>LPNX010102409.1:0-22333 GCA_001517045.1 Pseudotsuga menziesii | reverse complement strand
CAAGATAAAAATATACAAATCCCTTACTAAAAGAAAAAAATGCAGTATATTCACAAAAGGCAGGACAATCTCTTACACCTCTCTAAGACGGCTCCTAAGAAAAACTAAAGATAATAATAAAATTTCTTTGCACGACTGGAATTCCTATCTTCAAAAACTATATGACTCCCCGAATGTCATAGACAACTTTGAAACCCTTCTCGCAACAAAAGAAGTTTTCTCTCTCGAAGACATAGATTTTGGGGTTAAGTGTCTAGCAAATGGAAAAGTTAAGGACATTGAAGGTTACCAGGCAGAAATCTTAAAAATTGGAGGTCCTGTCCTCATCCCTCACATCCACAAGCATTTTAATCAAGCAGTCAAGAAAGGGTTCCCTAAGCCTTGGACTCAGAGCCTCATTATCCCTATTTTTAAAAGTGGGGATACAAATAACCCCTCAAATTATCGGACTATTATGATTAGCCCACTCTTAGCCAAGTTATATGGTATTATTTTGGAAAAGAAGATCAGCATTTGGCTTGAAAGTGAAGGTAAGCGGGCTAAAGGTCAAGCAGGTTTTAGAAGGCATCACTCAACAACGGACCACCTTATTACGCTTAGGATCATTATGGAGGAGTGCCGCAATGACAAATCCGATCTCTTTTGCTGCTTTGTGGACTTTAGAAAGGCTTTCGATACGGTACCTAGAAATAACCTTTGGAATAGGTTAGCAGAGCTTAAGGTTCCTTTCGAGCTAAGAGCTGCTGCGATGAGGCTCTACGAGAATGTAATTGCCAAGTTTAAAAGCAATGAGGGGTGGTCGAAAGATATTAAGTGTAATATCGGAGTTAAACAAGGTTTCCCCCTCTCCCCTACCCTTTTCGCCATTTACATTGATAAGTTAGAGGGTTGTTTAGAAGAAGCAAGCTGTGCTGGTTCGATCTTAGCTGGAATAGTCATCATCCTTCTTCTTTATGCTGACGATATTGTCCTTCTGGCAAGGTGTTCTTCTGATCTTGATAGACAACTTCGTCTTCTTAAATATTTCTGCTCTACAATGGGTATGACTGTTAACACTGACAAAACAAAAGTTATGATTATCAAATCCAAGAAGGACACATACGCTAATTTTGTGTATGACTATAGCAACTTGGAGGAAGTGTCTTCTTACAAGTACCTAGGAATTGATATTCATCACAAGCTCAACTCGAACTATAGCATTGCGAAAAGGATTAACGCAGGGTGGAAAGCTTACTTTGGTCTTGAAAATAACTGCAAACCTGCAAACCTCGTGATGTGGGACAAAAAGAAGCTCCTCTTTGAAACTCTAGTCACTCCTGTTATCTTGTATGGGTGTGAGGTTTGGGGTTGTAGCATCTCTAGAGAATCTTGGAGAAAGATCGAGCAAATCCAGAAGCGTTTTATAACTTACAACCTCAAAATAAAAAACAATACACCCTATCCTATTCTTCTTATAGAAGTGGGTCTTTCCCCCATCGAGAGCCTAGCCATTACTAGACTTCTATTGTACAAGAACAAAATCAATAACATGGGAGACCATAGACTCCCTAAGTTAGCTTTAAACTCCAGCCAAAACCACCTAAGGCTCAAGCGTGGGTGGTATAAAGATACCAGGTCTTGGTTAAATCACTGGAAGATCGATGAAAATGTTGCATTGCAAAATATTAATAACATTAAAAATACTATTGCTTCTAAGTTTAAAGAAAAATTGTGGTGTGAGAAAGATTTAGAGGCCAAAAGAAAGTTAAGATATTATAAGGAGGTCATCAACCCTACTCTTGAAAATCAAAACTATCTCTCTGTTCTAATCAGTCCTAAGAAAAAAATTAATATAGCTAAGATAAGAACGAATTCGCCTGAGCTCCACACCGAAACTGGTCGTTGGACAGTCCCTAAAACTCCTTGGGTAGAAAGGATCTGCCACCTTTGTGAGAGTAAGAACATTGAAGATGAAAATCACTTCCTCTTAGAGTGCCCTGCATACACCCACATTAGATCCCAGTTTCATAATCTTTGTTGCAATACTGACATTCCTAGCCTTTTAGCTTATCAAAATTATAGTAAGCTCGGGACGCTTCTCTCCAAGCTCTTTGAGCATAGAAATATAACTTTAAAACAAACTAATTAATTTTCTTCTTCACGGTCCGATAGACCAAATTTTGGTCTCACGGGACGTTAACCATCATCATCATCATCATCATCAATTAAATAAAAATAATGTTAGTTAATTATGATGTTATATTATACTATTATAAACAAATATGATATTTAGTTAAAATAATATAATAAAAATAATTTAATTTGGTTAAAATAATATAACACAATTAATAATAAAATAATTTGATTTAGTTAAAATAATATAACAAAAACAATAATAAAATAATTTAAATCAAATTATTTTATTATTATTTTAATTATTATACCAATCACATATATAGATATTAAGAAATATTATTATTTAATTATGATATTATAATTAAATATTATAACTATATAGTAAAATGATGCATTATTATACGAAATGATATTTATTTAAAAATATTATAACTAAAGTATTAATAAAATATTATTATTTAATTAAAAAAATTATTTTATTATATTTTTATTTTAATATTATAATTAAAAATAATATTATTTAATGGTTGAGTTGTAATGTGATATTCATTATTTAATTTTTATGTGGTAAAGCAACATTTTGAAGGTTTTTTTTGGAAGAATTATGACCATCATACATATTTATGTCACAACGTGACATTTTCTTAATGGTTATGTAGTATTGCAACAATTACAATGGTTTTGTGGTATGTCGCATTTCCCCATGGTTATGTCATTGTTTCTCAACATTGTAGCATACTTCAAGGAATATGCCACATTGTGATGGTTCTCAATGGTAGTAACACATTGTGATATTTTTCAATTATTATGTGACATTGTGAGATTCTTTATAACTATAATACATTGAATTGGAGTTATGTACAATTGTGTCTTTCCTAAATGGTTATGAGACATTGTTGCTTAATGGACACATCACATTACGACATTCTTCAAGGATTATGTCATATTGTGATGAAGTATGGATGGTTGATTATTTGACATTGTGACACAAAGACAATTTAAACTCATTGACAATTATTGAATACGGTTGATCATGTTCAATTGTGGATGATTAATCACATTCAAATATGGATGGTTGATTATGTGACATTTTGACAAAAATCAAAGTCAAAATATGGTTTTATCTAGTTTGATGTTTATCTTGATTGGCTTATGTCAACATTATAAACTACTTTATTGTTTTGTCACATTGTGACGTTCACCAAAGAGCCACATTATGACATAATATGATTTTTATTTATTTTGAGTTTTATTTGGGGTTATATCCCTTGAACATTTCTATGCCCAAAAATTAAATAAGGGAAGATCATGACCTAGACACAAATATGCTTCTCCTGCACGAAATGACACATCGTGTCTAATGTGCATAGTGGGTGTCTCAATCACCCTAGCAACCATTATCACTGCAACCCTCATATAAAAAATAAATAATCTTGTTATTTGAGCTAGAGGAATATTGAGCCCCCCTACATATAGGTGTGGAGTGTCCCTCTGGGATATGGATGGGAAACAACAACATATCCGTTTTTTGACAATTCTATCAATTAGTACACTTAAAAAATACAATTAAATTCAAATATTGAGTACTCATTTGAGATGAAACAACATGTCATAATGGGGTTTTTTGTATCCTCGATCAAGGTCTTTCTATAATGCCTCCTTGTAATAATTACAAAATTCAATTAATACATAAAAATCAAAATAGGTTAATATATGAAATCCATTAATGCTTTATAATATTTTAATGAACTTCTAAAACTCACCATGAATATTTGAGCTAGTGCGGGAGATTTCCCTTTCTCACTAGGAAGTGGAGCATTGGGTTGGACAACATGCTCCAAGGAAACAATGGTGGAGGGGGATGCTGTAGGTAAGGGGGAGGGGGATGATGTAGGTAAGGGGGAGGGGGATGATGTAGGCAAGGTGGAGGGGATTGATGTATGTAAATGGGTGGGGGTAAATGTAGGAGCAATGGATGGAGGTGATGTGGATGGAACCAATGGAGCCAAATGTTGGATAGGTTGGGGAAACACAAGAGGGGATGAGTGTGGGAAGAGATATAGCCTCGATGTCTATACAAAGAATGGGAATTCTATAGCAGGGGATATGGGTATTCCAATCAAATGGGTAGAGTTACTAGCCATAGGACTCGACATGAACTGGAAAAAATGAACTAGTTGGAATGTGTGGGTGTGGTGATTGGATAGTGGGATATGGCACTTGCATAAACATATGTAATGCATTTAATTAGTAAAAAAAGGTAATTTAACCATACAGACACACTGAATTTCACATCAAATACATAATTATTTTCATATAAGTTAACTAAATGAGTGGTGATCTTCTCAACACAGGGGGAGACCTGTGCTCAATCCCTTCAGCGGGCACCTATGTAAACACAATAGGATTAAGTTTGAATTCTCATTAAAAACTTTGATAGTTGCAACTACATCAATTTTTAAATCCTGCAATCCTATAATCATTTAAATACCTATAGGTGAGGTTGTGCAATATAAACTGCTACTTCCATGGTGAAATCAAGGTTGGGACGGGTGATGTCCTCCCACCTTGATTCAGTTGTTTTATCTCAAAACAAATCAACATGCCAACAATATCAATTACATATTAAATACTCTAAGCAATGTTTATGTAAAAATTGTAAAATGTATCGATAAAATATAATCGATCATTTACACACATTTACAAATCATGTACTAACCTCAGACATAAAACTATCTCTTGCAGAATTCTCTGTAGGTCCATGGAAAGTATGGTTGCAACGAGTGCATCGATAGGGTAATTCTTGGATGTCGAAAGTATCCTTTGACCCATTGATTTTCATGGATGGTCTATGACTAGTGGGGTATGACGTACCTACACCTGATGGTAGTCTATGTTGCTCTGATGTCTTGTTCATATATGATTCGATAAATGTACTGTGTACTATGTGTAAGATGTGATACGGCAGTGGTAGTCTCATCTAGGTGATTGAGTAACTTAGGTGTCTAGCAGAGGGGTTAGGAATATGCCTAAGGGAAAGTGGCCCTCTCATTTGGGTTATGCTTGACGATGGGTCGATCTTGGGAATATCCAAGAACAATCCCATAAAACTCACCAATGTCAAAGTAGTTGATGTGTAGACCCAACACAAAATCTGTATATAGTTTCTAAAGAAAATATAGTGGAATGTCCCTATTATAGCAAAGAGGCTTGTCAAAAATCATCAACCATTGACTCATCCAGTCTTGTTTCCATGTCTCATATGTACACCAATCCATACAAAAGTACATTTTGCATGGATCAGGGGGTAGGTTGGTCCCTGCGTCAATGAAAAAAGTAACTAGAGGCTATTTTTGAGATGTTCATATATTTGCTTTGTTCTTTACTTATACTAGTGGAATAGTACTCTCTCATCCTAGCCATATACTATGTTATGCTAAAAAATTGACCTTGTGAATTTTCAACTGAGGCAATGATGTTGTTATGAGATGTGGCTAAGGAAATTCTGAATGGTTCCTTAGTGGTTTTAAGCTCTTGAACCTAGGCTCATAACTAGTTTAAATGCTGGTTAATTTGGCCTTCTATGGTTGGGTTTTCCTTGGTATTAATATTTACTTCACGATTAGGTTCATGATTTTGTGTGCTTGAGTTATCCTCCAGATTGTTTGTTTGGGGGTTTGGTTCCTAGTTTCTAAAAATTGGGATGGTGAGGAAATCTGCAATGAAAAAAATGATTTTGTTGAAGTTTGGGTTAATTTCTTACAATGTTTAGAATGCTTTTTTTATTAAATAATTAAAAAAATGAAAATGAAAATTTATGGATGGAATCCTACCAAGAGGCTCGTTGGAGGATTGGAAAGTGGAGGGGCACTCGCTTGATCCTTTTATTATCTCCTTGGACACATTTTCTCTCTCCAAATTGGGGTAGAATGGGGACAAAATGGACCCCCGACTAACTCTTTAATATACAAATGAGCACACACATGGTATTAGTGCATGCGCACTAAAAGTGTGTGTGTGCTAATAGTGTGTGCACATTAGTGGAACATGCACACTCTTATGCTAGCATGAATTCTTTAGTGGTAGTTCAACAATTGCTAGACCAAGTGCACACACATAGTATTAAGAGTGCATGCATGCCAATTATTTTTAGCGCTCATGCAATCCCATTGCATTAGTTTTGAGTACCATATTCGTGCAAGCACCCATAAAAAAATTATTATATCGTTTTATCTATTTTTATCTTTATCTCTATAGCCTTATGTCAACATTATGTTACCCCTAATCACCCACACCCTTCTCCCCTCCTCCCTCTCCCTCTCACTCTCTCTCTCACTCACTCACTCACTCACTCACTCCTCTACTCCTCCTCCTATCTATAGTGTTAGTTTTTACAAGATTATAGCACAACAGAAATTGAGGCCAAAAATCCGATAGCTTGCAAGTTTGAAATTCGACACTGCCCTGTCAATTATTCAACACAGGAATTATTCGGTGGAATAACGTCGGATATTTGACATCTTTTCAATGCCTGTCGAAGATCCAACGACACCACAGTGTTGAATATTCGACATTTGTCTGTCTAAAAGTGTCATAGAAACTTGCATAAACCGTTGCATGTCCGACACTTAACCGTCGGTTGAACGATCGGTGGAGAGTCGAAATTCCAACGAGCTTAAGTGTCGGAGGCATGGCAGACCCGTCAGACGTATTTGGGAAGGCGTCAAAGATTCGACAGTCATGCGTCAGCCGACCGACGGCTAAACATGTCAGAGCTTCAACAAAATCGTCGGAAATCCTCCAATGACCATCGAAAAAGCGATGCCTAGTTGTGTAATTAACAAAAAAAGAATTGAAAGATTGCCATTCACTAGTTTAATTCATCCATGTATGTACATGATTCAGTAATTACTCTTCTTCATATTACACCATTTATCCTTCAAGTCAAATGGCATACACAACTTGTCAATTATCGCTTTCCCATGTTCCAATATCCATTTCCATGGGATTACATTGGTTTATCTCATTGGAAATATCTGCATACTTTTGTTTGTGAAGAAAAACTTCCCTCAAAATGAGCCAGTGATCCATGGATATGCAATCAAAGTGTTTACTAGTAAAAATAAACATAAAAAATCAAAATGAAGTTTTCATTGCAAGAAGTTCCACCTTCAAATCCTCCTCTTCATCTTTTTTCCAAGATAATGTATTCCTACGTACACAAGGTAGATGACAAGTTCCCCTGAACATCAAACCTAGCAGAATAAATTGCTCTAAAGCAAATGATATTGTACACTTATTTTCTACTCTTTTAATTCAAATTCTCAAAGATGGCTGGTAGAAATATATCTTTGAAATAAATTTTACAAACTTTATAATCTATCATGATAATCTATGGTATAAATCTATCATGATAATCTATGGAGATAACCATCAAACTTTTATCACACAAATACAATGAACCAAACTTATGCAAAAAAACCTATTCATGTTATTGTCTGCGACATATGGGAGATCTATATCGAAAGTATAGGTTTTCCTTATTGGTTTTGAAATAATGATTGCTAGGAAGTGGCCCCAACATCATGATAATCTAAAGAAGTAATTACACTAACAGACACAATATAAATGGTAAAATTCATGAATATAGTATGCCCAATATGTCGAGGTGATCAAGATATGGTTGATCAAAATAAACATACTAAGAGATTTGTTTTGTGTCTGATACCTTTCAATCATTCTTGAGGGTTTCATGTTGTTTCATGAGGGTTCAACTATATATATTTCATACTACAAATATAACATATCAATTTATCAAATGAGCATTATTGAGCATTCGTTGATTGCTTGAGCATACAAGCATCAAATGTGCCACACCCCTATGGTTTATATTATTTTATCGTGCACAAACCTAGAAAACACCACTAACTTATACAAGAAGTTTCAAAAATATCAAAGGTATGCAAGCTTTACTAACGGACCAGCTAGCAAAGAAGTTCCAGAATCTGCAATAGAAACACAACCTCTAACACAGAAACTTACAACTAAATGTTCATAAAATGCCATCAATATTTTCATAAGATTCCTTAAGAAGCAATCATGTGCCCAATTGATTAATATGGACTATATGTTGACCTGTTGATTGATCATCAATGAGGAAGTCTCCCATGTCAAACTAAAGGAAATAGCAAAATCGATTTATTAGAGTAGAATAATCCCATGACATACCTACTAGTAACTATGACTCATACAAAGAACATGGTATGCATGTGTTTATCCTTAAATAAAATCAAATTGAATAACCTTCCCTTATACTTATGCACATGCTATCCACCCAGCGTAAACCCTTGAATTTATTGGCCCCAAGGAGGGGCTCGCGTTTGATTAGTTAGTTGGTGAGGCAATGGCTTACCAAGGTGACAATCAGTAGCTGGTCTGAGAGGATGATCAACCAGACTAGGACTGAGACATGACCTAGACTCCTACGGGAGTACCCAGTTAGTTGTGCTTAGACTTCAAGCAGTTCAGATTTAACCATTCTAATGGTCCTCCCTGATTGGTTGGTATGAACTAAGAGTTCATTTCCCAATCAATTACAAAATGCTATAGTTATTCACTATTCCTCGTTATCTTAAACCTGGAAAACTAACATGATTCTATTACATACCTTCTAGTAACCCTTTCGAGTAACACGAGCATATTGATGTTTACCCTTGAAGTGATTAGGATCAACACCACCAAAAGTCATGGCTGCAAATGGGATTTCTTCAATAAAAACATTTTTTCTTTGGGAAAGAACCTCGAATCTAGGCTATTTGCATCAGACACTAAAACCCATCTAATTATATACATGCAAAGAACAACTAGGAGGTATAAAATGGAATGCTTAAAATCCACTGCAGGCAGAGGACGAGAAATAGCCTAAACAAATGGTACCCAAGCATTATGTTTATGATTGATCAAGGAATTGATTTACCAAGGGGTACACATCACCGAGGGAGTTTGAAAGTTATTTTAAGGCCTCTGGAATTATATGAATCTCAGGAATCTGTGAACATTGTTCTCATATTTCAAAGATATACTACATACAGCCTAAGCAGACACTTGGGCAACTACGAATAAAGGTGATGAGCACACTTGATCACCAAAAGGATAGCAATGAAGCACTTGAAGTAGGCTCGTGGTGATGAAGTCTACCCAATTTACCTTTTCCAACATCAAAGTTAAATAAAAATACCAATAGTGGATTATGTGTTCATAATGCCATGCTTGTTGGATCAAGCTTTTCTCCAGTTCTAGAAAAATGAAAAAAATTCTTTAGAAAATGAAAAACAAATTTAAGATAAAATTGGAAGTGTCAATATCACTTAACAGATACAAATTTTAAAATTATGCCTTAAGATACCCATTAAGGAAGTTTCAATGTCTAAAACTTAATGTTAATATCATTAGCAAAAATGCAAATATCATTTCAGAATGTGAGAAAAAAAAACTTCCATGCGTAAAAGTCATGGAAAATTGGATTTAAATGCCTCAGCTTTCCATGAAGAATGGACAACTAGAACAAACAAACTTCACTCTTTTACCATGCTCTCTTTTTCTTCTAGTATACTATCAAATTCACGTGGTTCATGTTCAAATTCAACAAAAGAAATTTGGAAGGAAAAAATCACTCTTACATATAATTAAAATGAGTTTAAATTTTTTTGTTATAACTTCATTTATTCGAAAAAAATAGAGATATTTTTTATAACTTAACTAGTTATGTATGGACAATACTAGTTCTAGACATTTCATCAACCAAGTGATGAAGTAAACACCTGGAATATGGAGAGGCCCAGGTCACATGCCCCTGGAACAGGAACCACACATTCGACAACTAAATTTAATACTAAAGATTATGATTTGACAAAAGTAAAGACGTTTACAATGAATGGATAACAGGCTGGATAGATCCCTCTTTATTTAATTATTTGGCCATGGGAATAATTGAAGAAGATATTTTCAGACAAAAAGGAAAAATTCTTTCAACTCTCTTGAGATCTTCTCCTTTCCCAAGAGAAGAAAGAATTATTGTCACATACGAATTGTAGTCTTGTACTAATAAGGGTCTCCAAAAAGGATCTTTCTGGGAACATATATAGCAACATAGCAGTTCAAAAACTAAGATTTGGTATTTAGTGGAAATGGGAATGGTGCAAGCATACCACACCAAGTTAGACTGTTAACCACTAGTACTTTTCCTAGGAAAAATTAAGTGAGGAAAAATTAACAAGTAAAAAATCAAATGAATCATCGCAAGGCATTGAACTTGGAACTACAATTGAAAATGATAGCAAACTCACTTCTAAGGTGGATGGATTTTTGAAGGAATAAGTCTTTTGACAATGAAAGTATTTCAAGGCCTGCTGTCCACATGGGATCCCAGGATGAAGACTTGATGCAAATTAGTATACTCTCCAAAACTAGTTATTTACATTAGTATTCACATCTAAGTTTTTTACATCTTCAAATAACTTTTTTACATCTCCCAAGGCATCCCCATCATCTTGACCTGAACCTTGGCTTGATGAACTTACCGCACTAGACAGGATAATTCTAAAAGCTTCCATTGTTGCTACTCTTGTATGTCCATTTATACTATTTGAACCCTCTTTTGATGACACTGAATGAAGAGAACCTCCAACAGAATTAGACTGAAAGAAATGTTTTGGTGGCACATCATACAATATCACATCAGAAAAAAGCCTTCTCTAAACCATGTCGAGGAGAACTCCAGTAAGGACTCTGACTCTGGTGCATGTCTCCACAATCCTGAACTAACAAGGGAACAAATGCCACTCCAACAAACAAATGTTGTCTAAATGTCAAGAACATAGATCACGATGAAACATTGTATCTACTGATCTAAAAACTGCTTGAGAAAGAAAAACATGTTGATTCCTACTTGGAAATTAACAATCAGAGTTTGACAAAGGACTGTTTCAAAGTCCCAAGTGATCATTTTGTACCTTCTGTATACTATCCGCACTACCAAATGGGGAGCTCATAGGGGAATTTATTCTAGTGTAAGTAATAGGACAGTTCGTTTCAGATGATGATGCTCCATCACTTTTTGAGTTTGTTTTCCATTTTATATGTTGACCATGTGAAATCAGTGCTTTAAGCCCCACAAACCAAACTTCTTCTTCATCTTTATCCTTGCAAATCTGAAATAAAAAAAATAGCATGCCCTTAGTTGCGCTTGAGTAAAATTACACCTTAAAAACAAACTTCAAAAATCTAAATTTTGTACATGAAGAAAAAATTAGAAAAAAGGTGCTATATCTGTTGAAGAATAAATACTTGGAACATTCCATATGTTATGCAAAGTTCAAATTGGATTCCATGTTAATGTTTTTTATTCCAACAAATGTGAAACTGTTGCTTTTAGTGAAAATATGTCATACCAAATCTAGTGATCTATCATTGTAAATCAGTGAAAATGACTGATACTCTTTTTTAGGCTGTGGATACCTCTGGAAGATTGCCTGAAAACAACAAAAATAAACAGTTTTGATAACTTAAGCATTCAAACAATTCCTTCTAAAAATAAAGTATCAAATAGATCTTTATTTTTTCAAGTAGATCTCAATACTTTGTTACCATAATTATCAATGCAATTATTCTTCTTTTGTATTCTAGAGTTGAGATGTTTTCTCTATGTGACCACTTTAAACTCAGTGATAAATTGGAAGCAATAAAGGAAGATATAAATTCCTAATAAAATATTTGCACAAAGAAGACTTTGTAACAAATTAGCAATTATGAGTAATAAAGTGCACAGTGATGTTGGGGGGGAAAGTTACAATGGAAACTGAAAATACCAATGTGCACCATACCCAAATCAAAACCTATAGGGATAAGCACAAATATAAACATAGGTTTTCCACTGCACAATCATACATGAAAGTTGAACAAGATATGAGATTAAGAAACAAATTACCAAACTACTTCATCTATAAAAAAGGTAAGCAATGACAAGGGCATGGAAATCCTTGGAAGCCAAATGGTATACGTTGTATCGAAGAGAAGAGGTTGTATCATCATTATCCCGACAAGTGGAGAAAGATAAACTTGGGAAGATAACAATATAATTAGAGCAGATACGTTTTTTGAATGCAGAATGATAGGGAAACAACGCTTTAGATTCCATTTTCCTCACAAGTCTATCTAACTTTTTCTGTCTTTTGACCTTTCATATTCCCATCAAACTCAAATGCCTATCATATTTCTTGTAATGAAATGCCTACATTTAATTTTGTTGTCCTACAGCGGAAGCTGTTGATTAGAAATTTAATAGTAGGGGAGTTTTGAAACTAAAAATTATTATTGGCTTACGATGCAACAAAATCTATGGGAAAACAAATAAAATGAAATAAGGGATTCTGGGATTGACCACATACCTTTTCCTCTGTACTCTACCATGTTTTGTGACAATTCACAGACCTCCCATCTATATTCTTGTTTCCTTGTAGTTTCAAAGGAATTCAACCTGGAGAACACCACACAATTCAAGAAAGTGAGCATCAACATATTTATCAGCCCCCCCAAGCCAAAATAGAAAAGATATCACTCCTGGGAACTTTCTATAATAAGTATCAGTAGTAAACAATCATTATCTATAAAGTCTGATATGACTTTGAGCTTGTTCTAGGTGGAGTTTGTGGATATTAGAGAAGTAAATCTATGTCTATGGGAAGTCTGGTGTAATAAACAACAATAATGACCCTAAATATCCATGTTGTTGGGCACATACTAGTCCTTAAAATCATTTCTCATCCCTATTTGACCTCCTAGTGAGCGGGAATCCAGTTTTGGGAAGATGTATTGATGAGAATGGATCTAAACCTTGAAATCTAGGGAAAATTAATGGGTATAACACAACAATAGGCTTCAAAATACCATGTGTGGGTGAGATATGTGTAAAGAACAATAGTTTAAAAGTGTCCTTAGGCATATTGTAGCAACAAAGAACTATCTCTTGGCATCGAATCAATAGTAGCACTTCAACATTATCATTTCTAGGAATCTCACGTGGGATATTATGTTGATTTTTAAGCACTCTAGGGTGAAATTTTCAGAGGTGTTGGCCCTAATGGCTTGTCTTCAATTTCATTGAGGGATAATCCACCTTTGAATCATGTTTCAAGAGTTTTGTGCACCTTTCCCAGCATAATTAAGTTACAATCTATGCAAAAAAAACAGCAATGAAGAAATATGGCAACATTGATGTGCTATAAAGGCTCCTCTATATATCACATGAGGCTTAAAAATGTTTATCCAATCCACATAAGTCATCCTTAGAAGAATCCAGTTCCATTTACGAGGTATTTCAACTATGTCTACATAGGATTGAGGACATCATTGAAAGTCTTCTTTCAACAAGCGCTTGACCTTGGAGGATAATTTTCACTGAATGAAGGCCTTGTTTCTATATTAATTGAGTATTGGATCACTCCATTGGATATATAGAGACTAATATCTCTTAGAAGTTGTTTTTTTGTTGCTATATGAATATTATTGGAGGGACGTCTTTCTTGAAGGTGACTTAGGGGAGACACAACATAAGTTTAGGTTTCCTTCCAGTTAGGATAGGCCTTCTCTTGGACACTTTTAGGGACAAGGTGAAACATTCCATATTATGGGATTTTGGAGGTTGGGGTTTGCTTCTACTTGTCATCATCCATCATTGCTTTATGGAGGATGTGGGTACAAGTGGAAGATATCGTGGTGTAATTTGAAATGCAAAAATAAGCCCTTGTTTAGAATTTAGATTTAAAATAAAAGAAATAAAACAGGACTCACCCACAAAGAAAATAGTGTGCCCTCTTATGATCCTTCAATTCAATGTCATGCACATGCACATAAGTTTTACTTGGGTGATTCAATGTTCAAACAATATGACGAATGAATAAAATGTAATTCATAGCCATATGTTTGACGACAACATGCCATTTCCCATATATTTTCATGTACATATGGAATTCATAGCTATATGGAATTGGTAAAGTATTACCAAGGGGCAAATTATCCCGATAAATCAAACTATTTAAGGTAATTGTTTAGATCAGATAGAACAAATTTTGCCTCAATGTATGGAAATCATCATCATAAACTAAATGTATGTGTGTGCACATGCATAAATACCCAATACACAGCTCAATCAAACAAAAGAAAACATAATTATACCTTGATTTGTGGATCTTCACACTGTCTTCTTATGCTTTACCTTTCAAAACATCATTCAACATACTTCATATTTTGTCCTGTTGCAATAGTTTCATGTTAGGACCCATCAAATAAATTTATGTTTGTTTATGAAAATAACAAAACCAATCTAAATAAATACAATTCTATTACAATGTAAATTACAATACTATTCAACTATTCAAGTAAATTAATTGTTAAGAATAGATAACCTGATAAAACATGGATAACCAAAAACACTATGTATATAAGGCCATTGATCTCATCAAAATGCCATTTATTGCCTCTTAACTATGGAAATGTTTCTCAACTTTATCTTTAACAAGTTCCAATGGAGGAGTCAAATAGTAATAGTGAAAATTATGCACTAAAATTATAGAAATAGATTTTTTTTAATGTATTCTTCCTTACCATTCATTGAGCTCCTCTCTGTTTCGAGAATAATTTAATATTCTCTACTAAACAGGACCAACCATGTGAAGGTGGAAGCTCTTATGGCCCCTCCTTCCCCTCACATCACTCTCAACTCCCCAAACCCAATGCATCTACTTGCAAATAACAATTTATTTCACTATTTCACAATCCAAATAACAATGCATCTACAATGCAAATAACAATGCATCTACTGCAAATTATTTCACTCAATAGTTGAAAGATGCTTTCATTAAATCATTCATTAAACCATTCAATCATTCAACAACTGAAAAAACCATTCATTAAACCATTCATTAAATCATTCATTAAACCATTCATTTAGTCAGTGGTAGGAAAAAAATTAGTAAACCATTCATTAAAACATTCATTTAAACATTCATTCATGAAATAGAGGAAAAAACCATGAAATGTTTTTTATTATAAATAAGAATTACTCAAAAAATTTTTAGTCACTTCCTTTTTACTTTTCTTCTCTTTAAATATTTAGTTAGAGTCACATATTCTGGAATCTGATCCTCGGTCTCCCTGCTAGTCTGCTCGCAAGGTTGAACTTCCGACGAGGGGCGATGAATTTCTACAATAATGTCAAAATATTTCATTAATATATTTATATTTTGATAAATACGAGTAATTCATTCAAAAACGCATTACGAATGTGTGTTTTTACCTTCCATGGGCACATTATCATGTTCAACACTATCTTGTACAGGCCCAACCTGTTCATTGTTATCTGCATCTACATTCTCTGCAGTTGAATTGTGTAGAATTAGAATTAATGTTCATCATCTGCAATGGTCTGTAAAAAACAGTAGCACATTAATAAATTAATTACCAGGAATCGAAGCATGATCTTCATTTGGTTGGTCATGTACATCCTCGACATGAACGGCATGTTAATTTATTTATAAGGAATAAATTGCATGAGCATTAATAAATTATCATTAAACTATACAGTTTTTACATACCTACCAAATGGATCAACAGAAGATTGTGCAGTATGCCCAGACAAGCTTCGCCGGTGTTCAACAACGGCGTCAAAGCCCTGTTCGAAGCCAAGCTTCATGTAATCCGCACTGGGAAATTCTTTGAACTGGTCGGCCTTCATATTTGCATGATGTCATTAATTTTACATTTTTTTCTAGAAAAAAACCAAAAATAATTATCTGTATGATATTTGGATGCAGATTCGGGTTTTGCGATACTTACATATCGGCCGCCAAGTTCGAGTAACCACCAGGCCCAAGCTTGTGTTGGCCAATTTTTTCAATTCTTTCCTTGGTGGCCTTAGATGTGTCCGAGAACCTAATCAAGTTTTTAAATATGTTATTCGATATACCAAGTTTGATACAAAAACTAGTAATAATAAGGCTTACCACTACATTTTGGAATGTATTGCATACCTCCTTGTTCTAGCTAGTGGTATCTTTTCTGATTTTGTCAAGCCCTTCTCTTTTCCATCTTCCACCAGGGATTTCTAATCCATATATGGAATCATTGGAGGGTATTCATACCTACGGTTCTTTTCTAGGTGAACCCTATACTGGTCTCGGACAATCTTCAGATGTTTTCCAGCCTTCTGTAGGACCTTCGATGTATCAAAGGTATCTTTTCCGAACAGACCAACCAAGCGATTAGTCAGATCACCCTTTAAAGCTTTTGGTTGCTTGTTCCACATTGTGTGGATGGTGGGCCCGAAGATCTCCAAGGACAAATCATTCATATGTTTATAAAATATATCAGTTCCTACAAAACATTAATGCCATCATTAGTCAACATTAAAAAATATTATCGGTATATTAGACACAAATTATAAAAACTAAATTGAACAATCTATAAAGACCTGGAATCCTCTCTATCTTTATTGGAACCAGTTCTTCATTCACCAAAAATGTACACAGTATTGAACCAGTGCTAGTGACACGAGAAGATCCAGGAAATGCATCCACATCTCTATCTAACCCTACATCCACCCCTTCTTCTGCATCATCTGTTATGGGTGGGAAAGCATTGGCTGCACCCTCTGCTGCCCTCAGGGGTGTCACAGAGCGTGTTTCCGACTGTTCAGTGGACTATATTGGAGCAGTATGTGGTGTACGTGGAGTGGTTTGGTCACTGGGACCAACATTGCCTTGAACACCACTGATAATCTCCATAGCGCGCTGTAAATTCAAACCATTGTATTATAAGTTCAATAGCATATAAAATAAAATATTATAAAGTTTTTTATAAATGAATTTACATTATAATTGGAGAACTTAATTCCAATTGCTTACGTTGCTGTAACAACAATTGAATCCTGTTTTCGATCCCTTCTATTTGTGGAACTACCAATGTTAGAAGAATCAGTTCCTCATTTTGTTTTTCCCTGGTCTTTTGTAGTACCCTCAACTCGTATGCAAACTCCCTAATTTCACTATCTCTCATCAACTAGGAGACCTCATTCTGTAAAGAGTTTTGAGACGCTATTAAATAAACTGAATCCCCTGTCTACAACTGAAATATATAAAAAATTGCTTAGTCTTTGAAGCAATAGTGTCTGCAAACAATTATATTAACAAAAATTGTCTATCATGATAGAGTCAGAGTATTACATCTAGGATTACCTGACACCTAGACAAGGGTTTGGTCTGATCAACGGATGGGGACTTACCTTGATTAGCCACCTGCAAAAGAATTAGAGAACATTATCACAATAAACGAAATATGTAAAAGCTAACAAATACATAACAGAAATAAACACTATGCTACATGTTTTATATGTGTACATTTTTGAAGTATTTAGAATGTGGAATTACATTTAGGTTTACTAGTTTCCTTGAGGCTCCATTCGTCTGATCAATAGTTGGGGACTTTCTCCGGTCAATCTGCAAAAAAGTTAGACAACATTATCATCATGAATGCAAACATAAAAACGAAAGAATACATAAAAAAATAAACATTATGCTACACGATATGCATGTTTAAGATTTTAAAGTATTTGAAATGGAGAATTACATTCATGTTTGCTTGTTGCCTCGATGCTGTAGTCGGTTGATCAATAGCCAGCTGGCTTCCCCGATCAACACTCTGCATGGAAAATAGATAAGATTATATAAAAAAACCGAATATACTAATGAAAATACATAACAACATATATGTATGTCCATCCTAAATTTATTACATTGGCAATATCGATGTATACCTGCTGCCTTGACTTAGGCCGACAAACATCTACGGAAAGGGAGGTGCCCTTGAGAGAACCCTGCATCAAAAACATACTAAAAGTTACCTAAGGAAACCAGAAAAGTAGAAAATTACGGTTATATGCTAACGAAAAATCCTATAGATGTTAAAATAATTAATAAAATATTGGTTAAATTGTTGGATGTGCCACAACCATACTAACCGTGTTTGTATCTACATGATTCAAATTGTAATTAATAAGCAGTTCTTCGCCAACAGCTATCGATTTAATTGCACATACAAAGACACGATTTCCTTCACGTGACTCCAATATGCAGTTGGGTTGCTTAAGTGTAGACCCCAGTTGTGTACTATTTATAAACTCCGCAATATTACCAGTTGTTTTTGGCCTTCTGTCCATGTACACCATTGCTCATTTATTCTGAGCTTTGTCTTTCAATTGTATATAATTCACTGACAACCCATATCTACGCACAATTCATGTATATTGGACCAAGCACATCCAATCACTATAGTTGTAAGAGGGTCCAACATACTCCATCAATTCTGTACATCTACCGTATCCAACCTTTATGCCGTCCATGCAAAACAACCCCAATCTATGCAATGATGATGACGCAATTCTATATATTCTCTCATTCACACAAAAATCAGTGTTTACTTGAGGAAGATCCCTAGGCACCCATTTTTTCACTAGGTGTTTGTACCTTAAGGGCACGTCAATGTCTCCCACTGTTTCATTATCATAGGAACATGACCCCCCTCCTTTGAGAAAAATTTTCATGTGTTTATTGAATTTTCTTTTGATATTCGGACATCTAGTTGATCTAGCCCTTTTAGACCTACTTGATGTCTCACTTTCCTCTAGCCTTCCCAAACTCCCCTTGCTAGAGGAAGATAGGTCTGACAAATACCTATTTGGTTCTACCTGCACCATGGCCAATTTTTTTTTTGGCAAAAACATAGCAAAATACCAGCAAAAAAACTTGGAAAGACTTATAAGCAAAAAACTTGTCAATATTGAGTTTGGGTAATAGGTGTGGGCATTTGGTAGCCCTAAAAATTCTAATGTATCCCCCTCTTTTAGTTACATAAAAATCTCCATTCTCACTTATTGCTTGCATTTCCTTTTCCTAACATGTATTGGGTAGGCTCACAAAATATCATGTTATACTTGGGCACTATGATATGCTCACAAAAATTTATATAATGTATTATAAATGCATGTTCCTAAAGGATTTGGCAATATACATGGATGGGCACTATGCTTGGTCACCAATGCTTTCACGTCTCTGGAAATATGTTAGAAACATACATCACATATAGCAAGTATGATGACATGTAGAATGTTGGAGCGATTATGGTGGTTGTGTATTTGGATATCCATGCGTTCTTATTACTGGCTTAACCCCCTTTCAACAATAATATTTGTAGATTTAATGAGTCTATGCATAATGCTCTTGGCCCTCATTACATTCAAGGAGCCAATGCATAGGTCTCTGTAATCCATAACAACATACACTACACAAACTTAATTAAGAGGAGTTCCAAATTCCCTTTGTCCATTCACAAGCTTCATATGTATGCTTGTTCCCATTAGACTTTGGCCTTTCAACGTTGTCAAGCTTGAGACGGTCTATTATGCATATGCAACAAATATAGCACTACAATTTATGCTAATATATGTCTGTACAGGGCATGGAGGTTCTCCTTTATTGGACTATCTCCTTGAAAGAACATATCTTTGCTTTCATCTACATTTACTTCGGATAGAAGTGATACAGAGTTGTTATGTTGGTCACTTCCCTCAAAAAGCATCTTTGACATGAGTTCCTTTTTCAAGGAATCTTGGTTAATCTCCTCTTCCAAACTTCTAGGTCACTTCTCCACTCTACATTGGCCCGATTATTCATTTTATTGGCCACTCTTCTCTCCTTACTCTACACTCGTTGTTGTTGTAACCCTTACTTTTGATGGTTGCAAGTGGTTTTTAGTTTTCCCATGAATGATGTTGTATATGATTATCCATTTTACCTAATATGTTTTATGATCTTTTCCATCATTGTTAGGGTGCACATACCTGTTATTTATGGCTTCTTAAGCTTGAAACCTCAAGGGCCTAAAAGTGCCCAGATCTCATGTAGGACCCTTTAAGAGTCAGAATAACAACTATTGTTAGAGGATGCTATTCTCCAAATGATACACCAAAACCATACTTATCGGTTAATATTTGTGTAGGGATGTTTTTCTGATCTATCCCATAATTTATCATACTAATGGGATTGTGACTATCAATTCAATGCCTTATTTGCATAGTGGAAATCCTATAACAGTACACTGGAAATTCTAAAAAATTCTAATGTATTCCCTAACAATTCTAATGTATGCCCCTCTTTTATTTACATACAAGTCTCCATTATCATTTATTGCTTGCATTTCCTTTTCCTAACATGAATTGGGTAGGCTCACAAAATATCATGTTATACATGGGCACTATGATATGCTCACAAATATTTATATAATGTATTATAAACGTGTGTTCCTAAAGGATTTGGCAATATACATGGATGGGCACTATGCTTGGTCACCAATGATTCCATGTCTCTGGAAATATGTTAGAAACATACATCACATATAGCAAGTATGATGACATGTAGAATGTTGAAGCGATTATGGTGGTTGTGTATTTGGATATGCAGGTGTTCTTATTACTGGCCTAACCCCCTTTCAACAATAATATTTGCATATTTAATGATTCTATGTCTAATTCTCTTGGTCCTCATTACATTCAAGGAGCCAATGCAAAGGTCTCTGTAATCCATAACAACAAACACCACAAAAACTTAATTCGGAGGAGTTCCAAATGCCCTTTGTCCATTCACAAGATTCATATGTATGCTTGTGCCCATTGGGCCTTGACCTTTCAACATTGTCAAGCTTGAGACAATCTGTTATGCATATGTAGCAAATACAACACTACAATTTATGCTAATATATGTCTGTATAGGGCCTGGAGGTTATCCTTTAATGGACTATCTCCTTGAAAGAACATATCTTCGTATTCATCTACATTTACTCCGGATAGAAGTGATACATAGTTGTTATGTTGGCCACTTCCCTCAAAAAGCATCTTTGACATGAGTTCCTTTTTCAAGGAATCTTGGTTAATCTCCTCTTCCAAACTTCTAGGTCACTTCTCCACTCTACATTGGCCCAATTATTCATTTTTTTTGCCACTCCTCTCTCCTTAATCTACACTCGTTGTTGTTGTAATCCTTACTTTTGATGGTTGTAAGTGGTTTTTAGTTTTCCCATGAATGATGTTGTGATGTTGTAGATGATTATCCATTTTACCTAATATGTTTTATGATCTTTTCCATGATTGTTAGGGTGCACATACCTATTGTTTATGGCTTCTTAAGCTTGAAATCTCAAGGACCTAAAAGTGCCCAGATCTCATGTAGGACCCTTTAAGAGTCATAATAACAACTATTGTTAGAGGATGTTATTCTCCAAATGATACACCAAAACCATTTCTCCCATTAAGTAGACATAGTCTTCTCTCCCTACATTAACTCCACGTGCACATAACAAAAAACAAAAGTGACTTCTCTCATTTCTCCCATTCAAGAAAAAAAGTGACATGACTTCTCTCATTGCTCCCATTCAAGAACAAAAAAGTAGACATGACTTCTCTCCCTACATTAAGTCCACATGCACATAATGACTAGATTTGGTACTTGCTAAATTTTCAATATTTCTTTTGACATCAAAAGTGAAACATGAAACAATATCCTTACTTTCAACATCTTCCATAGTTGATGGATTTGATCGAACTGTATAAGTACTTTGTTCCCAAAGTAAATAGTTTCAGACCTAGGAACGAAGGGGAGAAAGATGAATGGTTGAAGGACTCCAATGGAGGATGAATTGATGCCCTGTTCTACCTACCCAAAGGTCCTTTTATAATGAATATTATCCCTAACTTATCATTGATTTGTAGTCTTCTATTTTTCACCCATATTGCTCAAAGAAACACAGTTTTATGCCGAACTAGTATGTATATTCATGTCACAAGTTCTTCCTTGTAGATGAATATGGAACCCTAGAAGGTAGTGTTGATTTGGAAATATGATGTTACAATGTTCCATCCCACCTTTAAGACAATATTGGAGAGCAATTTATTGTTTAACATTAACATATTAATTTTCAACCGTAAGGCAATGCTAACTTGAACATAGTTGGGAGATTTCAAATAGGTACCACCACAATAATGGAAGAAATCAGACCAGATGCTATAGGCATTCTTGGAGGCATATTTCCCAGTGGTAAACTACAACAATCATATATA
>LPNX010102370.1:15307-32978 GCA_001517045.1 Pseudotsuga menziesii | reverse complement strand
TTGGAATCCACTTTACTCTCAGTAAATCCTAGAGTCATCAGTAATCTGCTCATCCTGTTGTACCATGTCAAACCTCAAGATATTCTGTAGTCACTCCCTCTAAAGCGGAGCATCATACTCCCTCTGTCTTCTATGCTCTATGCACTGAAAACATTCTGTACCAGAGTGACAAGTAGCTTCCTATGCTACTAGTATTCTATGCATCCATCTAGTGTATAGAATTTCATCTTCAACCTTTTAGCCAAGTTTAAGATCTTCATCATTCTCATCATGTATTTGTTTCAACTCTTACTGGCTGCAAATGTCTCTTCGTAGTCTAGGCCTTCCTTTCGTGAGAAGCCTCATTCTACGAATCTTGCTTTGTATCCCACCATGTTTCCATCTACTGCATGATGGAACTATGAACTTCTCTTTAGGTCTCGATACTGTGCCCTGACATCATTCTTCTTGAATTGGTCTTCCCTTTCTACTTGGTGGCTGGAAGGTTCTACATCAATGATGTCACTTCACTCGTCATATTATTCTTCATTTTGAAATGTCGTCACGTGCTCTTCGGAACAAGTCTTCATTCTTCTTTGCTTGTAGGTGATTATGTATGCGCTCTTTCCTACAAGTCAAATGCAATTGTATGGTTAGAAACATTTCATAAGGAATATTTATACTAGCAAATACTTATGCATAAATATATGATCATGCAACTACTTTAGCCAATACAACATTCATCCATATCTCACTGAAACTTTCTAGATGCCTTCCATCTCTACCAGGACAACATTGAGATTGTGCACTAATCCAATATGTCAGCAAAGAGGTTTCATTCTAGATAAGTAGCAATGGAGAATTTGTATAGCACCATGAGCTACTTACCCATCACATGCATATTAGTAGTATACTGTCATTAAAAACATCCTATCATGCATAATACAATAACTGAATATAAACAAATGCATAACAAAACAATATCGTGAAATGGAAATTGAATACTTATCTTTATTTGTTTTGTGGGTATACTCCTTGAGTCTTCAGCTTCATTGTCTTCTTCATTCATGATCGCATCGTTTCTTATCCAAATGCTAAGGTGGATAAGAAGTTCTTCAAGAGTTGAGATCTTCATATTCCTCATCTCTTGAGGGATCTTCTTTGGAAGGTGAAAGCTTGATCTTCAATTGCTCCCATCTTCTCTTCTCTTCTTATGATTTGAGCTTCTTCTTCTTCATGGAGTCTGCTGAAAGTAATCACTTCCTTCTGGAACACATTCCTTGAATGAATGAATTCCACGATCCTGGGAGTCCATTCAAGGTGGCCATCACCACTTTTTCATTCTTCACTTTTTCTTTTACCGCTTCAAGTTGTTCTTTGATTTGAGAGACTCTTATGACTGCATGGTCTCTGCATTCTGGATCTTCACATTCTTCAACTGGTTTCTTTAGGTCGTATTCTGAGTTTGTTCTTCCCTTCAAATAGCTTGAAATTCTGGAAGACCTTTAACAGCTTTGCTTGCAATAGGTAGTGCACATGTGCAAGCCTTCTATGCCAAAGCTCATTTGGCTCTACTGTGTCATGGATCAAGGCTTGTTCTGGATATCCCTTCAATTTGTACAAGCCTCCTTCTTGTTCTTCAATCACTACCACATCATCGATAGTCTTTCCTTTTAGCCATATGATGACTTGACCATCTATGAATGCATCCCGCATTCCTTTTGCATCAATGTTGAAATAGAGAGAAGGTTCTTCTTCAATCCTGGCAAAAACAATACTTCTTTCATTGTTATAAACTTACCAGAGTCTAGCTTGTATGAAGATTCCCCACTACCTTTTATTGGATATTGGTAGTCATCTCCTAGTTTCACCTTGTGAGGTGATTCATGTTCTGATAGTCTTACAAAGGATTCCTTTAATCCTATCACATGTTTGGAAGCCCCACTGTCTATAAGCCAATCATCACTTCCATGAGTAATTTTACCTATGAGAGCTGACATCAGAACATATTCATCATCGCTTGAAGAATCTTCACTTTCATATCTGGATCTCTTTCTAGATGGTTCATCATCCTCTACAGCATGAGCATGATGTCTTCTTTGGCCTCGTCTCCCTCTGAAACTGGAACCTCTATACTCATGTAGGTGTCCAATCCAGAGAGATAAAATACTTCTGTGCTTGGAAGTTGTCAACTTCACCAAGATTATCATCAAGCTGATGTGATAGATCACTTTGAAATGAGAACCTCAAATGGAAATAGAAAAGGATTAGATCTTACCGATTTGAGGTGTCCGTCCTTGTCCCGGAGTTCGTTGATCTAGGGTTTGTCACAGAAACCCTAATTTTCAAAACTTGGAATCTTTCAGATCTGATTGGATGAACAGATAGATCTCTTCAAATGGAGTTGTCCAATGTACTCCTTTTCTGAAAATAGTGGAGCGAAACTCCCGGAACAGGAAGCCCTAATTTTCTGATTTCTTCTGCAGAAATTCCTGTTACTGTTTCTGTGATATCTCCGAAATTACTGATCCTATGTGTCTAAAATTTCTCACTGCGGTAACCTCGAATGTCCCTGATCCAAAACCACAGGTTTCATCAGAATTTGTTTCACCATTTGGTATTTATGATCCTTTTCCCAAGGTGACCTGTTACAGGACTGTTCAGAACAGCGAAGTTGAACGACATGCCACGTGTCACTGGTTCATCTTCTGATTCTGATATTCAGAAAAAAGAAATTAAAGTCTGTGCCCTTTCTAGAACATCTTCAGGAATTCCATTTGGACCTCTGTAGCCCAAGATATTGCAGATCTCCCTAGGTCACTTGTTCAGGGATGAATTCTGGAAGAGGCTAGAACCCTAACTTGGAGAGATCATATCTCCCAGAATATAGCAAATCTGAGGCTTATTCTTGGATACAGTGTTCATCAGGAGTTTATCTTCGGCCCCTACAATTTTCAGCTTCTAAGACTTCACCAATCTCAGAATATAGTGACTGTACCAAAACTTAGCAGTTTTAGTATTTAGGGTTTCTCCTAGCTCAGGGTCAAACTAGGGTTTGACTTTCCCCGAGATTTACCCAACCAAATTTCTTGATCCAGGTCTCTAAATTTCGGTTTTGATGAGGAGAAAAATCCTATGCTGGTCTCACTCAAAAATTCCTCTTCTGTAGAAAGCCCTAATTTCCACATCAAAACTGAAAATGCTTGAAATTGAATTCCGCATCGACAGAAAGATGCACCCTTCAATGGAGAGTCATCCTAGCATACTTTTGCTGAAAATATGTGGAGGAAGATCCAAAAAATAGGAATCCCTAGTTCCTGTAGCTGCACAATGTCTTCTTCTCAGGTTAGCTCTGATACCATGTTAGTTTTTCAACATTTAAGCTAGCATTATGTTAGGATCTTTTCACTGAGAGAATAACAAGCACAGCAATAACATAAGCACATCACATGAGACAAGAGACACAAAGAGTTTTGATAGGGGAAACCATAAATGGAGAAAACCCCTCAACTTCCTCTAAGATAGTATCACCACAAGATGTGAAACCCAAAACAGTAAGATGACCTCCCAACATAACAGCAGCCTTCTGTCTTCTGTCAAGCCAAAGTATTTCCTTCTCCAAAGGTGCGCCACACTTGAGAGAGCAAGTGATGTAATTTACAAGTGATAAATACAGAGACAAACACTCTCTATTTATATTAGTCTGTTCACTTAAGTTTCCATTTCACACGTAGGCTCAACCCTAATAATTACTACTCGAGCCTACACCTTAATTAGTGTATAACAACTCAAGTGCCCCAAAACTGTGGGGACTTACCTAATGACTTGACATGACTTGATTACATTATTAATCCTCCCGATCGGAACATCGGGGTATAACCACATGACTCAAATACATAATAGAAACATCCTGGAATAAACATCAGGTAACAATACATAAGATACATAGAAGAATACATTCCAAAGTTACATATACATCAACAAAATACCCATATGAATACTATGTGGCTGAAATAGATGATCCTAAATCCATAGCAATCAAATCCCTACCTGGGAGATTCCTTAATATCACTACACAATTGTAGGCAAACTAGCAATCAAAATTGACAAAATTACTCACATAGAAGTTGCAGCCTTCACTTAGGATTATAGAGATATGGCCAGGATCACTCCCTTCATCTGTTTGCATCACATTTATGTTGATGTAATTGTAACTTCGGAATGTATTCACTTGTATTTCTTATCTATTGTAACCCGATGTTCATTCCGAGATGTATTGTAATATATTTGAGTCATGTCATACCCCGATGTTTATTCCAGGAAGTTTCTATAATGAGAAAGTCATGTCAAGTCATTGTGGGTAACCCTCCTATTGGTCAAGGGTTAAAGTCCCCACAGTTGTGGGGCCCTTGGGTTATTAGAATATCCTAGTGAATTCGACCCTAGGTGAGTCATTGTAATTCGGGGCAATAGTCCCCACCATTGTGTTACCCTCCTATTGGTCGGAGGAGGCAAAGTCCCCACAAGTGGTGGGGCATTAGGGTTATTAGACACTCCTAGAGATGTCAGCTCTAGTAAGAATTGTTAAGTAAGGCTGACATGTTGGAGTGCACTTCAAGTGAACAGAAGAATATAAATAGAGAGTGAGAGCCTCTCTATTTATCACTCACAACACATCACTCACTCACTCAAGTGTGGCGCATTAGTGAGGAAGGAAATACACCGGGACTAGAGAAGAATAAGACTACTACTGTCGGGAGTGCATCTTACTGTTTTCTGGTTTTACTATTTTGGTGCTAATTCTATCTCTAAGGAAGTTACAGGGTTTTCTCCTTTATGGTTTCCCCGAGGAAAACTCTTTGTGTCTCTTGTCTCTTGTGATGTGCTTATGCTTTATTGCTGTGCTTGTTATTCTCTCAGTGAAAAGATCCTAAGATCATAATGCTAGCTTATATGATAAAAAAATAACATGGTATCAGAGCTAACCTAAGAAGAAGACATTGTGCAGCCGTAGAAGCTAGGTATTCTTACTTTTTGGGACTCTCTCCACAATCCATCAGCAAAAGTATGCTAGGATGACTCTCCATTGAAGGGTGCATCTTTCTGTCGAAGCGGAATTCGATTTTGAGCATTTTCAGTTTTCGATGCGAAAATTAGGGCTTTCTACAGAAGAGGAATTTTTGAGTGATACCAACATAGGATTTTTATCCTCATCAAAACTGAATTTTAGAGAACTGGATCAAGAAATTTGGTTGGGTGAAACTCCGGGAAAGTTAAACCTTAGTTTGACCCCGAGCTAGGAAAAACCCTAAATACTAAAACTGATACGCTTTGGTACAGTCGATATATTACGAGGTTGGAGAAGTTTCAGAACCTGAAAATTTCACAGGACTAATATAAAATTCTGATGAACACTGTGTCCAAAAATCATCCTCCTATTCGCTATATACTAGGATATATGATCCCTCCAAGTTAGGGTTCCAGCCTCTTCCAGAATTCATCCCTAAACAAGAGACCTGGGGTGGTTTGCAATATCTTGGCCTAAAGAGGTCAAAATGGAATTCCTGAAGATGTTCCAGAAAGGGCATGGACTTTAATTTATATGGTCCAAATATCAGACTCAGAATATCAACCAATGACACATGGCATGCCATACAACTTCGCTGTTCTGAACAGTCCTGTAACAGGTCACCTTGGGAAAATGATCATAAATCCCAAAGGGTGAAACCAATTCTGATGAAACCTATGGTGTTAGATCAGGGACATGTGAGGTTATCTTAGTGAAACATTTCGGACATAGAGGAGCAGAAATTTTAGAGATATCACAGAAATATTAATAGGAATTGCTGCAGAAGAAATTGGAAAATTAGGGCTTCCTGTTCCGGGAGCTTCCCTCCACTGTTTTCAGAAAAGGAGTAGATTGGACAGCTCAATTTGAAGAGATCTATATGTTTATCCAATAATATTTGAAATATTCCAAGTTTTTGAAAATTAGGGTTTCTATGACAAACCCTAGATCAACCAGCTCCGGAACCAAGACGGACACCTCAAATCGGTAAGATCTAATCCTTTGCTATTTTCATTTGAGGTTCTCTTTTCAAAGTGATCTATCACATCAGCTTGATTATAAGCTTGGTGAAGTTCACAACTTTCAAGCATAAGAGTATTTGATCTCTCTGAAGAAAATGGATTGGACACCTACATGAGTATAGAGGTTCCAGTTCCAGAGGGAGATGAGACTAGAAGCCTTACACAGGAAGAACTTGGTCAAGGCTAAGAAGATCATTGCTGATTCAGTCACAAATCAACTTGTACTACAAGTGTCTTCCCTAAATACACCGATGAGGTTTGATTCCTTGACCAAGCTATTTGAAGGGAAGAACAGAAATTAGAATATGACCTTAAGAAATCAGTTGAAGAAGGTGAAGATCCAGAATGCAGAAACCATACAGTCATACTTTACAAGGGTCTCTCAAATCAAAGAACAACTTGAAGTAGTAAAAGAAGAAGTGAAGAATGTAGAAGAAGGTGATAGCCACCTTGAATGTCCTCCTAGGATCATGGGATTCATTCATTCGAAGAATGTATGCCAAGAAGGAAGTGATTACCTTTAATAGACTCCAAGAAGAAGAAGAAGCTCAATTCATAAGAAGAGAAGGGAAGATGAAAGAAACTAAAGATCAATCTCTCATCATCCAAAGAAGATCCCTCAATCGATGAGGAATATGAATATCTCAACTCTTGAAGAACTTCTTATCCACCTTAGCATTTGGATAAGAAACGAAGCTATCATGAATGAAGAAGACGATGAAGCTGAAGACTCAAGAAGGAGTATACCCACGAAACAAATAAAGATAAGTATTCAATCATCATTTCATGCATTTGTTATATTCAGTTGATGTATTATGCATGATAGGATGTTTGCATTAATGACAATATACTACTAATATGCATGTGATGGGTAAGTAGCTCATGGTGCTATACAACTGTCCATTGCTACTTATCTAGAATGAGACCTCCTTGCTGACATATTGGATTAGTGCATAATCTCAATGTTGTCCTGGTAGAGATGGAAGGCATCCAGAAAGTTTCAGTGAGATATGGATGAATGTTGTATTGGCTAAAGTAGTTGCATGATCATTTATGCATAAGAACTTTCCAGTATAAATATTCCTTATGAAATGTTTCTAACCATACAAATGAATTTGACTTGTAGGAAAGATCGCATACATAATCGCCTGCAAGCAAAGAAGGATGAAAGTTGTTCCGAAGAACAAGTGACGACAGTTCAAGATGAAGAATAATATGATGAATGCAGTGACATCATTGATGCAGAATCTTCCAACTATAAAGAAGTAACCAAGAAGACCAGTTCAAGAAGAATGATGTCTAGGATGCAGTATCGAGACCTAAATAGAAGTTCGTAGTTCCATCATGCAGTAGATGGAAACATCGTGGGATACAAAGAAAGATTCGTAGCACAAGGCTTCTCACGAAAAGAAGGCATAGAATACGAAGAAACATTTACAGCTACTAGAAGTGAAGTCACATGACATGCATAATCATGTGCAAATGAAAGAAGGCCTTGTACGAGTTCGAAAGACATCCATGGGATAACACATACATGATGAGCTTGATGAATATCTTAACCTTTGCTACAAGGTCGATAAAGGATGACAAGCTCACAGATGGATGTGAGAAGAACTTTTGAAAAAGTTCAAAATAGAGGATCTTGGTATCCAATGATCCTAGATGGATACTACTTGTTATTCCAGTACAGAATGTTTCAGTGCATAAAGTACGAAAGACAGAGGGAGTATGATGCTCTGCTTCAGAGGGAGTGACTGCAGAAGATCCTGAGGTTCAATATGGTACGACAGGATGGATAGATTACTGATGACTCTAGGATTTACTGAGAGTAAAGAGGATTCCAACCTTTGCCTCAAGGTTGAAGACGGAAGACCAGTGATGGTCTTGTTATGTGTCGATGCACTATTGTTCTAGGAACGGAAGTGTGGACAAGGGAAGTATGCACTAAAGATCCTGAATAGGTTCAGGATGATGGACTACATGACCACACCTATGGCATCGAACCTGAAGTTGTTAAGTGATACTTCATCAGAGATGGTTGATGCTACGATGTATCGTCAGATGATTGGGTCCTTGATGTACCTGACAAACATGAAACCAGACATTTTCTTTGCTGGGAACACCTTGAGCCAGTTCTTGATAGATCTGAGAAATGTTCACTTGATTGGTGCAAAGCATATTCTGAGGTACCTAAGGGGTACAGTTGATTATGGGATCAAGTATGATGCGAATCAGAAGATTAACCTAGAGGGTTATGTTGATTCAGATTGGGCAGGCAGTGCCATCGATAGGAAGAGCACTTCAGGGTGTTGCTTCAGTATGGGATCAGGTGTGATCTCTTGGTTTAGCTGGAAGTAATCCTGTGTGGCACTGAGTACAGCTGAAGTAGAGTATGTCGCAGCTTGTTCAGCTAGTTGTGAGGCAGTATGGCTACGGAAGCTACTGTCTGATTTATTTGATCTCCAGTTGGATGCTACCTGTATACATTGTGACAACCAGAGTTGCGTGAAGCTGTTAGATAATCTAGTGTTCCATGACAAGTCGAAGCATATCGAGATCAAGTATCACTATATCAGGGATATGGTGCAGAGAGGAGCAGTGAAGCTCTAGTATGTTGCGATGGAGGAACAAATAGCTGATGTATTGATGAAGCCATTGGCTAGGTTGAAGTTCGAGTACTTCAGGGAGAAGCTTGGTGTTCTCCAGATTGAGGTTCCCTTCAAGAGAAAGTGATGAGACCCATAGCCATTCTGACATGGTGAGAGGATTGGTTCCTTCCATGGTCAGATGTAAGGGCTAATCCATTCTGTCATGGTGAGAGGATTGGTTCCTTTCATGACAGATATGAGTGCTGAGATCCATAGCCATTCTAACAAGCAGGTCAGATGTAAGGGCTGAGCATTTCTGTCATGGTGAGAGGATTGGTTCCTTCCATGTCAGATGTGATCGCTAAGCGATTCTGATATGACTATGGGATTGGTTCCTACATGATCAGATATAAGGGCTATTGCCATTCTTGGAATGGAGCTGCCTGGTGAGGTACCAGGAAAAATCAGTTTATGACTGAGGGCCATTCTGATATGACCATGAGATTTGTTCTCACATGATCAGATATGAGTGCATGGCCATTCTGATGTGACAGCGGGATGTGTTCCCACTTGATTAGATGTAAGGGCTGAAGCCATTCTATCATGGCTAAAGGATTAGGTTCCTCCCATGTCAGATATGAGTGCTAAGCCATTCTAACTTAGTGTAAGATATAAGGGCTACCACCATTCTTTGAATGGAGCTACCTGGTGAGGTACCAGGGATCCTTAGTCTAGGAATGAGAGCCTTTCTGATGTGACTGAGGGATGTGTTCCCATGTACTCAGATGTAAGTGCAGTGGCCCTTCCACAGATGATATTAGTTTGAGTTCCTATCATGCTGGTGGTTGTAAGTGCTGAGCCATTTCACAGATGATAGTAGTTTGAGTTCCTATCATGCTGGTGACTATAAGTGCTGTGCCTTTTCACAGATGGTAGTAGTTTGAGTTCGTACCATGCTGGTGATTGTAAGTGTTGATCCTTTCCACTAATGGTAGTAGTTTGAGTTCATACCATGCTGGTGGATGTGAGTGATGTGCCTTTCCACAGATGATAGTAGTTTGGGTTCCTATCATGCTGGTGGTTGTAAGTGCTGAGCCATTTCACAGATGATAGTAGTTTGGGTTCCTATCATGCTGGTGGTTGTAAGTGCTGAGCCATTTCACAGATGATAGTAGTTTGAGTTCCTATCATGCTGGTGAATGCGAGTGCTGGGCCCTTCTGATATGATTATAGGATTGGTTCCTACATGATCAGATGTGAGTGTTGGGCGTGCCTTTCTGACGAGTAGGTCAGATGTAAGTGCTGGGTGAAGACCTACATGGAGGCTAGGCCTACAACCAGCATGAAAAAGGGCTGGATCTGTAGAACTTCCTGTGACGAGAATAATCATGAGATAGCACCAGGGATGATCCAGATCGAGTGATGATTGAGATCTAGTGATGATAGCCAACGATGATCTAGATCGAGTGATGATCGAGATTCAGTGATGATGATCCAGCAGTGCTGATCCAGATCGAGTGATGATCCAGATCCAGTCCAGTGATGTTGATCCAAATAGAGTGATGATCCAGATCTAGTCCAGTGATGTTGATCCAGATTGAGTGATGATCCAGATCCAGTGATGATGTTCCATGATGATCCAGATCGAGTGATGATCCAGATCCAGTGATGATGCTCTATGATGATCCAGATCCAGTGATGATGCTCTATGATGATCCAGCTCAAGTGATGATCTAAATTCAGTGATGATGATCCAGATCAAGTGATGATCCAGATCCAGATGAGGATGACTTACAGATGAAGATGACTTGAATATGAAGATGACTTTGAAGATGACGAAGACCTGATGATGACCCAGATGATACAGAGAAGAAGACTTGTGCTGATAAATTGTGTCAAGAGAATACCTTCCTAGTTAAGAGGGAGTGTTGATGTAATTGTAACTTCGGAATGTATTCATTTGTATTTATTATCTATTGTAACCCGATGTTCATTCTGAGATGTATTGTAATATATTTGATTCATTTCATACCCCGATGTTTATTCTAGGAAGTTTCTATAATGAGAAAGTCATGTAAAGTCATTGTGGGTAACCCTCCTATTGGTCAAGGGTTAAAGTCTCCACAGTTGTGGGGCCCTTGGGTTATTAGACTATCCTAGTGAAGTAGACCCTAGCTGAGTCATTGTAAGTTGGGGAAATAGTCCCCACCATTGTGTTACCCTCCTATTGGTCGGAGGAGGCAAAGTCCCCACAAGTGGTGGGGCATTAGGGTTATTAGACACTCCTAGAGATGTCAGCTCTAGTAAGTAATTGTTAAGTAAGGCCGACATGTTGGAGTGCACTTCAAGTGAACGGAAAAATATAAATAGAGAGTGAGAGCCTCTCTATTTATCACTTGCAACACATCACTCACTCACTCAAGTGTGGCGCATTAGTGAGGAAGGAAATACACTGGGACTAGAAAAGAAGAAGACTACTGCTGTCGGGAGTGCATATTACTGTTTTCTGGTTTTACTGTTTTGGTGTTGATTCTATCTCTAAGGAAGTTGCGGGGTTTTCTCCTTTATGGTTTCCCCAAGGAAAACTCTTTGTGTCTCTTGTCTCTTGTGATGTTCTTATGCTTTATTGTTGTGCTTGTTATTCTCTCAGTGAAAAGATCCTAAGATCATAATGCTAGCTTATATGATGAAATACTAACAATTTACATCGAAGAAGAATTCCATCTAATCCGCCAATGCCAAAGAAGGACGAACCCCATGATCATGGATATTATCAAGGATGAGTTAGATAAATGGTTGGAAATAGGGTTCATTTACCCTATGTATGATCATGAATGGATCTCACCATTAGTCATCAGACCAAGAAAATGGGGTAAATGATACATCTGTGTATACTATCGAGAGTTAAACAAAGCTACAAGGAAGGACCATTTCCACTCCCTTTCATAGAATAGGCTCTAGATTCGCTAGTCAAGAAGTGGTATTTTGCTTTCCTGATTGGGTTCAGTGGGTACAACCAAATACAGATAGCCACCGAAGATCAGGATAAGAAAACATTCATGTGCCCCTAGGGAACATTTTCATATAGAGTCCTCCTCTTTGGGTTATGAAACACACCTAGAATCTTCCAATGAGCTATACTCAACATTGTTTCTGGCATACCTCCAGATAGTTTTGAATTTTTTAGGGATGATTTCACAACTTATGGTAACACCTTTGAGGAATCCTTAATCAAGTTAGAAAAATTCCTTAAGTGGTGCATAGATTCCAAACTTTCCTTAATCAATGAAATTTTTTTTATGATGATGAACCAATGCATTATTTTGGGTTGCCACATTTCAACAAGTAGAACTCAAGTAGACCTTGCAAAATTTATCAACATCAATCAACTCAGTACAACCATAAAACATAAAAATGTCAAGAGTTTCTTGGGACATGTTGGTTACTATCGAAGGTCTATCAAAGACATACACAAGATTTTTTCTCGTTTATTTATCCTGCACTCTAAGGATGTAGAAGTCCTATGGACCCCACCTTTCCAACATGGTTTTGAACAACTAAAGGAGAAGTTGAGAACTGTTCATGTCTTGAGTGGGCACAACTCTAAATTGTCATTCGATATTCATATCGATGGACCTGATAGATGCAATGGGGCGGTATTAGGGAAAAAGGAAAATGCAGTCATGTATGCAATATACCACATTAGTAAAATATTGCAAATGAGTGTTTATAAATTACATTGTCACATAAAAAGTATTCTTAGCAGTAGTATATGCTCTAAATAAATTTATCCATTACATAATCATCTATGAATTATTTGTTCACACTGACCACTATGCTATTAAATATCTCATCAACAAGCCAACTCTAAATGGTAGACTCACTAGATGGTTATTATTGCTTAAGGAATTTAATGTGGCCATACTTAATATGCTTGTTCTAGAGAATGTGGTTGTAGATTTATTATCCAGACTGATGCGAGATTGTTATATCCCAAAATGGAAATTCTGCATCTGTGATGACATTTACATATTTTTCTGCATGATGACAATTCCATGATGACACTTCATGAAAACTACTGTCATTCACCCAAAGGAAACTTGTAGTTGGAAGCGAAATATTGAGACTTATGTAGCTCTATTTTACCACTTTCCTGGACCATTGGAAAGGTAAAATACTAAGGAACAATTTCCTAGGCTAGATCAACTCCTAAAAACCCTCGAAAATACCTTAAAAATGATTTTTTTGTCAAAAACGCAAGTTGTCAGTGTTGCACCTACATTTTTTACTTTGCATACATGGGTTTTCAGTGTTGCACCCACGTATACCCTCAGAACTGTTACAAAAGTATAAAATTCTCAAATTTTGGGTGGTTTGGGTGGTTTTGGAATTGCCTCCTCAGTTGTAACTTCCCTATCCTCGACCCTAACTCTTCATATTTCTTCATAATAGAGGGAGAAGGGACTATGAAAGGGTACTTAGCCTTTTGGTATTGTTATGATGGAATAATTTGGACTCTCATCCCATCGCCTATGCCCTAGATGTCATCTACCCTTGCTGCAAATCTTGGAGGATGAGAATATTGGAGGAGAGAAGCAGGAGATCCAGATCAAAGGTTTCATGAGGCGCCTTACATGAGGAGAAGGTATATATTGTACTTCTTCCATTGATTAATCAATATTTTATGTTCTTCAATTTCCAAATGATTGTGTATATCTCAGTTTATGATCATATGTTGAAGTCGATGAGATTAGGGTTTCATGTTATCTTGAATATCAATATCTTGTTTGTGGTCAAATTGGTTTGAGGAAGGTTTGAATTTGTTTTGTAGGTCTTGGTTGGAGAGAAAGTATAGGGATAAAGAGAAATATTGGATCAAGGTTCAGTGAATAAGTTATGAACCCTCCTAACCCTTGAAATCTTGTTTAATTTTATACTCATGGTTATTTATATATCATTCTGTCAACCCCTATTATGTTGGTGGCCTCAACCCCAACCATATGATCAATTCCTTAACAACAGAGCTAGAAACTCCACTTGGGAATCCTTGTTTATTTTGGGGTCTCCTTGTCTAGTTTTTCCAGTTTAATTGAAGGTTTGAGTCATTATTTTAGGTTAAGAGCCATCCTTAACCATTTTTAGACGCCTTCCCTTTTGTTCTAGGGTTGTTTTGCATATTTTTTATTCCTTCCACCACCATACAAAACCTTAGAATTGCACAATAATGTATCATTGAGCTAAACATAGGTTAAGAGTACCCATACCTATGTATAATACGTGAATTTCCCTACTGTTCACATGTGTATGCCCCTTTTCAGTGTTTTTCCCTTTTTTGGGCCTGTTTGGGGTGGTTTGTTTGCAATTTATGGGGTCCTCCTTGTTACCTTGTCTGTGTAAGACTACTGGGAAATGGTTTCTTCCCTTGAGAGTGATATTAATTTGATTTGTAAAACCTTTTTGAAGCCTTTGGGATTGTCTCTTTCTCTGTGAATTACCTCCCTTCTTGACATGACCTTGTTGTGTATGGTTCTGATCAGCCTCTATTATCAGCTATAGACTGAACTTAGAAGCCATCTGATCTTTGTTTTATTCATCCTTGTTGGTCAAGTTCCTTATTCCAAGGTAGTTGTATTTTTCCCTTATGAAAGTCTCCCTCCCAAGAGAGGTCTAGTCATACTTTAGAGCAACTTAGGGTCTATTTTGTAGGCATAGATCAGAAGTCCTTTTTCTTTATTTTACATCAAATGCGTGTACTTGTTTGTAGGTTGCTTTTCTTTGTCATTAAAACAAAAACAAAACAAAAAAGAAAGATTATTTTCTTCATATGCATTTAGGCTAGGATTTAGGCTTAGGTGCATTGCATATCTCTGTCTTTTGAAAATAAAAAATATAGATCTTTCTTTTATGGCCTCCATTTTTTAGTTTTGAAAAGAAAAGAGAAGTAAAAGTTTTTTCATTTTAAAGCTCTTTCATATTTGGTCATATTCTTCCTTCTTGCAAGTCAAAACAACATTAGTTTCATTACCAAAACCTTTGAGTAATCAACAGCCCTAAAAAGAACATTAATATTTAAAACATATTAGTAATATTTTATTTCCAGGGACAACACAGACTAGTCTAGGCTAGTGTTTTGGGTTAGGGTTATCTTTCAACTACCAAAAAATTTAAACTCAAACATAATGGCCTTTAGTTTAGGAAATCCAATATCACTAAGATGTGAACTGGGAAGCTCCTATCACATAGGATTTAAGCATGAGTTCGTGCGAGACTGGATTGCGGAGATACCCCTCCAATACTTGGTAGAGCATACACCAGAGCTGCTGAGCGTCTGGGGATGCACACTATACCTCCTTTTGGCCCCATGTGGTGCATGGTACTGTTTGAGTTTTAGGATTATGTTCCCTACCATGCGCATTGACTAGACTGATGATTGTTCTGCCGGACCTTCTTTGTGATTTTGGTATCCTTAACATTGACCTCTAAGACTCTACATGGATGATCGTGGAAGGATATTTCCACTGTACCTAGGCAATACATGGGAGGAAACCCTGTGCAACTCTTTGGAAAAGCAATTGGTGATTCAAACGCTTTCCCCAAATTGATTGTTTTGTCAACCCTAGGTAACTGTCCTTCTCTCTTCACTGGTTAGTTTTGGGCCCTCATCATCCTAGAGTCTCGTTTGGAAGGTATCCTTGTGTGGCTGGTCTATATACTTAGGATTTTATTCTAGTGGTGTGCTCTCTGTGCTATTGGTTTATAGTCGACCTTTGAATTTTATTTCTTATTGAGTTGAAAACTATGGCTAGTACCCCTATGGACACCAACCAAGATACCCCCATGCAAGGGGCTTCTTGTGCTTTTAATTTTACTGGGAATGTTGGTGTTCCTTTGATGGAAACTTTGAAACTTCCTAGATTCACCCTTGGGATACCAGTTTGGTTGTTTTCGACTCTGACTGCCCTAAATTATCCTGATGCTTATCAAGAAAGCACGTTATATAAAGGGTATGAAAACAATGTCTCCCATTCACCAATAGCAACCTATCCTCCTCCTTCCACCTCATGCGGTGAAAGTTATGATACTAGTAACATGTAGTCTAAAAGGAATAAAGAAGGCAGAATAGGAAGAAGATGCAAAATTTAGGGGGAACCTACCCAACCTCTACAAGTTATGTTGGACCTAGTCACCTAGCATTTGCAGGTCATGATGGGGACACACACTCAAACCTATGCAATTCATGTTGACCTTAACTAACCAACCTCTATAAGTCATGTGGGAATTATCTCCCTAGCCTATGTAGGTCATGCTAGGGGCAGTCACCCAACCTATGGAGGTCATGCATGGGGGAAACAACCAACCTTTGCAAGTCGTGCTGGACCCAACCAACTAGCCTCCGGAGCTCATGATGGGGGAACATAGTTAGCCAATGAAAGTCATTTAGACATTGTTTAGAAACCTAAACATATAGGACGCAAGATTAAGCTCCCTTATAAGCTTTGAAAAGGAGATTACCTTACCCATATGTTCCCTACTATTGGACAAGTACGAAGGGTGTGGTCTGAGTCTCAAGGATATCTTGCTCTTGAACAACTTGTGATTTCCCAACAATATTGTCAACCTTCAATTGATCAATTGGTTGAATAAATGCGATCTTTGGTGAATCCCATGTTGGAGACATTTACCATCATACACACTCTTTTGGTCAAATTGGCCTAGTTAAACCACTATCCTAAGTTTAATTTACATCAGTGGAGCATTAATTGCCATCATCCAGTCACACCCACGCCTACCTACAGTCAAGGAGGCTAACTGGAGCACTTCGGGGGTTATCTGAGTGATATTAATGCACCTAATTGCTAACTGGTGGTTACAATCAGTTCAACCAATCAGTTACAGTCAGTTAACGCACCTCCATTAATTAAATATATTATTTAATGATTATTTTATTATTATTTAATGAACTGGAGTCAACAAGGCACCTCCACCAACTTCTGACGGTCAGTTCAGCTTCAGTTAACCTCATCAAGGTTCATTGGAGTCATGCAGGACTAGCACTTGATGGTTGGATTGCTATGACATGTGTTTGATCTCCTTCAGTTGAGATTTAGTCATTTATTACACTCCAACTTCAGTTAGGGTTTGGTGAGTCAATTTGGGTTTTGGTCAAGTGGTTAACTGAGTGAGATTGCATGGAAAAGAGTCAGTTAAGCTAGACTCACTCACTAAATTCAAATTATCCCTTAGGTATTCAAATTCTTCATGGAGTTAAGCCATTGCTATGCATGGAAATTGTAATCGTTTATTTTTTATAAAATATACAGAGAGCATACCTATTTTGTATCCAGTTATTTCCAATTCATGAGTATTTGTTAATAATTCTTTGATGATTTTGATTCCTAGTTCCTAGATCATGTGCAAGAATTAATATGGCATCAGAGCATGCAGGGGAATGAAGACCAATCTCTCAAGAACAAGCTTTTTGACAGATTTCTCCATGAGAAGTGAGCAATAGCTCAAAATTCCAGCACTGCACCAGAAGCCAAGGCTTACCACTCAATATCCCAAGTAAAGAACTTGTTGATCAAGCTTGCTTGATTGACTATGCTTGGTGTGATGAAAGCCTAAATGTGCAGTCTGTCCGACCTTACAGTGCCCCTTTTGTTTTGATTTTCAGGTCTTAACAGGTACAACTTCGAATGGACTCATCAATCCCTCCTCTCACCCCATTCACAAGCTATTCGGAATGGAAGTTGAAGATGATTGCATATCTCAAGAGACGAGGTCTCTATGAGGTGTCTATTGGAATTGGAAGAGAGACTTATGAGAATGAGAATGACTGGATAAATGACATTGACAGAGCTTTTGGATCAATAGCTCTGGCCCTTGATGATGACTTGTACTTTGTTATTGATTCTGCTGAATACCCAAAGGATCTCTGGACAAGATTGGAAAAAACCTTTGGCAAGCACAATGAGGATCATAATAGTACTTTGGAGATCATATCCAGAACCACA
>LPNX010102370.1:0-15080 GCA_001517045.1 Pseudotsuga menziesii | reverse complement strand
CACATTCAATTCGAATTGAAGAAAGTCTCCATGAAGTGACTCCTTCTCCTGATGCTCCGGAAGTTCATGAGATCTATGATATCTCATATTCTCATATTTCTGAAACAGAAGAATACATTTGAATCTCTGATATTGAAGAAAAATACTGCTGCACTTCCATGCAAACATTCACCGGTGATTTTCCTTTGAATTCTGTGCAAAATTTACCAGTAATTGCTTCCGAAAGTGAGGAGAAATTTGAATTTTCTTCCTCTAAAGTTGCTGCTGGTGTGAAAATATGTGATACCTTGGATATTTTGGAAGAAATATCAGATTACCAGAGTTATCCATTCACTCCCCATGATATATATCTTCCAGCAAATTCCTGCAGGATTGCATGCACCAAAATTCAGAATTTTGAAGAAGAAGAAAACTGTGCATCTACCGTCTCGGTTGACCATAATTTTGGATCTGATATGAAACTTATTGGATATGAAATGATATTATTTGGATATGATCTTATATTTCTTGGTTCAAAATTTCAGGTTCATAAACCTTCAGTACTGCATGTAGCTGTTCTCATCAACGGTGTGAAGAAACAAGTACCGCAAGTCTCCTACAAAACTGCTGCTGGGGATTTGATTTGATTTCATAGTTTTGGATCTGTTGTGAACTTATTTAGATCTGATTTACATTATGATATGATATTATTTTGTTCATATTTTAAAATCCAAGAGCTTTCAGTCATTCTTGTAGCTGCTCTCACCAATTCCGGTGTGAAAAATCAAGTACCGCAGTTCTTCTTCAATTTTGATGCTGGAGATTTGGTGTTAGTTTCCTCTTATGAGGTTGCTGATATTTTATTTTGTGATTCATTAGCTATTTCAGAATCTATATAATATTATGGAGCTCAATCATTCACTCTCTAGAGTCCCAAGGATTCTCTACCTTTGGTCACAAGCTTATCTCCTCACAGAACTAGTAAAGAGGAAGACATTCTGCATCCACTTGGACACTTGCTCCTAAACATTGGGGCTGATTTTACCACTCATGGTTTGCTGTTCAAGGCTGCAACATATCATTTTCTTGAGTGTTCCACACATGGTTCAAATCCTCAAGAACCTTTGCTCTCTCTTCAGATGATTTCAGTTGCTCTACATGGGTCCAGTTTTCACCGTGCAGCTGTTTATATTTCTGATTCAGTTGAGTGCATTGTTTTTCTTCCAAAGTGGAAGATTCCTCCAAACATATTCATTTAGTTTGGATTCAGAGGTTCACATGCACAGTCTTAGGATGCTGCTGCATAGAAGAACCAATTCTTGATTTACTGCTTAGTTTGAGGAGGGTATTTTTCCCATGAGGTTTTTCCTGTTTCCTTGGTTATATTAAGCAGTTACTTTATTGTACAGGGTGACCTATAGCATTTGTTGCTAGGGCCCTAGCATTTTATGCATCTATGTTTTCTAACTCTTCCTGAGTATAGATTAAGGGGGGGTGTTGGAGACATTTACCATCATACACACTCTTTCGGTCAAATTGGCGTAGTTAAACCACTATCCTAAGTTTAATTGACATCAGTGGAGCATTAATTGCCATCATCCAGTCACACCCACACCTACCTACAGTGAAGGAGGCTAACTGGAGCACTCCGGGGGTGATCTAAGTGATATTAATACACCTAATTGCTAACTGGTGGTTACAATCAGTTCAACCAATCAGTTAAGTCAGTTAAGGTGCCTCCATTCATTAAATATATTATTCAATGATTATTTAATTATTATTTTATTATTATTTAATGAACTGGAGTCAACAAGGCGCCTCCACCAACTTCTGACGGTCAGTTCAGCTTTAGTTAACCTCATCAAGGTTCATTGGAGTCATGCAGGACTAGCACTTGATGGTTGGATTGCTATGACATGTGTTTGATCTCCCTCAGTTGAGATTTAGTCATTTATTACACTCCAACTTCAGTTAGGGTTTGGTGAGTCAATTAGGGTTTTGGTCAAGTGGTTAACTGAGTGAGATTGCATGGCAAAGAGTCAGTTAATCTAGACTCACTCACTGAATTCGAATTGTCCCTTAGGTATTCGAATTCTTCATGGAGTTAAGCCATTGCTATGCATGGAAATTGTAATCCTTTATTGTTTATAAAATATACAGAGAGGATACCTATTTTGTATCCAGTTATTTCCAATTCATGAGTATTTGTTAATAATTATTTGATGATTTTGATTCCTATTTCCTAGATCATGTGCAAGAATTAATATCCCACTCTTCCTTTGGAGAGGGATCTGCATCAAGTGGTTGAACCAATGCAATATTTGGCCAATCCCACTCTTCCTTTAGAGAGTGACCCCGATCAAGTGATTGAATCAAGGAAAGATTCTATAAATACCACTCTTCCTTTGGAGAGAGAGTTATCTGTTAGTCATGTTTTCTTCACTATCAGTTTAGAACTTTCTATACAAGGTGGAACTAAATTCACTTCGAATGAACCCTCGCTAATCCCTTATATTTCTTCCTTTGATTGGGATAGCCTAGTTGATCCACCTCTTCCATCGACTGCACCTTTTTAGATAAAGGTCCAAGTTTAACACTACACAATTCCTCATTGTATTGTAGATGAAGTTTCCTATGTTAGTATTTTATTCATGCATTCTTGGAGAGGCATGGGATCTCCCAGAATCGTGTCAATTGTTAATATCTGTTGGATTTTATACAAGACCTAGTCAGAATCTGAGAGTTCTTACTCAAACACCTGTTACTTTGGGTGGGAATATTGTCTTCATTGATTTTATGGTTATAGAGGACCCCTTAGACTTTAATATGCTCCTCCAGTGTGATTATGTATATGTTATCAAAGCTATGGTGTCTATGATAATTCATGTGATGTATTTTCCTTACAATGAAAGCATTATCACTATCGATCAGTTGGAATTCCTTGATCCCTCTCCTTACCCAAATTTAGAACAAGTCTATCCTTTATCAATTCCCAGTGTTTCAATAGACACTACCTTGCCATAGGTGAATTATGTGGCCTCATATCTGCCATGTTCAGTTGCTACTAAGAAGAAGTCTCTGTATTTATGCTTACCTTCTCAGGACTCGGTCCCAGTAGTTGACCAGGTGATCTATCCAATGGGGACTTTAGAGCTTGCTCTCCACCTTATTGATCCAACTAAATGTTTAGACACATGTTTTATATGGGATGGTATGCTTCCTTCTGATGAAGTCTTCCTAGAGTCTATGATACAATATGACCTTCTTATGGATGTTGACTTAGTTGTGATTAGATCCAACCCTAACTTGATTATTGAGTCTGATATTTATAATGATCGATTCTTCTATGTTGGCACTGTTGAGTCTTTGGACTCTCCCATCGAGCAACAAGCCGGTGATCTGGATGATTTTGACTCTTCTCGTAGAATTTTTGACTCCTGTGATCTTGAAAATGTTCCTGCAGACTTCATTACCTTTGTCAACTTTAGCTCTTCTCTTGAGGTTGATCTAGTTGATTGTAAATCCTTTGGACTTGGCACTATAGAGACTTCCTTATTTAACTCTTCCTTGACTATGTATTTTGTGGAAGATAGTAAATTTGAAACTATTTCTACCAAAATGACATGTATCAAATATATTCTTCTGAATATGATCTTGATACTGTTATTTCTTGGAGATAGGATTCTTACTTGGATTCACAACTGCTTACTAGCCTTGCCTTTTTGTTCAAGCTGTAACCCCATTTTCCTATACCCTGCTCACGCTTATGAGCCCGATGTCGACTTCCACACTTTCAAATCCTCATATAAGACATCATATATGCTATCATCATTGATCAAATTTGTATCATTCTATTGTTTCAAATTGACACCCTTTACCTAGAGGATACGCTCCTCAAGTGTCCTTATCCTTCTCATGTTTCTTGCACTATGATTAGGTTGTTCTTCTCACTTGGAACTAGTTCCACATGCCTCTGACACTTGTATCCTCACATTTTGAGCATTCTTTCATCTTTCCTTTGAGCTTGTTAAAAATAGTAAGGAAACCATAAGTTTAATTTTTTGGGCTCATTAAAACTTTAGGGGAAATGTATATGGAGTTACTTTAAGCTCCGGTCCGACTCCGTAAACATGACTAGATCATCGAGCTTGGATGTTACTTCACTCTCGTTAAATGAATTGAAAGATAATCCACATTGGTACAAGTTTAACCCTTTTCTGGTGCATGTGTATTACTTACAAAAAATGAATACTCTAGTTCAATGTGTCTAGAAGAGTATTTACATGCATAGGTTTATCTATTTTTCGGGCCTATGAGACTAAATTTACGAAAAACAAACTTGTTGAGCTTACTTTTTTTTTCATGCTCTAGTTTAAACCATGAAAAATATTCCAAGCGTTCTTTATCCAATTGTTATGCTCTTTAAAAATTTAGGACAAAATCATCAAGTTTATCATTGGTCATCCCATACTCACAAATGAATGGAATGAACCGAGTGATCTTGCTTTCCTTCACACTTGTTAAAACCAAATATTTATGTTTTCTCTTGAAGGAGCATCGGTATGGTGATAGTTTAACCCTTTTTGGGACCTTGCCAACTAACTATGAAAAATGAATACCTTAGTTCTCCCGAGCTAAGATATTTCTCCTCTGGATTATTTTATACTTTTTTGAACTTTGGAGACTAAATTTATGAAAAATTCCCCCCCCCCCAGAGTCTTCTTTGGCGTTTTCAGACTCTCAAATTGTTAAAACTCTGTCGAGAATCCATTAATTTGGGCTCGTAAAATCCACAGATTAGTGATTTATTGAGCATTATTCTATCTTCTCTTCAAGATTTCTCAACAATAAAGGAGGTCCCGTGTTTACTTTCTTGGACTCATTAAACATTTACAAAAAAGAAGGAAAGGGAAGTCTGTTCAAATGTATTTTTATCATGGCAACGAGCCATGTTTCCTTGAACAAAGCACCATCTTGATTCTATCAATAGTTGGGTTCTAGTTTTTGGCCTTAGGATTAATGTTGATCTCATAGTTATTACTCCTCTGGTTGGTTACTTTTTCACTTATATGGAGAATCTATCAATGTCTCCTACATTGCAGATTTGTATCGTCGATCGTTTTGTGTCTAAAGATGTCTGAGTCACATTTTTTTCGTGCTCATTGTTGAAGGATAAAACCTATGTCGACCATTTTGTAGTTTCATTGAACTTATTTGTTGGTCATTCCCTGGTGTCATTTCATTGCATTAAGTCTTCGACGATCCTTTTTGAATAAAATCTACTAGTTCCAAATCAAATTAGTCTTTGACTTCCCTCTTGTTGGATGATGGAGGATGCCTTAATGTCTTCCTTACGATGAATATATTCCTATTGAATTCAACACATATTACTCCGGGAAGGAGATTTAGAGTATATGATAGTACCTTGGGGATTGCAGTCATTAGTGGAAGTTTCCCTCACTATTGGGCAATGGTAATACCTTAATGCCTCCTACTCGATGGATTCTCTAGGTGTTGAAATTCAATACCATTTATTCACACTTGTTTTGAATGTACTAGGTACCTTTGGGACCATTTTCATTATTAGTGGTTTCCCTCATGTTTGTTAATGATTTTCATCAATGACTGGTAATCAAACAGTTTCCTCCATGTTCGAATCTAGCTCTGTTGGGTGCAATCTTAACTTAAATTAATACCAAAATGTTTGGATGTGTTCTACAATCTTGAATACACCTAATATTTAATTATAAATCGGGGTTGGTAGACTTCGAGTTGCTACAAAATATATACAAAGGTAGAGGGGTTCCTGGGACGTTGTAGAAATACTTTACTAAACAAAAGATTGAAAAATCTTCAAAATGAAGAACCGAGTCAAATTCCTAAATTAGTAATATGGTTGAACTAAGACAAAACATTAGACTAGGACAATATCAAACTATGTTGTTTTAACTAACAAATGTAAATATAACAAAATGCATTAAATAACTTCAAGGCCTAACTATTCACATAAAATACATATTTGAAAATATAATCACAACTAGATAATCCATAAACAATTAATTTCTAACTAAAAATGTACTATCAACAACTACTTAAAAACTGGGGTTCAAAAAAGGCTTAACGAATAAGTAAATGAGAAACTGAATAAAGAAAAGCAAGTAGAAAACTTAATAAAGATAATTAAATAAAAAACAAGTAGAAAACTTAATAAAGATAATTTTAAGTTCTTTTCTACAAGTCTTTTCAAATAATCACAAAGTGAAAGAAATAAGTCTTACTAAAATTGATAAAATACTAGTGTACTAGTAATTCACACCTTCAACCCTACAAATCCAAATACAACGAAATAAATCAAACATAATTTTGAAACATTACAACAGTATTATAGAAGAAAATCAAAAATTAAAAAGAGCAAAATCACAATGCATAATTCAAAGCATGATTTAGAAAGAGAAGATTAAAAATAAATCTTAATAAATACTTTAAAACAATCTATTCTATGGTTCAAAACAAACATATAATTATTACCTAATGACTCTAATCAAGGCATAATCAAAAAATAAAGAAACAGAACTAGAAAACAGATTTAAAAATAAACTAAGAACACTAAAGGTCAAATGGAGGACTGGACAACAATCTAGAAAGAAGGTCCGAATGGAAGTCCAGACACACAGTCCAAATGAAAGACTGGATACCGAAAATAATAAAAATAGACCTAAATGAGTTAATCATCGGCTAATTTTGTGCATATGAAAACAAGATGCATAAAGACAAAATTTAAACCTAATTAATCATCATATTCAACAGTAAAATAAACAACTTTAACTACATGGAAATAAGAAAATCACTGCGGACTAATAAACAAAACTGGAATTTGAATTGCATAAATCTATAATAGGAACAAACAAAGCTTAATCTATCTGAAAAACAACCTATTCCATGTATTGATTTAAATTCTATCTAAATCGACAAAAACAATCTATTTAAGTTCTATTTTAAATTGATAAAAACAACCTACTCTATGTGCTTGAAAATAAGACTGAACAATAAACTCGAAATGAAATGACTAAACACAAATATGAAAGCAAGTTATATGTGACCGGGTATTTATAAACAAAAACTACATTAACAGCATAATACAAATTTTATTAACTACAACAAATGCATATTACAGGAAACAGAAAAATAAAGGATTAGAGAAACTTAACTACCTAAACAAATTGGAAATAAAACTACTTATCTGGATGATGAGATAACAAAAACTCATATGAAAATAGAACCACGGATTGTCGAGGGGCCCTCTCAGCAACCACGAGTAATGGATAGTGAATGATTTCACATGTAGTCATAAACAACAAAGCGTAGAGTTTTTATTAAACAGAAGGAACATAGTTACAGTATTCTTCCCTCAAAGCAAACTAACTATCTATCTAATGGATTGATCAACCACCTCTCTCTCTGCATAGAGGTGTTTATATACATAATGCTTTCAAGAATTTGAGCAAGTCGACCCTTTAGTGGTTGACTGCTCTTCTAAATTTAGTCAATCATAAAGGAAATAACAGTTTACAAGCCAGCACATAGGAATATCCTTTCTTTGGTATAAGTCTGGGTTTCTTCATTATGAACGTGACATACAGAATCACTTACAGCATGGTTGATGGTGGTGTGTTGGGCAGCAATTAATACACAGCAGTGACTCTCTAGAACAAGAGCTCCTTCTTTATCGTGAACAAATTTCCTTAGTGTGTGATGTGGCATACAGACCCTCCTTTGGAGCAACTGATAGTGTGGTGTTTGACACAGACAATGTGCATGATGGTGAGTTTCTTAAAACATAGGCCCTCCATCAGTGCGAACAGACTCCAAATGTGGTGCACGAACTAGCGTGAGGGAGATATTCCAGAGCACGGGTCGTTCATCATTTTAAATGCGTAGACTGGTGGCAAGTTTAGAAGAGGCCACAAATGATTCTAAAACAGGAGTGCGCCTTCTTTAAATGCGCGGACAATGAGCAGCTCGGTGCATCGGCGATCCTTCTAGATTGCTGATTATGCTTTCACCTAGGCATGTGGTCAACAAAACGGTTTACAAATTTCTTCAACGTTTAATGCCTGAAATCGGTTATAGACAGCGCGCAGTTGATAAGCGATTTGAATGAAAAACTCAATGGTGAGCTGGACGAAGAGCTGCATGATGAGCTGGACAGTGATTGCGCATATTGGGCTGAATAGAAATTTGAACATGTTTTGTTGATAAATTCACCCAAAAGAATTATAAAATCTGCAATCAAATACATAGATCAATAAACACATCAAATATGCTTTAAATAATATAGATTTAAGTCAATAAAATCATAAAAATGATATTCATAACCAAAGTTGTATAAACATTAAATTTTCTCTTACTTTGTTTCGAATAACAACCTGCATGACATAAAATACACAAAAGATAATAAAATATTCATTTAAATGTGTTATGTTAACGCCAAAAATGATAACAAAATGAGGCTCAACAAGATCCTCTATTCACATGGTTAGGATTCGTACCTTTGAGAATTTTGGATTTAAGACCTTGGGGATGATAATAAAATGATCTTTTTATATTTCCTAAGTTGCACAATACCTTGTCACACTTCGTATGACATTTGTTGAGACATAGATCCACTTTGTACGCTTGTGGCAATGATCAATTATTGAGAATGAATCCACATTGTTCATTTGTGGCCATGATTCCTCTACATTTTACATGCCTCCTTTTAGCATATTGTGTGGTCATGATAGTTATGTCAGTTATACACATGTTGGATCTACCTTGTATATTTCTGGATATCATTTGTATATGGACATGTATGTCCTATAGATCAATTTTGTCTAACATTTATCTCTCTTTCAAGTACCTTCATTCGAGCCTATGATCTTCGATTTTGTTTTTTCTTCGTCTCCATGATCCAAATGTTCCCCATTTATGATGCATTTCATCTATCATCTTACCCTCTAACCTCATACATTAGGGGGCATATGTTATAGCCCAAAATGGCACTTCTCCGTCCGTGACAACATTTACATGTTTTGTTGCATGACGATACTTCATGAAAACTGTTGTTAGTCACCAAAAGGACACTTCTGTATGGAAGGGTCATATAGAGGCTTATTTCGCTCTGTTTTACCTCTTTTTATACCATTGGAAAGATAAAACACTAAGGAACAACTTTCCAAACCATACCAACTCTCGAAAACCCTTGTAAATACACTAAAAATGCATTTTTGATCAATAAACAGGTTTTCAATGTTGCACCTTCATTTTTCACTTTGCATAAGCAGGCTATCAGTGTTGCACCCACATATACCCTAAAAATGGTTAAAAAAATGAATTTTGGTTGGTATGGGTGGTTTTGGAACTGCCTCCTTAGTTGTAATTTCCCTATCCTCGACCCTAACTCTTCATATTACTATATAAGAGAGGGAGAAGAGACCGTGAAGGGGAATTAGCCTTTTGGTAGTGTTATGCTGGAAGAATTTGGACTCTCATCCTCCCCACCTATTCCCTAGATATCATCTACCCTTGCTGCTAAGCTTGGAGGCTGAGAATATTGGAGGAGAGAAGCAGGAGATCCATATCGAAGGTTTCACAAGGTGCCTTGCATGAGAAGAAGGTATATGTTGTATTTATTCCATTTATCAATAAATAATTGATGTTATTCCCTTTCTAAATAACTATGTATATCTCAGTTTATGATCATATGTTGATGTTGATGAGATTATGGTTTCATGTTAGCTTGAATATCAATATCTTGTTTGTGGCCAAATTGGTTTGAGGAAGGTTTGAAGTTGTTTTGAAAGTCTCTTGGTTGGAGAGAAAGAAGAGGGATAAAGAGAAATATTGGATCAACCTTCAATGCATAAGTTATGAACCCTCCTAACCCTTTAAATATTGTTTAATTTTATACTTACAGATAGTTATATATAAGTCTCTCAACCCATATTCTAGTCGTGGACTCAACCCCAGCCATATGATCAATTCCTTAACAACATAGATGCTAAGGATTAACCCATGGATTACTCTTTTCCCAACGACCACCTTTTCATAGTATCTGTAGCCACTCCATGGTATGGAAACATTCCAAACTACCTAGTAACATAGGATTTACCACAACACTTTGCACATAAGGAAACGTCTGTGCCCATAATAAAGAGTGGACCTTTCTCCTGGATCAATGGATAATTATTCAAGTTAGGACCTAGACATATTATTCGAAGCTATGTTTGACAATATGAGGCATATAAAATATTGAAATCCTATGAGAATGAACCTTGTGGGGGCCATTATGCTGCAAACATAACAACCACGAAATTGATCTCTACTAGATATTACTGGCCTACTCTCCACAAGGACACTAAGGAATATGTTCCCTATTGCGATGATTTCCAGCGTATGGGATAACCTACTATATCAGAGGAAATGCCACTATAGCCGTAGATATCTAAGGAAATTTTCAAAAAGTGGTGGATCAACTTTGTCAGTCTAATCAAATTTCCTTACAACCACTTAAGATACGTACTCATATGCACATACTATGTTACTAAGTGGTTTGAATTACAACCTTTGAAAAATTCCAAGAAAAAAGGGTAGCAGAATTTCTCTATGATGATATTTTCACTAGGAATGGAGTGCCAATAGAAATCATATCATACCAAGGTGTACAATTAACTTATAATTTAATTACTAATCTAATGAATATTTACCAAATCACACATAAAAATACCACTCCATATCGCTCGCAGTGCAACGAGTAAGTGGAAGTCGCAAATAGAAATTGAGAGGGTTTTAACCAAAATTGTTCAGTACCATCGCAGAGACTGGTTCAATAGAATTGCAAAACCAACATGGGCCTATCAAACCTCTTGGAAAAAATACATCAGGTTTACACCATAAGAAGTTTTCTATGGAAAAACAATCCTCTTACCTATCGAATTTGAGAGAAAAACCCTGAGAAAAATGATTTAATTAAGCATAGACATTTCTTCCACACAACAAGATCGTCTATCCCAATTAAACCTTTTAGTTGAATTTAATTACAAAGTATTGTGGCACACAAAAAATTTGTAGTAATAACACACTCACTGGCATGATTGACTTATAAAGGAAAAATCATTTCAACCTAGCAATTTGGTACTGTTGTACCTGCATATTTCACAATTTCAAAGGCATGATATATCCAAGATGGATAGGATTGTATGAGGTAGAAAAAGTGTTCAACAATAGAGCAATCAAACTGATTACTATTGATAAGGAAATTTTACCACTCTTGGAAAATGGACACCATCTTAAATTATACAAGTAACCCCTCTCAAATACATAATTTGTTACTAAGCTTCATCATGAGAAATAGTTAAATCTAGTAGATTACATAGACATTGAGGTCCTAGGCCCAAATTAGAGATAGTTTAGTTTGGAAAAAAAAGTGTGACCCGGATTCTATAGATTTCTACTACAGCTATTGTTCATTACATCAAGCGAGTCAGTTGCTATAGATTTCTCCTACAACTATTCTTCATTACATAATACAAACTATTTGTTATATATTTCTACTGTAACTATTCTTCATTACATCAAGCGAGCTAGTTGTTGTATATTTATCTTGTAGTAATTCATCATTACATCAAGTGAGGTAGTTGATTCATATTTCTCGTATAGTTATTCTTTATTACATCAAGCGAGCTAGTTGCTGCAGACTTCTCCTGCACATATTATTCATTACATAAAGTGAGCTAGATGCTGCATATTTCTCTTGCAACCATTTTTCCATATACCAAGAGAAATAGATGATGTATATTTTTCCTACAACAACTTTTCCACGACCACTAATCAATTCAACAAAAATATATGTCATCACCACAAGCATGCAAAAGCATGTCATATTTAGACTATTCCACGACAGTTCACACAAGAACTGTATGTGCTCAAGTTATAAGGCGATGCATTTATTTTGACATTTATTTAAGGATTAATTAATTAAGATATCTCCATGTCAAATAGACACCAATCATTACCCATTCTAGTCATCATTTCACCTATAGTTGTCGTACCCATCGCATCTCACTCCATTAATTCCATATATCATCGTATCTAATTGCCTGGACTTGTTGCGACCTTTATATCATAAGTGCATGCACTCCATGCCATTATACCTATGTCCAACCACTGATTCCATCATTAAAAAAATCCTAAGATGCAATCCCAGTCCATATTGCAAGTTATTGCACTGAACTAATTTCCTCACACATCAGCAATGGGGGCTGATTTAAATAGGTAGGAGTTGTTATCAACAAAAGAGTTGTTGAAAACTTCATAGGTGGTAGAAATATTTCAGCAAGTAGGGTGGCTGCAATTCTTCTAGAAAATTAAAAATCATGGCCTTTCCCTCACTGATGAGTTCACACAGAAATTGAGGGATGACCAAACTAGCATACAGGGCCTAGCAATCCCTATTACAGAGGAGACCAATGCATAGGTGTAACGTCCTCGACCCTCCGACCGGTGAAGAGGACGCTACCATACCATTATCTATCCTGGCAACTAGCCCCATGAACATACACACATAAAAACTGAAATGCTTTGAACTAAACATACATACATTATTACCATACAGCAGAAGCAAAACCATACATTCAAGCATTCGGTATGTTCATTGTAATTCATTAAACAGTAAATGCAATTGCAGAGATGAAATAGACAAGAGAATACTTATCCTATGAAGAAGAATGCCTCACAACCAGCTATGTCGCTGCAACGTTCCACCCAACCATAGGCCAGTGTGCTCCTTAATCTCTCAACAACATTGCCACCCCCGAGCTGGGCATGATTCCCCAAGGAATAAGGAAACTAGGCAAGGTCACACATAGCCAAAGAGACATAACTCAGCCAAGCCAACATATTTGGGTTTATCAGGCCATGAAGGAGCTGGGAAAAGTTGACTACTAAGCTGGTGGGATCACTGAAGAGCTAAAGACACCTACACCAAAACTAGCTTGACTTCTAGGAAACCCACACACACCCAGCACAAGGAATTAGTCCCTTCTCTGCTACACAGTCCCTCAGGCCCTGACTTCCCTTCCAGTGCTATTTAGGGGTTGTGGAGAAGAAAGCCAACCCTCTAGTTCTGTCTATGAGGCTCCCAAACACACCAGGTTTATTAAGCATACCAAGCCTTCATTCCCACTCCAATATAGTCCAAAGACCAACCACTGCATACACACGGAAAAATAAAGCAATTCATAGCTCTGTGAAAGAAAAATGATCTTAGAGTTGTTCTTGGCCCTATCGTGGCCAAAACAACTCAGCAACAACCCACACTAATGGGGAAAAAAATATCCACGATCTCACCACTAAGGAAACGGGAAAGACACAGACTGAAATTTGGAAAAGGAATCGGACACAACAAACTCTCAGCATGGACAGGGAAACATATACAAGGAACCACAAATCCGGTAAGGAAAATGAACACACATAGCCGAAAATTGGAAAATGAAGATTGAACCAGTCCCTGTATGCACACATGAATTCTGAGTGACTACATGAGAGAAAATCATGAATGCCCAAAAAACGTCTATCAAGCTCTCTGCATGAGTGAAAAATGGAAGAATGGGGTCGTGGTGGCTTCTCTTGCCCACGTGAGGGTCAATCAGCTCCTTGGTGGAGTGTGCATGTGGGAAAGGACTGACAGTCCTGCCACACACTACTATCCAACAATAATTGCCCAACTAACATCAGAGGCTTTTGATTTGGTAGTTGGATGAGACAAGGAAAGGTGAGTAAGACAAAAAAAGGTGGGTGACAGCTAAAAGGGTTTAACAACTGACACTTGGATTTTCCCCATTGGCCCCAAGGGTTAAGTAATTTCCCTCCCTATCCTTAGGAAAATCATGCCCTTTTCATCATGGTTGCATTGACATAGCTGGTTGTGGGTATTTTTAATTAAAATGTATGTTTACATGATGCCATAATCAATATGTGTCGGATAGCACGATATACCATCGGCAACAATTTTAATCGTCGAAACATAAAACAACCAAATCGATGGTGGGGATTTTGGCTTGAGCTCCACACCATGATTAATTACAATATATACATCATATTCATTTAATGCAAATGGGGTCAAAAATGGGGTGTTACAGTAGGCCATGGTACTTTCTTGCGAGGGGAAACATTGGCTCAAGGAAAGAACAAAATCTACCACAATGAAAGGAAATTTCCTAGCACCCAATGAGGACTTGGTGGAAATCAGACAAGGAATCAAATGAACATACTCGACAAGGAATCATGCAACAAGCACTAGTAGAAAATGAGAAATTAATGACTAAAAAAATGACTAAAATCATGCTATAAACGACTATTTTTGAGTCGGTGACTAATAGTAGCAAATTTCCACTATCTTATAGCTAGTCGTATTTCACTAGTCATTAATAGCTTGACTTAGTAGTCATTGATTTAGTCATTGATAGGCAATGCTTTAGTCATTGATAGTCAATGATTTAGTCATTGTTTTAGTCATTGATAGTTAATGATTTAGTCATGGATTTAGTCATGGATTTAGTCAGTGAGTTAGTCATTGATTTAGTCGCTGATTTAGTCATTGATTTAGTCACTGATTGCAACCATTAATGACCAAATATACGACTAAATAAACTACTACATGTTAACATATTAATGACTAAGCTAAATACAACTAAGATATAAGAAATTAGCTACTAATAGTCGTATATATGCAAATTTAGTCGTTTTTGTAGTCACAAATTTATGATAGGGCACGGAGGAATTGAACCACCAACCTCCTGCCTATAATTAGGTAGGCGCTCTACCATTGAGCTAGCACCCTTTAAAAAGTTGTTATTGCTTGACAATGATGATATTCAAACAAATTTATGATAGATATCAATCTACAAACTACATAATTATTACTATTACAAAACTAAACTGGCATTCTTTCCATGGAACGCTTCCCCAGCGGTATTTACATGTGAATTTAATTTTATATCTATTCCACTCATTGCATTAGATTTGGCATCAATATGTTTTTTAGATATAAACATTGATGACTG
>LPNX010102334.1:70721-106258 GCA_001517045.1 Pseudotsuga menziesii | reverse complement strand
GCTGGAAACGTGCTACACCGTCGTAGCTCTGCCCTGTCCTTTTTCCGCTAAACTTCTCTCTTTCCGCCAAAATTAGCAGCTTCTTCTGTAGCTGCGGGATCCTTCTCCAACAGAGGTGTACTTTTCAGAACTGAAGCCTTTTGTTGGTCACACTACTTGGTTTGAAGATGCGCGAGCATATTTCTCCTCCTCGATACCTCCGAAAAAGAAACACAAAATGCATCAAGGCCCAGGAGAGGCGCTATCGTTATGTACTTGGACACGATATATATATGGATAGGGTATCTGCCCTCTGCCCTCGAGCATTTATAGGGAATTTAGAGTATGCTCGCATGAATAAATTGGAATGGGTGGAGTGGGCGACTGCGAACTGGAAGCCTCTGATCGACTATGTCCCAACAATTAGTCTATTATCCAGGGGATGGATAGTATTCGTATTTCTTTAGGAGACTCACTGCACCCAAATTTTGGAAGGCATCTGGCGAATGGGGACCGATTCTTTGGTGCTGGACCACCGGCATCCCCGGTTTGATCCTCTTAAAGAACGGATAGCAAAACGACACTTATGGGTTTTACTACCCCACTTACCTTTTCCCTTGTGGAATAAAAATGTGTTGGAGGGTATTGCAAATACCATAGGAAGGTTTGTGGCCGTTGAGACAGACTTCCTCCTGGATTTTGACAAAAGGGTTGCAAGAGTTCTGGTTGAAATGGATGTTTCATTGGGTCTGCCTGCAGATGTGGAAGTTCTCTGTGGGGAACGTCTTTTTATTTAGAAGCTATATTACTTCCGAGTTCCTTTCAGGTGCAGTATATGTCACGAGACTGGACATCTGAGACGCCATTTCCACACACTTCGCATGAATAATGAAGACTTAGGCTCTGACATCCTCCAGACTACTGATTTAAAAATCTCCAGACTCTCCCAGTCGCCACCAGGTACTCTTGATAAATCTCTTCAAACGGATTATGTTTCAAACTCTTATTTAAATGATATTGACGGGCTCATTTTGTCACATTCTAAGGAAGCATTGCATGAATCCTCCCGGTCTCCTATTTTTGTTTAGGGGGCACAACCCTCCTCTCCCTTGGCTGATGCATTGCAAGTGGTATCTACATCTCCAATCTCGAGTCCTCCCTCCTGCCCACCTCCTGCGGAAGCAGTTTGCTACCCCCTTCCATTATCTACGATGGTCTTGGTACCTTTGTCTCAGAACCCCTCTGCTTTGGATGTACTAGTAACCTCACTATCCTCACTAGATGAGTTTCCGCCATTGGGGACTCGTGTCTCGTCATCCCCTCTTACCCCCTCCCCTATCAGTCCTACAAATTCACCTTCATTCTCCGATCCATCACTTAAACATTCTCTAGTTCCGTCTTCATAGCTTCTACCCCTACCTCTCCCTCAACTTTACCTTTGAACTCCATACATTTCGCCAATGTCACCATCAGGAAAAAAAAGGGGAACAAGGATAAGTCACAATTGGACCTCTCCACTGATTCCCCTCCTTATATTCCACTTTCTGCCCGCTTAAATGATGTTGCTGGTAACTTGCCTCCCCAGGGACTTAGAGCCTTGTCTCCCCATCATGTTGCACCATGAAGATAGTCTCTCTTAATGTCAGGGGCCTTGGAGGCAAGGCCAAACTTCACCGCCTCCGCTCTCTCTTCAACTCTCTGAGCCCGGATATGGTTCTTCTACAAGAAACCATGTGCAGCTCCTTTCCTACTTTATTGGCTTTCTCCAAGTTATTCCCATCCTGGGAGTATTGTGCTATTGACGCCACGGGCCTCTCTGGTGGTCTCCTCTCTGCTTGGAATCCCCACAAAGTAAGATGCTGAGCTTTTCATACTTGTGTTGGAATCCTTCTTCAGGATTCTTTTCGAGGTCTCACTTATCCCTTATCTATTCTCAATATTTATGGCCCCTACAAAAACCTTGAATCTTTCTGGGAAAATGCTCTCACCAATGGCTTTCTTAGTTCCCCCAATCTGATTCTTGGTGGCGATCTTAATTTAACTCTGCACACTACTGAGGTTTGGGGTCACAAATCCTCACCAGACCCCCTTTCTGGGTATTTTTTATCTCTTTTTGATACTCTTGGCTTGATGGATCTAGCCCCCCTATTTCTAGGCCCTACGTGGCGTAAGGGCCGTGCAGGTTCAGAAGGCAGTAGTAAAAGACTGGACCAATTTTTGATCTCGGGTTCCTTAATCCCTTCCCTGGGGATTCATAGGGTCTGGAATCACTGCACGGACATTTCGGACCACTATCCTATCATTCTGGAATGGAACAAGCAAAGAACATCCTTTAATTACCCATTCAAGTTTAACCGATCATGGCTCAATGATCAGGATTTTACTGACTGGTTATCTACAAAATGGCCTCCTTTCGCAGCATGACTCTGTCTCAGTTCTTGACTCTCTCCATCTTAAGCTTCGTACTCTCAAACACGAAGCCAAACTGTGGATCAATAATAAACAGGCTCAGATAGATGAGGACTTATTCAAAACTGAACAGACCATTTCCTCTCTCCTCGCTAGCTCCTACAATGGTATTTTATCTTCGGAAGATATGGCACAACTTACCCACCTCAAATCAAAGAGGAAAATGATTCTGAATCATTCTCTTCTCACTTGGCAGCTGAAAAGTAGAACAAATTGGGATCTACAGGGTGATTTGAATACAAAGTACTTTCATATGATAGCATCGGGTCGAAGAAACCAGGACACTATTTGGTCTCTTTCAGACGAGGCAGGTAATACTTTTGAGGAGGAGACCTCACTAAAAGACCTCGGTGAATCACATTTCGCCAATATCTTCAAAGATGATGGGGGGACGTGCTTATATCAACAGCTTAAGGTAATCCTCCTTTATCCCAGAATGATACCTGCTGAGAAAGCCACAGATCTTACATGTCAGGTTACTCTTGGGGAAGTTGAATTTGCACTAAAATATTTCAAAAAAGATAAAAGCCCAGGCCTGGACGGATGGCCTGTTGAGTTCTACTTACACTTCTTCGATCTTTTGGGGACGGATCTATTATCTGCTGTTGATTTGACTAGAGTATCGAGTAACATCCCCAGTTCTCTGAACTCCACCTTTATTGATCTCATTCCCAAAAAAGACAAGCCGCAAACCTTTGCTGACTTTAGACCCATATCCTTATGCAATCTTCTATACAAACTTATCTCTAAAGTTATTGCAGTCAGAGCTAAGCCTTTCCTAGACTCCGGCATTTCCCAGGAACAATATGGGTTTCTCAAAAACCACCAGATCGTTGATCCCATTGGTATTGTTCAGGAATCTCTTCACTCTATAAATTCCAAAAACCTCTATGCTTTCATCCTTAAGCTCGATCTCATAAAATCCTTTGATAGGGTTAATTGGACCTTTATCCGCCTCATACTGATTCAAATTGGTGCCCCCCTTCAAACTATCAACTGGATTATGGGTTGTATGTCCTCTGCAACCTTTGCTGTGCTTATCAATGGTACCCCCACCAATTTTTTTCCTGCCTCTCGTGGCATTCGTCAAGGATGTCCCCTTTCTCCCTTGCTCTTCATCCTTGTCATTGAAGGCCTTAGTCTTTTAATTGCTGATGCCCGGAACCATGGTCTAATCCAAGGGATCAAAATCTCTTCCTCTCTTGCCCTGACTCACCTTCTCTTTGTAGATGATGTTATCCTTATGGGCTCTGGTACTCTACAAGAATGGGCTGATTTTGATGTCTTACTAGAAACCTTCTGTAAAGCATCAGGAATGTTTATCAGTCTGGATAAATCTGTTCTTCTTCATAACAATATTTCTGCTTCGGAACTCATTAATCTTACCAGAGTTATCCCATACAAACTGCTCCCCATTACTACGGGCTTCAAATATCTTGGGTTCTTTATCAAACCCCTGGGATACAGATCCAAGGATTGGCTTTGGCTGGTACAAAAATTCGAAAAGAAAATCAGTCTGTGGACACACAAGTTGCTTTCTATGGGAGGCAAATTGGTCCTTGTACATTCAGTTCTCTCAAGCATACCTGTTTATTAGATGGGACTCGCACCATTACCAGTCTCTATTCTGAATAAGCTCAGGAGCATTACCTTTGCTTTCTTATGGGGATCATCAGGAAATACTCCTAAATATCACCTTGCTTGCTGGTCTGATTTATCTTGGCCAAAGAAATTTCAAGGATGGGGAATAAAAAATCTCCATTAGTTCAACATTGCTCTCCGTCTTAAGAACTTTCGGAAATTCCTCTTCAGTGACAGTCTTTAGCATCGAGTCCTTATCACAAAATATCTGAAGCAAACCACTGTAATTACTTGGCTCCGCGAGAAAAAGTTTAGTTCACGGGGAGTATCATCTTTCTGGAGGGGTTTTATAAAGACTCTACCCTGGATGGGGTCTCATCTTACATGGCAAGTGGGGAATGGTACTGATATTTTGATAGGTACTGATCCTGTGATTGGCAATCCTACCTCCCACCACTTTCCTAAAGGACTTAGAACATATCTGGAAGACCTGGGAATAAAAACTCTTGCTCAGGCCCACAATTCTTTACCAGATGCACATCATTACTGGTACACTGCTGAAGAATTATATATGGAAGGTGATTGGAAAAATATATGGAACTCGTTCACTAGGAACCTGAATCTTAATGGTATTCGCTTATCTACTGAATTTGATTCGCTGATATCGGAGTACAATAAAGTAAATGGTATGATTTCTGCTGATAAAGTCTATGAATGCATTGTTAAATCATATAAACCAGATCTGGGCAGCTGACTGTACATCTCTCTTTGGTCGAGTCTCCTTCCAAGAAAAATTGGATGTTTCGCTTGGCTGGTTTTGAGAAATAAAATTCTCACCTGGGATAATTTATAGAAAAGAGGGAAAATTGGGCCAGGTATCTGCTCCTTATGTTTTGCAAATGAAGAAACGGTCTGCCACATTTTCTCTCGCTGTCCGATATGGAGATGTATATTGGGGCTTCTGTGTGATTAGCTGCAGTTGCGCACTCCACCTGTAGCTGATTCTATATCTGATTTTTTTGAAGCTTGGGTATCAGCATATCATCGCAGCTCGGCTCTATTTTTTATCCCTCATCATGCGATATGGGCAATTTGGAAAGCTCGTAATAGAGTTGTTTTTTATGGTAATAAGGTGAATATTTTGAGTGTTTTTCACCAGATTTTAAATGCTGCACATATCACTCCCTCTCGGCCTGTCACTAAGGGAAGGAAAACAAGATCAGCCAGACCGATCGGGCCTAGATCACACATGATTTTCCCATGTGGTTACTTCGATGGCGCATCAACTTCTACAGCAGCTGGTATTGGTTTTTGCTTGTATTTTAATGAGAATCACCGTCTAGATTTTGTGGTGGGGGTTGGACATGGATCCAATACTAAGGCAGAACTTTTGGGCCTATGGGCCCTCCTGCACTCATCCCAAATGATGGGAATTCCTTTAGCCTGTATTTACGGTGACTCACATGTCATTATTAATTGGGCTAAAGGTATTACTGCTCTCTCCCCACTAGAGCTCCTTCACTCGTGCAGGGAATCTCAAAATCTTTTTAAAAGCTTCCAAGATCTTACCAGCAGTCACATCTATCGGGAATACAATGGGATTGTAGACCGTCTTTCAAAACAAGCACTCACTTTCTCTCCGGGTTTTGGATGTTTTTATGAATTTTTTGATGACCATTTGGTCAATAGTGACTCCTTTCAGCTCCATTGAGCATTGTTATGGGGATTTCCCCCCTTATTTGGACATTTACTTGTACTTTGATTGAGTGTCTCTTTTGAACCGCAGTTCTGGTCCTTTGTTTCCCGATAGATAGGACTGATGAAGATAGATCTATTGCATGATGAGTAAATTTCTGATGGGAACACTTGATATTGCACGCCATTCCCCCTGGCTGCGACTGGATGTGATTCGCTATCGTCTAGCTGTATCATTGCTGATGTTTTCCCTCTTTGGGTGACTGTTATCAAGGCCCTTTTATTCTTAATAAGAATAACAAGGACTGGCTTTTTTCTTCCTGAAAAAAAAAAGTTTCTTCGTTCCTAAGTAACAAAAAAACATGGCAAAGCTGCCTTCATGAAACAATAACACACATTTCAAGGCATGCAATCTTTTTATTATTTGCATAGACTTTAAGATCTTTAAATTTGGTGTGGTCTTGACATATAGTTGTTTTGGGAATATGTGGTTCCCATGTAATTGTTTTAATTGCGTGTCAGCAGCTTCTCATAACATAATTCTTTGGAAACACAATTATTTATCAGTGATTCTTGTGGTGATGGTTTTTTTGGTAGTTTAGGTGAGTATGTAGCTTTTTACCCTGGTGTAACATCTTCTTTGCTACTTTGATTCTTCAGTAACCAAAAATATAAGGTAAATGGAAACGTGCACGTTTCAGGGGAGAAGTTTAAGGTCGATAAAAGCATTGTAAATATTATTGTGAAATTTTTAAGTTGTAATTTTATTTAGTAGATTAAGATATTGAAAAATTTGACTTGACTTAACTACTTGGGTTATGAATCCACTAGCAGATCTAGTTAAAAAATAGAAAACAATGAGAACTATGACATGATCATCCTAGTGCTGCAAACACATAAAGAAAAATTAATCAATTTGTTGACCTAAAAACTTATATTCCACTCATCCTAAGTTTAGGTCATTTATAAAATCATCAAGAAATGATTTAGTCATTGGAGCAATTATAAATTATCTAAGATTTATTAATACTATTATTATGGTTTATCTATAATTGATGGCTTATATTATTAATATTGTTAAATCTGTGTTATTAATATTACAATGAATAAATATAAATATGTAAAACAATACACACTGGAAAATTATATTAACATATATGCATTTGCATGCATCTAAACATTTACATACCAACCTACACTTATTATAAAATAAATAAACTATTATATATATTCCATAATTGAATGATACTTATAAGGATAAGTTGAAACATGTTGCTTTACATATATGTGTTAATAAATATGTTTCTGGAAAATAAATGTAAATTAAAAAAATAAATATAAGATCCAAGAAAGAAAGGCTTACTTTTTATAAAAGCAAGGTACCCGGAGTCCCCATTGGTATAGTGAAATGGGAGCTAGGGTCATTCTCTATTATGGGAGCGAAGCCAAAGTCTTTGAAGTTCAACAATTATATGGGCATCAAATGTTATTGTTTCATGAAAAAAGAAATATTATTATAATAGAAATGAAAGATATATTTAATATATTTTTTTATAAAATTAAAAATTAATTATTAATTAATTTAATATATAAAAATATAAGTAATAATATAAAGTTTAATAATAATAAAAAAATATTATTAATATAATCTATAAATCTAAAATTTACTTTATAATATAAAAATTAAATATTTAAAACTTGTATTTTACTTTTTCAATATTTATAAAATTAAATATTTAAAACTCATATTTTTATTTTCAATATTTATAAAATAGAATGTTGAATGTCCCAAAATTTAATAAACTTTTTACTAATATTAATTTACATTAATATCATTTATTAAACTATTTAAATAAACTTTACAATAATCTACCAGTTTTGCTTTTCCTCTAAGCATTTTAATAGATCTGCGGTTGATGCTACCAAATTATAATTAATTCTTAATTCTTAATTGAGGCGTAGGTGTAAAAAAGGAATATTATTTGTGAAAGTCTTATATATTAATTCTTCTTCCTCATTATGGTTTGTAATATGAAAACATGTAGACCTTGTATTCTATAGCTGAAATCTTATTCTACCATTCTTACTCAACCTTATATTTATTATTATGTATAGATTTTGTTTTATAATCATCAACCAGAGGCATGAGATGGTAATGTCGTATCATTGCTAATAAATGTTATTATAAGATGAAATGACAGGAAGTTATTAGCAAAGAAAATAGAATGACATAGGACCCTACTAGAGAGGTGTAAGACGAAAGTAACTTGGACATCACCTACTTTTATAACTTTTATCACTAAAACCTTATCAAATTTCTTCACAATATAAGCAATAAGTAGAAGGATTAAAACAAATATTTAACAATTTATTCTTGATCCAATATTTGAAGGAGCAAAACATTTACATTTAAGCTTGCACTTACATGAAGTATTGAGACCAAAAAGAGCACTGTATTTTCACAAATTAAATATTTAACAAGTGAAATTGGGTTTATAAACAATTAACATTTATTGGTTTGGTTGTTCTTGTTTAAAGTGCATATTGCACTCCCATCTGGAAGTTGACTTCTATGAATGACCTAATACATGTTATTGGAATTTAGGTTATGGCTATAACATATAACATTTTGGAAAGCTTGAGGTGAGCATGGTTGTTTTTTATTGTCTTGTTGATGAAGTAATTTTTTCTCATATGTAGTCTTTCCATGAGTAATTATTTTTCTTCTCCTTAACATTATTGTGTTGTGCAAATGGACTCTGGAAGCTTCACAATACTCTGTGCATTCATCAAACCTCAATAGAACAATGAACCTAACATGGCAATGCAAATCCATCAAACCTCTTTAGAACAATGAACAAGCATGACAAAGCAAATCAGAAATATTAAATGCTAGGTAGCTTGAGTGCTTGAAACTCTGCAATCAAATTTTAACTACTTCTCTCTCTCGCTGGGTGTGGCAAATTAACACTTTTATGGTTGAACAAATGAATCAGAAATATTACACGCCTGGCAACTTAGGTGGCTAAAGCTGCAATCAGCCTTTAACTGAGAAAAATAAGTTTTTTAAAACTATCTCTCACACCACCATAATTTGACAATGATAGCGATTCCCAGAATATGCCATCTACTCCATCACTAAAGAGTGTGAAGCACACTTGTGAAGGGCGTGCTTCGACTTCTTTGTCTCAGTTATGTATGGCGTAGTTTCATATAATTTTCTACTATAAGAATGTTAGTTAAGTGATATTGTAACCAAGCGGATAACCTATAGGGTTTGTTTTATTGTAGTGTTTATGTGAGTGCAAATAATCCCCCACATTTATAAACCTTAACTTCATACTGAGATTTGTGGTTGTGCCTAGAAAAATTGTTGTTTGTATATTATATGTTTCAGTATAAGTAAAAAGTTATGGACTAGGTTTGGATGAATTCTTGAACCATGAAGGAAAATGTTTGAAATAATTTGTAATCAGTAAAATTATTATGAAGGCCCTTTATCCATAAGACTTCACATGAAATTAGGTATTAAAATTCAAATGTTTGAAAGGTGAACAAGTTATCTTATTATGTTTCTACCCTGCAATTTCAGAACATAAGCTTCATTGAAAATGGTTACCTTCTGCGAACTCAAGCAAGGATTCCATACCCAAGGGCAAGTTCATTGAGATTAAGCTGAACAACACGGTACTAGCCCTAAAAGTAATAATTTACATGTTTTCTAAATATTGTGTCATCGAAAGTACTTTAATTGCTATCGCAACCCACAAAAACAACTCAAATATACTAAATGTTGAATGTTAATCCTTAATTGTTTGGTTTGTTAAACTCTCATTATTGCCCTAACATTCTAGTTTTAAAACAAATACTCAAGTAAAGCTTAGATCAAATCAAAACATTTCAGAAAAATCCAGTTAGAGTTGTTCAAAGCCATAAGTTTTACTTTACTTTAAAAATCATTTTAATTCAAAAAAATAGCAGCTAAGCAATTAAGCAAAGGAATAATCAAAGCCCATAGACACTATTTTTGTGAATAACATATATGGAAAATTTATCTCGTGAATATATATTGGTTAGTTATTGATGAGTGTAAGCGATCACCATTCTCCATTTTCCAAGATATTGAGTAGCACCATCCATGAGCTAGCATTGTTTGTATATAGTTGTAATAGGTGAATACCTCAGTGTAGACTAAAGCTAGAATGATTTTAGATGCAGACTAAAGAAATTTTATAAATTAGATTTATATTTTTTATCAATTGGATTACTATCCAATGGATTGGATCAATTGGATTTCCATCCATGAAACACCATCCCACCTAGGTGGGAAAATACTTCATGAAAAAAAGGACACTTGATTAGCAATTGACCCTTGGGTAGGCTGTCCACGCACATCAAATATCTGAATTTTGATTTGTGTTCTGAACTAATTCTTTCTGGGTATATGCCAAAGAAGTGCATCCCTTCCATTAATACCTAATCATGGATTAAAAGTCTATTATTTCCCTCGAGGTGCATTTACCATTGTAGACATCTATCATGGATTAAAACTCTGTTATTTCCCTCTAGGTGCATTTATCATTGTAGACATCTATTGGCGTAATAGATTTCCAAAGTTTAATAATCCAGAGAGGGGAACTTCGAGTTTCATAACCTTGCTAGAATTCAGAGTCAAGACATAGTCAAAAGAGAATTCACTTTCAAACCAACATCTAAAGTATACAATTCTTTTGAGAAAAAAATTCAAAACTTTTTCCATAAAGAGGCACGTAGAGGTTTATAAAATTCAAAGTCTAAAACGAGTGAGAAGAGAATTCACTTTTTAAACCAATATATAAAGTATCAGATTCCTTTGCAAGATGAGAAGCAATCAACCAAACATAATCTCACTTGCAATAAACCTTTAAAACCATTTCCAAATGATTATGTCTACTTACAGGCTGAATGGTATTTCTTGAATAAAATGTGTTTATTTATACAAACATAGCTGGTTGTCGCCAGTAAGAAAGTACGATGGGATGTCCCACTCAAGGGCATGCATTAAGTAACGGCGAGCAATACATGTTATGTAGTGATGCAGTGGAGCAATTAATGCGACGGCGGATCGCTCTTTGGAACGGATCCGACGGCGGACAGTGCGACTGCCGTCGCATTAATTGCTCCACTGCATAACATGTATTGTTCGCCTTAAGTAACGCCTTGGTAACAAAGGCTCTCACATGCGCAACAAAAACAGTTATCTCAATGTGGCTTTCACACTTTTACAAGCACACTTGTTGGTTGCCTTTTGTTTGACACGCAGCGACGCCGGTGCTTCTCTCCAGCCTCTTTTGTAAACCATTAAATGTGTTCAATATCACATACATTTTCACATAGGCCAGCTAGTGTCTTATTTTGGGTGAAATTTAGCAGCAGGGGAAATGTGTGGAGCTTTGCAACCGAACGTACACGGTTTCAGCTAGCACCTTGGTTATTGTACCTTCGCAGACCCCTGTGGAAAAAAACATTCCATTTTGTAGATGGATTTTGTTCGCTTTCATACATTTTTATGTTGAATAAATAGTTGTAATCATGGGTTAAATTTGATTCATGTATGCTTTTACCCATAAACTACAGGTTCTCGGGGAATAAAAACTCCATCGGTAAAGTTTAATTAATTCTAGGGGTCATCATTTTGGTGGGCATATTTAAAATTTGCAAGTATTTAAATTTTATTCTAGATAAAGGGAGGTAGTTTCCCTTTGGATTTTCATGAAGTCCCCCAACCATTTAAACCTATTGATTTCGTAATTTCAACGATGAGAATGATTTGGCTGCGGAGTTAATGCATGTTAGGTGTAGGCTAATCCTGGTAGATATATGTGTTGTTAGTGAACTGATCAGACAAAGAGGATACGAGATCATCCTTACTATAATACTACTATCTCTTTTACCAGAAAACACTCCTTATTTAACTCATTCTCCTTTTCCCTAGGCTTTACAAGAATAAAATAATAAATTACATGGTGCCTGCAAGAGTAGTGATAATCATAACTTGTTTCTCAAAAATTACAACTACTGCCATAAAATCATAAGTTAGAATAGCACTGGCAATTCTTTAGGTAATATATCCATTGATGTTGATGCCCAAGTATTACATGTTATGTTTTTCATGGATTCCTCATCACAATTACAGAAAAAGGCAACAAATAGAAAAAGGGTCAAGACCTTGCAACCTCCATTTTGATGAACTTTAAAAGAAGCCACCTTTCCAAGAGATTGGAAGTGTACAAACATGAAAGTGATTGATAATTGAGAATTTTTTGAAAAGAATGCGGACATGGGAAAAATCTAAAATAGAATACAAACTAAAATCCTTCTAGAAAGACAAGCACCAAGCATATTTCTTCTCTGGCCACAGAATCCAATTAGCCCTCACAAATTTTGGATCATGATTGATGTTGTAGTGCTTTGTATTAGAAGCCTTCCAATGCAAAAGAATTTTAGTGGCATAAAGAGGGCATTTGTAGTTCACTACTCATTACCCCTTTTGCTTTAAACTCTAAGAAGAATATAATAAACTAGAGTTATTGGTAATGCAATCAGTATGCCAAATATAACTTTGCAAACAATCCAATCTAATTTTCAGTCTCATTTTTTTGCAGAAGACATGCCTTTAAAAGCATGATATTGAATCTGTACATGATTTACTGCGCCCATCTCAATGGTTGTGATCATGATTTGTCTTCCCTGGTTGACATTTTTAGGCGATTCGAGAATTAGTAAAGCATTCCTAGTTAAAAATAGAAACTATACTTACGATGTGCTAAGTATATATGGATGTACATTGTACTCTTTAGCAAACAAAAAGGAACAATTCCTTGAGGAATGCAGCCTGATCCAAGACAACAGACAACAAATTGTAGATACGAGATTCTAGTCTTACAATAACATCAAGCACGTATTGTCGAATATGTAGAACCTTCAATCAAAAAACATATAAGAGAAAAGGAGGACAAAGAGGTCAAGTTTACAAGTACAAGATTTATTCGAGCTTTGGTTACAAGTAAACAAGAGAAAAAGTTACAAGAAAACAGACTGCTCCATAACCTGCAAAATAGCAATATGAAGAAACACTCCTCGAAGGCCAACAACAATAGAAGCTTACAGTTGGCCCCCTAAGAAACGTCACAGCCATTGCAAATGCTACAAATGCTGCAATAGAATTTGGACAGGCTATGATTTGCGGTTGCAGTTCCATAATGTCTTCTTCCCTTCGTAATCTCTTTCCTTGAAATCTTACTAAATTATTTTTAAATTATTTTTTAGTATTTAGTTCTTAGCCTCTATGATTATATTTTAAAAATTTTATTTTCCTATTTTTATTGTTATTTATAATTTAATACGAATCTTATTTTATAATAATGTTCTTACTATATTATATTGAGAATTTTTAGAATTTTAGGTTTTAGTGATGAGGTTTTTGTTTTTTTTTTTTAATTTCTAAAATTATTGCTAAGAAGTTAGTTTTTAATTTTAATTTCCAAGGTTATTTATAATCTAGTATGGATTGTATTACATAATAATAAGATCTCTATTATATTATATTAAATTTGTTTAGAATTTAAGTATCTAGTTTTAAGGTTTACTAGCTTTTAAATCATTTTAGGATTCCAAAAAATACTTAATTTGAATTTATTTTTCATTACTATCTAGAATATTAAAAACTTTTCATTAAGATCCAAATTGTTGAATTATCATTTATCACCTAACTTATAGTTGACTGGTTAAGATTTTTAGGGTTTCACTTCATATTTGTGGTTTGCTATTCTCTTACATAATCTCTTGAGACACATTCTTCTTCTAATGATGATCCTGACATAGAGGCACAAAACCTCGAGATTACTCCAAGATCAGTGCAACCATCGTCCCTTTTGTGTTATGTCATCAAAATGTTGGAAATATTTAGGATCACCCACCTTAGTATCTAGTGGTGGCTCTTATTATTTGGGAATTCCAATTCTGGTTTATTGGACATCCAACTTTTAACAAACTCAGATTTATGGTACATTGGACTTTAACCAACTCATATCTATGGGACATTGGATTTTAAGAAGATTACTTGGATGTCTGTAAAATATTATTTATATGGTAAAAAAGATTTAGAACAAAGAATTCTTTAATACTAATAGTTTTGAATTTTAAACTTAGATCTCAGCATTCACAATCTAAATCTGCTAGACCAAACCCTTTTCTCTCTTTGTATAGTTGAAACTGCATACTGTCCAGACATTGTGATCTCATCTTCGACATCTTAAATGTTGCCACTGTAAGTGGTATCAAAGCAAGGTTTGTTTGGGAAGGAAATTAGCACGGGTCAATTTCTTTCGACTCATTTAGCACTTTGCAAATCCTTCTTTTTGCAAATTCTGTAGGGTTCATACTTCATACTACATCAGCAAAAAGCAAATATAATCAAGTTTTCTTTTCATGTATCTGCAGAATTTGGAGTGTTCATACTTCATACTACAACAGAAAAAGGAAAATATAATTAAGTTTGCAAAATATATATGCAAATTGGAGTTTGTTTCAAATTAGCTTGAAGGCAAGGTCCATTCTCAATACAGTGCTGCTCTAGAACATTGAAGTCCCAAACATATTCATTAGATTTGGGCACTTTATCATCTTCCCATTTTCAGTCTTTAATGTAATTGTTTTATTCTTGATGCTGGGAAATCGAATCATAATTTTTATTTGAGTGCATTTATGAAGATCAACAAGATGTTGGAAATCAAATCATAATTTCTATTTTAGTGCATTTATGAAGATCATCAAGTATAATTTGCCTCCAGTTGAAATTTGTGTTGATATTTTGGTTCATTTTTGTTAAAAATGAAGGTCATCAAGCATGGTTTACCTCCCAGTGAAGGTTGTGCTGAGATGTTTGTCCATGCCATTTTTTCATGTGATTTCGTATGACAGGGTATCTATAAATGCACTAAATGGATTGCATACATATTTTAATATGCGAGTTCTTCATTTTATTATTATTTTTTATCATAAATTTTGTAATATTGATGGTGAGAGTGTTTGTGCAAAGTAGCTTGATCATTAATCTTATATGTTGGAAAGAAAACAGATTACAACTAGAAGCAATTTCATATTGAAAGTGCGCATCTCAATGAATAATGATTTTTCATTATATATCTTATTCTTTACCATATTCTTATTTTAATATTAATTTTCTGAATTTTATTATAAAAAATAGTTATATAAAATATATCAGTTATTGATGTTTATAAACATCATTTTTTATATATACATATTTTATCTTTTAATATAAATTGTGAAGTTGATTATAAAAAATTGTTATCTAAAATAGATTCGTTATAGACATTTATAAACATCAACATTTTATATATACATATATTGATCAAAATTTTAAAAAACCCAGGTTCTAGTTGGGAACATGGCCACTCAATCCATATACACATAAGTGTATAGTATCTTGGACTACAATAATCCAACATATAATAACCAATGACCAAAATATGTAATTCCCAAGTTCCCATTTAATAATTTGAGTCTAGTTATGAAGGCGATCAATGCCATAGGGATACAATATCTCTGAGAGAAAGAAACAGAAGCACGTCATAAAACCCAGAAATTTGGCTTCGAATAAGCTAAAATTCACAAGAAATGAGAAGCAGTACACAACTCCCAACAGACTGATGAATAGTGTCACATACATTTCTTTCAAGAGGTTTAACTTGATCATAGCGAACATAGTGAGCGCTAGTGTGAAAGCAATACTCAAATATTCTTCAATGCAGAACTTGTTACCATTGATGCATTCGACAATCCTTGAACCTGTAGTAAATATTGCATAAATAATATTAAGGTATGAGCCTGGTAAACTATTAATGGAGCTTTAAAATCGAATGAGAAAAAGAAACTTAGAATTACAGTATATAGATGCGGTCGTAAATCCAAATCCACATGGAAGTAATTCCAGTAGAACTTTGTTTTCTTGAAGCTTATAGAGCCAGATCCAAAGAAAAATCTTGAAAGGCTTTCGCTCGACCTTTTGGTATATGGGCATGACTAAAAACTAACAGCTCCTTCCATGGCATAAACCCCCTATTTTAGAGGGCCCGAATTCTTTCTGGAATACCTGTAGATCCTTCTTTGCAGCATCCTGGAAAAATCCCCAAAATCCCAGATATCTGAGCACAGTACAAAAAATCCGTCAGCTAACACAATGAATAATGAATAATACTTACATCTGTAAGCTATTAACGGTAAACACAAATCAATTTCAACAAAGTGCTGGTTGAACCCCGACGCGTAGCTTGGATAGTATGGAAACGCGCTCGCATTGAAAACTGCAAACCAACACAAACTCCCTTCCCTATTCAATATACATTAGTAGTGGTGCATTTAATGGGTTGCAGGTATTTAAAATTTCATGCCTGCATGCATTTAATGCTAATGTTTATAAATATTGGTTGTATTAAAATTTTGTTGATGAGAGCTCACTGTCGGGTCTTGGGGCACGAGACTCTAGAAAAACATCAGCTGCAGGAACCAATGAACATGCAAAAAATAGTCTTAAATTTTTTTTATTTAATATACTTGAAAATCAAACTATGCAAAAACTTTATAAAACACAAAAAGTTTCTCATGTAAACCTCCAATTAATAGAAGTGAGTGATTCATATATATACCCTTGTCGGGGACATAAAAATAATATAAGTTAGATGTAAGACACCTAGTGTCACAGTAGACTTTATAACAATTTTATATATATAAATATTATATGCATATATCTTGAGATTCATAAATACTCATGCTACTATGTTTGTATTTACTTAAAACATAAGTTAACCTTATCTTTACTGTTAAGGCAATAAGTAGATACACCATTTTTATTTTATTCTTTCTAAGCAGTAGAAGCCTTAAGTTTCACTAGTATTTTAACTTACCTAAAATCATTAGGTTAAAACATATAAATAAATCCATTTTTTATATTTTAATGTTATAATATTTTAACTAAAAAATAATTTTCTAACTAGGAGTGAGGTGACATGTAGTGAAGTGCCACTGAATGAGCTGCTAGAGTGAAGTGTTACTAGGATTATAAAATTATTCCAAAATTTTCCTTAAGACAGAAATTTAATAAGTAAATCTATGTAACACTAACTCACTGTAAAAGAAAAATATAAATATAAAAAGGAAAAGAAAATTCTACCATATCTTGAGAAAAGCTTAGACGATATAGATTTTCAATCCAATAAAAAGGAGAAACACATAATGGAGTCTTTCGATATCCTATTTATGAAAAAATTATATATAACCAACAAAATACCTAAATTCTAAATTCATCCCAATCTATGATATTTTAGCAAAACCATCCTATAAGAAAATAGCGTTCTCTTTAAAATATTTACTTTGCCCAAAATTTCCCTTCATAAAACTAAGTTCTTTATGTAACAAAAAATATATATACCTATATTATGGGTGTACTAAGAGACCTATGCTTCCAACTTTATTTCTATAACTATATTAGAGTGGCTTTATGTTAACTAATCATAAGTATTTTTAAATCACTATTATCATTTACTTTATCCAAAATAATACCCAAACCCATATACAAATAATCATTTAGTTTGCATAAAATATAGGTTGTGTTTTTTATATAAACATTTAGATTATTTATAATAATAAAAAAATATCAACAAACTTTATTCTATTTAACAAGTTCATGGAATTCCCAACCTTTGTTTCATTCTTTATAAAACCAGTATAGATCCATCTTAACTATGGCTCTACCAAGCGCTAAGAGGGATCAAGTTCTCTTGAGGTGAAAACCCTTTTTAATTTACAAAAATGTCTAATAAGTATTCTTACTTGGGAGGCAAATGACCAACTTACTTAAGTAACTTCAAAATATGGTAAATGTGAGTAGAAGCATGAGCCTCGTAACATTAATAATCTTATAATCAAATAGTTTTCCAAAAATTGCTTTACTTGAGTATTAAGAGTAGTTAATGAGTAAAATAATCCATGTAAAATTTTAAAATCTAGATTTACTAAATAAATTGGAATTTGAAAAACATTTTACCATCAAATGAAATGACTTGTTTTTCTCTATCACTAAAAATAAACATTTACATGTTAGGGTTAACCTTGACTTGAATGAGCAAGGATGTAAGTGGTTTAAAGTTGTATTTGCATTTAAAGAACGTTATAAATATGGTTGTAATATTCCATTGTAATGTGCCAAAGTGAGCAGAGAGATGCTCTTACCCAATAATAAATCTACTATTCAAGGTTGTTTTTGCCTACCATTTTTCTTTTAACTACTCAAGTCAATTGAATTTTACTACTCAGTTTGTAAGTTTGTGATTATTTCCCTAATATGGTTGTATATTTATATGAATATAATATTTTTTATTATTTTTAATTATAAGCCGACATGTTATAAGTTTTTTTTTACTTTTTGTTATTATTATTTTTATTGAGCCGACATGTGCCACGTTAGCATTATAGACAGGACACACATCTAGCCTATTTCAGTTGTAGAAAGCGCCTCTCGACGTAGAAAATATTTACTTCGAAGGTGCTTCACAATGGAGACACAGTCTCATAAGATTTCTCGTCTCCATGCCTGATTACGTGTCGACATGTGTTTTTGGTCCATCAGCAAATTGTGCCATTGATGGTTGTCTGGTGTGTTAGACAACGATTTTGGTTTTATCCTATTGCTCGCAGTCATGGTTCAATCACGGTTCTTATCATTTTCCGCCAAAATCGCAAGGTTGATTTCATGATTCTACGAGTAGACAAGGAAGTTTCCCTCTTCACTATATAAATTCAATCATTATATCATTGTTCATTCATCACTGTCCAAATATTTATTCCCTGCATCTGTCCAGACGTCGAGATAGAAAAATACATGGCAATGGCTATCGCTGCAACTCGCATGTAGAAATTCAAGATTCGCCCTGGAAAATTCCCAAATCTGGTGATTCGGCTCACAGTTGTTTCTACCACCACTAAAGAAGAAGAAGGATATGCGAAGTAGACACACTGTTGATTTATTTAAGTGAGAAAGGGGCTAATTTTAATTTTCAAAGCAACGGGCTAGGGATTTGATCATGGATCTCTCTCTCCATTTCAACCAATCCTGCTATGGAAATGCTACAGGTACCTATTGGAAAAGGAAATGGTAGAAATAATTGGGGAACAGGAATCTGAGGTTGCATAATTCATATTACATCTACAATATTTATTGCAAGTCCCATTTTCGATATCTGACATGCATCCCAAGTCCCATTAAAACACAGATCAACGGGTAAGATCCAGTCTGCAGTAGATCAATTGTGCGATAGAAGTGAAGACTGGAAGCCGAAAAGAGGAGAGAGACATCACAAGGAAAAGCTAAAGAGAAATTTTATATTTCTGATATCCGATATCTGATGCAGAAGAGCATAGTGCGGAATCAAAAAAGTGAAGAAGTGTCGACTTTTGATTTTCGACTTTTCTGATTTTCGTCTTCCTTCTCTCTATCTTCCAATTTTCGACTTCGGAATGTTGAAATCCATGAAGCGATATCCTCACCTATCACTTTTCTTATTTCCTAATTTTGACCTTACGACTTTCACCTTTTGATCTCGGAATGTGGAAATCCATGGAATGAGCATTTGCTTCTTTGATTTTCCTATTTTCGTCTTTCGACTTCCCGAATTCCGCTTTCCAGCTTCCGAGATAGGAAATCCAACTTTCCTTAGAACTTGCAACTATATTTTTACTTTCTGACTTCCAACCTCTCAACTTCTGCTTTCTGGTTTCATACATTTCCGCATTCAAAAAAAAGAAATTGAAATCCGAAGAGTCGAAAGATGGAAATTGGAAAAGTCAGAAGTCGGAAGTCAACGAAATAGAAAAAGAGAACGCCAAAATCAGAACAATTTAGAGTTATTTGAATTTTTTTTTTCATGTGCTTACTGTAAAAAATTACCCATATTATAAAGAAGGCTTAAAATTAAATGAAGACGGATTATTGTAACAGAGATGAAATTAGATTCATTTGAGAACTGGTTCGTTATTGTAACAACTATGAAATTATAATACAACATCCCATCGTTTAAACATGAAATTACTCTAATATCAATAGTGGTTGATTTTCCAAATAGTCATTTAATTATTATATGACTGCTTAATCGAGAAGTTGATCGCTAATGTTGTAAAGAAATAGCAAAAACATAACATTTTCATTATATTAACTTTGTAATATTATAATATGACATTGGATTATTTCATTCAAGAAGTTCAGTGCTAATGCAGTTAAAAATAAAATAAAATGTTGAACTGTCATTATATAGAAATTTATGAAGAACAACATTTATATATCCAAAGCGAACATGGTTTCAAAATAAAAAATATTTTGAATATGCATCACAGAATTGGAATCCATGGTATGCTATATTTATGTTAAGGTCCAGAGTTATTTAGTAAAACATATATTTTCAATAAAACAAGAAATAAAAACTCAGTATCAAGTAATACATCGAGCCATTAACCTTGCTTCTCCTTCTGTCGGGACATGCAATGCGTATCTGGTCCTTCCGAATCTCTCAATGACCTTTCTCTGCTCGGGCGATCGCAGCTCCAGCATGTTTCACTTCTGACTAAATTATGTTCATTCTATGTTTGATAATGTGTTTTGCGAGTGTTCACAACTGGCAAGAAGGTTTATGTTCCTTCTATGTTTGGATTTCTTCCCAGTATTCTCTATATATCTTGGTAACATTGTTGAGCTTTCATAACTCAAGAAGACAACCTCATTTGTCAACGATATTAAATCCTTTATGGGCTTGTCATTCTTTTTTGCTTACTGATGCTTGTAGTCATCCTCTACCTGGGATAGATCCTTCCTCCAGATCATGCGAGCGCAACACATTTTTGGACTCGTCATCACCTTCATTAGAATTAGCAATTTGTAGCAAGAATGGTAATGGCGTAGACCTATGGTCTCCTCTTCGCCAGTCCAAGCATTCATTCAAACCGGCCATTCCTAGCAATGGATACTATGCACTGCGGTAATTTAGTCCATGACCTTGTCGGAAGGCTTTGGTGGGATATCTGTTAGGATGAGAACTCTTGACATTGCTTTCACAGTGGTAATACGCTTTTTTAGGACAATATCGCTCTTACCGATGCCAAAATGTCTTTCTAATGTAATGAACATATTTACCCTAATGGTTAGACATGCTTTTGCATGAAGGCCCAAACTTGCTCGAATTTCCAAGCAACGACCAGCGGTCAATAAAACACATTGAACAACATACTTCCCAAGTAGAATAGTGATTAAAAAATCCATATCAGGACCCCTAGGACCATCAGTAGAACAATAGTTAGTCATCCTCATTCTTCACCAACATTCACTCACTCTATATCTTTGAACGACTCTGACTGTGGCATTATAATGAGTGGGTCGATTGGGTTTCAACTATGAATCCATCAAATCCTTACACACGCCATCATTGAGTGGCATGTTGATGACACAAACGGTCACATGGGCTCTTGATCCGTGTAACACCTCTGTTTTGACCCCGTTTCCATTAAATGTATATGATGTAAATATTATATGGAATCATGGCAAGGAGCTCAATGCCAAGGCCCTGTCATTGATTAATATTTGGTGTATAGGTGATCATGGTTGATGCCTATGGTTCATGTACTAAGTCAAGCATGTTTGTAAAACCATCATGTAAATATGCGATTTAATAAAAAACCCACAACCAACTATGTCAATGCAACAAATAATGAGATGGGGGCATGATTTCCCAAGGATAGGGAGGAGGGGGAATGTTTAACCTTGAGCCATTGGGTAAAACCCATCAAAACTGTTAACTACCCCTTTTCTTGTTTTTTTCCCCAACCATTTATTTCTGCCAGAATTTGGTTGAAATAGTTATTGCATGGAAGGGAAGAGCATGGGAAAAAATTCGAATTGGGTAGAGCACCCATTCTGGAAGAACGTCTTTTGACCCCATGGGTAAGAAAACACCCAAAAATGTACGCCCATTCCCTCATGCATTCACGTTTCATCTTCCCTCACCTTTTGGGGGAGAGCTGCGGTACGTTTGGGAGGATCCATCCTTCATTCACAGGAGAGGTTTTTCATTCACAAGGACTCACCCATGCATTGGTCATTCTTCCCGATTAGACAGATGTAGTGATAGCTAGAAGGTATTTCTATGCATTTCTGCAATTATTTTCCTTTTTGGATACCCTGGTTGTTGTGTTGCAGTGCTATCCTGAACTGTAGAGTGTTATGAGACCTTGTCACTTTTGTATCAGAGTGAAGAATGTGTGGTTGTGCCTCCCTGTAGTTGTTGTGTTGTGCACCCTAGTTTTGCTATGAACTATATAGAATACTTAGGAGTGGGAGAGACATAGAATGTGCTTGATAAACCTAGTTTCAAACCTCACAATAAGATAAGAGTGGCTGGTGAATCTACTATACACATCCTGAAGAGCACTAGAAGGGAAGGTGTAGCCTAAGGGACTATGGAGCAGAGAAGGGGACACTTCCTTGTGTTGGGTGTGTAGGCAACGTGGATTCCAGGCCATATAGGTCTTGCGAAGGTGTCCTTAGCTCTATGGATGAGCTCACTAGCTTAGCAGTTCTTCATGTCCATTACATTAGAATCCTGATAAACCCAACTTAAAGGACGGCTTGGCTAATAGCACGATAAACCCATTTGCTGGCTTGGCTGTGTCTTGTTGTGTTTGGCCTTGTGTGATCCCTGGTTGGACAGTCTGATAAACCCAACTATGAATGTTGGCTTGGTTGAGTAGCCTGATAAACCCAGTAGTGATATGGCTTGGCTAATAGCCTGATAAACCCATTTGTTGGCTTGACTGTGTCTTGTTGTGTTGGGCCTTATGAGTAATCCTTGGCTGGTCCTGAATGTAAGTGTTGTCTTGACTATGTGCAGTATGATAAACCCAACTATTGGATGGCTTGGTTGATCATCCTGATCAACCCAACAGTATATTGGCTTGTTTTCCTGCATCCTGATAAACCCAAATGTATTGGCTTGGCTGAGTTCTTGTGTATCCTTGGCTATGTGTGAGCCTGCTAGTGTTTCCATATTCCTTGGGGAAATAATGCCCAAATCGGGGGTGGCAGTGTTGCTGAGAGATTGATGAGCACACTGGCCTATGGTTGGGTGGAACATTGCAGCGACATAGCTGGTTGCAGGACAAACTCTTTTCATGATAAGTATCTCTTTGTTAATCTCTGCATTTTCCATGGCTTGATGAAATATGATGAACATTTTTAATGTGTTGAATGTATGAATTGTTCCGCTATAGAATTGCAATTGTATGCATATGTGTATGTTCTTTCAATGCATTTTTACATTAAGTTGTAGTGCTTAGATTTCCAGATTGGTGATGGGCTAAATGGCCAAATCTAACCAAGACTTTGATTAGCAGGTCAAATTTTTGGAGAGAAATCTCCTTCCACAATGGTCTATTCCGCAGGCGGGATACAGAATGCGGGAAACGTCTTTCTACCAAGTCTATTTTCCATAGATCTCCATCGGCAATTCTCTGTTTCGTAACTTGCAGGATGCAGGATGCAAAAATGTCCTTTAGTGAATTTGGTTTTCTGCAGCTTTCCTTCTGGAACTCTTCCTTCCACAACTTGTGGGATGCAGAATGCGGCTTCGCATATTTCCTTCCTTAACTCACCGTTCCGCAACAGTCTAATCCGCATACGGGATGCGGAATGCGGAATGCGGGATGTAGAACACGGGATCACATTTTCCATATTCCCCTATTTCACAAGCTCAGGATTTTCACACCGTGTATCTTTGCGGGTTGATTCTCAGCTTCCCCTATTTCACAAGCTCAGGATTTTCACACCGTGTATCTTTGCGGGTTGATTCTCAGCCATTGATTTGTTCTCAGATGTAGAACATATTGTGACCGTCATTTTTTGTCGCGATTTTTCCCTGCCGTTCGATCTCCTCTGAGATCTTTTTTCGTAGATCGTCGAATTGATCAATGGTGGAGGGGAAAGAATGTGACAGTGTGGTAATATAGCATGAATGTCGAGGAGTGTTTCACAACCATTCCCTGTGTTTCTAAGAAAGACGAAGGTTCTTTAAGAAAATTTTAATTGCGCATGATAATCGAGGTATGGATACGTGACAGAGTGGTATCAGAGCTGTTGGTTGCAGCATTGGGCCTGGATGGGCCAGAACAAGCAGTTAAAAGATAAAAGAACAACCAAATTGTGGTTTAATAGAGTTATGGGTTGCAGCGCTGGGCCTAAAAGGGGCCAAGTTGAACCGTAACAGAACTGCTAGTTACCGCATTGGGCTTGGATGGGCCAAGTGACAGTAACTAAATGGTTTTTAATTTTGAATTGCTATGCAGCTAACAAATGGTGTTTGATAACACATTTTGCAGAGTCATAGTGCATATTGGAAAAGTGGGTTGTTGGCTCAGCCATGAGAACCTATGGCATGAACGATGCACATGATCCCTATGAGCACGAGGAAGATGTTATGGGGGAAAATGTCCGATTTGAAAATGCTGAGATAAAGTCTAATGGGAGGAGGTTTCAAGATACTCCACCAGATTTTGCAGCCACCATGAGAAGCCTAAGGGTGGAGATGCAAAGCTATAGGGAAGATAATGAAAGATTGGTTAAGGCTCAGGAGGAGCAGAATCAGCTGAATGCAACCATGTTGTAAATTTTGACAGACATTCAGAGATAGATGAACTCTGGGGATCAGACAATAAGACCGGAAGGAAGTAAAAGCATTGTTCAAACAAGAAAGATATCTCCTAGTGGGTCATCTGACTCTGAAGGATCCACCAGTGGTTCAAGTTCTTCTTCTCATGATATTAGGAGAAAGAGGCACTGCCAGAACTGTTCACGTGATGAATTTAAGAAGGCAAGGCCGCCTACCTTCAATGGCGAGATAAAGAATGGTCAAGAAGCTGAAGTTTGGCTTCTTCCGATGAGAAAATATTTCCAAGTCTAAGACTACTTTGGAAATATGAATGCTAGAGTATCCATCTTCAGTTTGACTGGAAGAGCATCCAGATGGTGGAAGCACTTTAGATAAGTGAAGAAGATTTATGAAAGGAAGATAGCATGGAAACAATTCCATAATTATTTCAAGTAGAAGTACCTCTCTGACAGGTACTATGATGATAAGATCAAAGAATTCCATGAGCTGAGATTGGGACAACAGACCATGGAAGAGTATGCAAATAAGTTCCTAGAATTTTTAAGGTATGTCCGGTATATCAAAGATGAAAAAGTGAAAATCAATCGTTTCCTGAGTGGATTTCCTCAGTCTTACAAAGAAAAAATTGAGTTTTATTAACCTAGAACTCTAGAATAAGCAATAAGGAAAGCCAAGTATTGCTATGAACTAAGAAAAGGAAAACCTGATTATCATATATATGGAAGGACAAGAAGAATTAGAAGTATGACAAAAGGAAGAAAGCTTTCAAACCTTCTAACTTCAGGAATCAACAGAAGCAGTCATCCCAATTTGATAAGCAGCCAGCTAGAGTGGTGGGAGAAAAGCCAAGAGAATCACAATTGAACAGAGAACCACTCCAATGTTGGAGATGTGGAGGACCCCACATGCATAGAAATTGTCCACTTCAGAATGAGAATGCAAGGTCTGCTTACAACATCCAAGAGGCAGAAACAGTGGGTAAAGTAGCAAGGGTTGTCCCTAGGGTTTATGCAGCACTGGAGGATTGCCAAGAAAATCACCAGTCAACTATGGTTGAAGTTGGAGGTAAGATTGTTGAGCAATCTATTTCCATTTTGATTAACCCTGGTTCTATCCACAGTTACACTAGTTCTAAAGTAGTGGAGATGTGTGATTTTAAGAAATTAAAGCATAGCAAATCTTGGTTTGTTCAGCTAGCCACAAGAACTAAGAGAAAGGTTAGTGTAGTGGTAGAGAAATGTCCATTGGTGATGAATGGATTGGTCACTTGTGTAGATATGAATGTTTTGCCACTTTGTTACTATGATGTTTTCATTGAAATGGATTGGTTAGAAGCTCACAGGGTAATGATCAACTGTTATAATAATACTTTTGAATGCATGGATGAATAAGGGAATCCAATAGTTATAAGAGTCATTCCAAAGGTGATTACTGTGAGGCATATTTCAGAAATGTAGTTGAAGAAGTTTTGTAGGAAAGGTTTTCAATTGTATGCAGCTCATATTTTGGAGGCAATAGAGAATGAAACTCCTAGGTTGGAGGACTTTCATGTGTTGCAGGAATTCAGAGATGTTTTTCTTGATGAGATTTCATGGCTTCCTCCAAAGAGAGACATTGATTTCACAATTGATCTTGTGCCAGGAGCAGCACCAGTGTCCAAGACACCTTACAGGATGAGTACACCAGAAACACTAGAGCTAAAGATGCAACTGCAAGAGTTGTTGGAGAAGAAGCATATCAGGCCGAGTGTGTCTCCTTGTGGAGCACCAGTTCTATTTTTGAAGAAGAAATATGGTAAACTTAGGTTGTGTATTGATTACATATAGCTGAACAAAGTCATTGTGAAGAACAAATATCCTTTTCCTAGGATTGATGAGCTCTTCGATCAAATGAGAGGATAAAAGGTATTTTACAAGATTGACTTGACATTTGGTTACCATCAGGTGAGAATCAAGGATGAAGACATTCATAAGAAAACCTTCAGAACAAGGTATGGACAATATGAGTTTGTAGTGGTACCATTTGGTCTCACAAATGCACCAACTACATTTATGTGCCTTATGAATAGTGTCTTCAGCAAGTATTTGGACAAGTTTGTTCTAGTTTTCCTTGCTGACATTCTTATTTATTCTAAGAATGATGAAGATCATGAAGAGAATATGAGATTGAAATTGAAATTTCTTAGGGAACATCAGTTGTATGCAAATTTAAGCAAGTGCAACTTCTATAAAGATAGAATTCAGTACTTGGGTCACATTATCTCAGAAGAGGGTACATCTATGGACCCTGATAAGATTGAAGCCATTATGAATTGGCCTACTCCAAGAAATGTGACAGATGTAAGATATTTTATGGCACTTACACGATACTATAGGAGATTCATAGAAGGATTCTCCAAGGTTGCACATGCCATCACTTCTTTGCAAAGGAAGGGGATGAAGTTCATATGGACATTGAGGTGTGAAGAAAGATTCCAGCAATTGAAGAGTCTTCTCACAAGTGCACCGGTCTTGAATGTTGTAGACCCAGAGAAATATTTTGTGGTGTGTATCGATGCATGCGGTCAAGGACTTGGAGGAGTTCTTATGTAAGACAACCACATGATATGTTATGAGTCCAGAAAGTTGAAGGAGCATGAGAAAAACTATGCCACTCACGATCTGGAACTTGCAGCCATAGTACATGCTATCAAGATGCAGAGGCATTACTTGATGGGTAAAAGATTTGAGTTAAGGATAGACCATTGTGGTCTGAATTATTTGTTTGATAATCCTACTCTAAATGCTAGGCAAGCTAGATGGCTGGAGCTTTTATGTGAGTTTGATTTTGAAATCAAACACATAAAAGGAAAAGAGAATAAGGTAGTGGATGCACTCAGCGGAAGGTGCATGAAATGCACGTGGCATCTCTTAGTACTTGCCAATCAGATTGAGACAACAAATTGTTAGTCATACTAGTGAAGATGAAATGTATGTGCATGTAAAGGACAAGTTGCATCAGCAAAGCCTTGAAAGGAAGTATGAGGGATATAAATTGGAAGAAGATGGACTTCTTACTTATAAGAACATAATTTATATTCTGAATGTAGCAAATTTGAGGAGAGTTGTTATGGATGAGATCCATCAAGATCCATATTCTGGTCACCCATGATATCATAAGACAATTGCTACAGCCAGAAAGCAGTATTTTTGGCCAAGAATGAAAAAGGACATGGCTCAATATATTTCAAGGTGCATGAAATGTCAACAGGTGAAGGTTGAGCATCAACACCTAGCATGTTTGCTGTAGCCTTTTCCAGTTCCAGAATGGAAATGGGAAGTTATTTCTATGGATTTTATTACAGGATTTCCAATGACTTGGAGACAACATGATTCCATCATGGTTGTGGTTGAAAACTTGAGAAAGGAAGCACATTTTATACTAGTTAAGTTTACGCATAAGACTAATGACATTGCAAAAAGATTCATGAAGGATATTTTAAAATTGCATGGATTGCCTAAGGCAATAGTCTTTGACAGCGATGTCAAGTTCACTTCCAATTTTTGGAAGGGGTTGTTTGCAGATTTGGGTACAAAGCTAAACTTCAGCACTACCTACCATCCTCAGACTAATGGGCAGGCAGAGAGAGTAAATCAAGTGCTTGATGACATGCTTCACATGTATGTGATGGACAAACCAACCAAGTGGGAATATTATTTACACTTGGTAGAATTTTATTATAACAATGGACAAAAAGCATCCTTGGGGATGAGTCCATATGAAGCTTTGTATGGCAGAAGTTGTAGGACACCAGTGACTTGGGATAATCCAGTGAATAGGGTTGTGCTTGGTTCAGAATTGCTCAAGGAGATGGAGCAGGAAGTTGTAAAAGTCAGGCATAATCTTAAAGCAGCCCAGGACAGACAGAAAATCTATGCAGATAAGCATAGGGTGAACAAAGAGTTCAGTGTTGGGGATCATGTTTATCTAGGAGTTAGGGAAAGGAAGAGTTCCTTGAAGCTTGGAAGTTGTGCCAAGATGCCACCTAGATACTGTGGGCCATTTGAAGTGCTTGAAAGAATAGGGCTAGTTGCATATAGACTTGCATTTCCTGCTAGCACTAGAGCTCATAATGTTTTTCATGTTTCCTTTCTTAAGAAATATGTACATAATCCTAACCATGTGATAAATTGGGATGTGATCCAGGTGGAACCCGAGGGGGAGTTCCAAATCGAACCAATTCACATCCTCAACAGGAAGGTCACAATGCTTCAGAACTGAGCCATAGGGCAGGTAAAGGTGTAATGGGAGCACTACGGTCCTGAATAGGTTACATGGGAGCTGGAAGATTCCATGCGATTGGCACATCCAGTTTTGTTCAATTCTACAGAGCACTGAGGGCGGTACCAGTGCAACATTTTTGTTAAATTTTGTAAAGCACCGATGACAGTAATGTTGATGGCGGAGGGGAATGTAACACCCCACTTTTGACCTCGTTTGCATTAAATGTATATGATGTAAATATTATATGGAATCATGGCAAGGAGCTCAAGGCCAATGCCCTATCATTGATTAATTTTTGGTGTATAGGTGATCATGGTTTATGCCTATGGTTCATGTGCTAAGTCAAGCACATTTGTAAACATCATGTAAATATGTGATTTAATCAAAATCCCACAACCAGCTATGCCAATGCAACAAATAATGAGATGGGGGCATGATTTCCCAAGGATAGGGAGGAGGGGGGATTTTTAATCTTGAGCCATTAGGTAAAACCCATAAAAACTGTCAACTACTCATATTCTTGTCTTTTTCCCCAACCATTTATTTCTGCCATAATTTGGTTGAGATAGTTATTGCATGGAAGGGAAGAGTATGGGAAAAATTTCGAATTGGGCAGAGCACCCATTTTGGAAGAATGTGTTTTGACCCCATGGGAAAGAAAAAACCAAAAAATGTATGCCCATTCCCTGATGCATTCACGTTTCATCTCCCCTCATGTTTTGGGCTGGAGTTGCGGGATGTTTGGGACGATCCATCCTTCATTCATGGGAGAGGTTGTTCATTCACAAGGATTCACCCACGTGCTGGTCATTCTTCCCAATCAGATAGACGTAGCGAGAGCTAGCAGGTGTTGTTATGCATTTCTGCAAGTATTTTCCTTTTTCAAGACCGTGGTTGCTGTGTTGCAATGTTATCATGAACTGCAGAGTGTTATGAGACCTTGTCACTTGTGTATTAGAGTGAAGCCTGTGTTGTTGTGCCTCCCTGTGGTTGTTGTGTTGTGCACCCTGGTTCTGGTCTGAACTATATACAAGACTTAGGAGTGGGAGAGACATGGAATGCGATTGATAAACCTAGTGTGGAACCTCACAATAAGATAAGAGTTGCTAGTGAATCTTCTATGCACATCATGAAGAGCACTGGAAGGGAAGGTATAGCCTGAGGGACTGTGGAGTAGAGAAGGGGACACTTCCTTGTGTTGGGTGTGTATGCAATGTGGATGCCAGGCTAGATAGGTCTTGTGAAGGTGTCCTTAGCTCTGTGGATGAACTCACTAGCTTAGCAGTTCTTCCTGTCCATTGCCTTAGAATCCTGATAAACCCAACTTGAAGGATGGCTTGACTAATAGCATGATCGACCCATCTGTTTCCTTGGCTATGTCTTGTTGTGTTTGGCCTTCTGTGATCCTTGGTTGGATAGTATAATAAACCCAACTATGAATGCTAGCTTGGTTGAGTAGCCTGATAAACCCAGTAGTGAGATGGCTTGGATAATAGCCCGATAAGCCCATCTGTTGGCTTGGCTGTGTCTTGTTTTGTTGGGCCTCATGAGTAATCCTTGGCTGGTACAGAATGTAAGTGTTGTCTTGACTCTGTACGCTTTGATAAACCCAACTATTGGCTGGCTTGGATGATTATTCTAATCAACCCAATAGTATATTGGCTTGTTTTCTTGCATCTTGATAAACCCAACTATATTGGTTTGGATGAGTTCTTATGTATCCTTGCCTATGTGTGATCCTGCTAGTGTTTCCATATTTCTTCAGGAAATCATGCTCAGCTTGGGGGTGGTAGTGCTGCTGAGAGATTGATCAACGCACTAGCCTATGGTTGGGTGGAACGTTGCAGCGTCATAGCTGGTTGTGGGACAAAATCTTTTCAATATAAGTATCTCTGTGTTAATCTCTGCATTTTCCATGGCTTGATGAAATGTGATGAACATTTTTAATGTGTTGAATGGATGAATTGTTCCATTGTCTAATTGCAATTGTATGCATCTGTGTATGTTCTTTCAATGCATTTTTACAGTAAGTTGCAGGGCTTAGATTGCCAGATTGGTGATGGCCTGAGTGGCCAAACATGTCCAAGACTTCGATTAGCAGGTCGAATTTATGGACATAAATCTCCTTCTGCAATGGTCTATTCTTCAGGCGGGATGCGAAATGTGAGAAATGTCTTTCTGCCAAGTCTGTTTTCTATAGATCTCCTTCCACAATTCTCCGTTCTGCAACTTGCGGGATGTGGGATGCAAAAATCTACTTTGGTGAATTCAATTTTCCACAGCTTTCCTTCCGCAAATCTTCCTTTCCACAACTTGCGGGATGCAAGATGTGGGATGCGGGATGCGGAATGCGGCTTCATAGATTTCCTTTCGTAACTCACCTTTCCACAACAATCTAATACGCATGTGGAATGCAGGATGCTGAATGCGGTATGCAGGATGCGAGATGCGAGATGCGAGATCACATTTTCCATATTCCCTGATTTCACAAGCTCAAGATTTCCGCACCATTGATCCTTGTGGTTTGATTCTTATCCATTGATTTGTTCCCAAATGCAGAACAGATTGTGACTGTCGTTTTCTATCATGATTTTTCTTTACCGTTCGATCTCCTCTAAGATATTTCTTCGTAGATCGTCGAATTGATCAATGGTGGCTGGGAAATAATGTGACGGTGTGGTAATAGAGCACGAATGTTGAGGAGTGTATCACGACCATGCCCCATGTTTCCAACAACGATGAAGGTTCTTTAAGAAATTTTTAATTCCACATGATAATTGAGGCATGGGTACATGACAATCCGATTCATTACGTAGATATGCCAACTATGCCACCCCTTTCTGCTATGCCGTCATGATATTAATGGCAGAAGTGACCCTCAACCTCACTTGTCATAAACCTTAAGTTATCTCATGGTGTGTGGACTTGACATTTGTCACTTCATCAATCCCTTCTTATGATGGTATCGATATGCCCTTGTTTTTAACATTCCTGGTTCCTTACCATACTCCATGTAAAGGTTATATTCATCTTATGTTGCTTAATCATTATGGTGCTCCTCATTATCATGTGCACCAGACAACAAATCTTTGGATTCCAGGATGCGATCTACGTCGTCCATTTTGATTTATCTTGAACCTTGATTTCCAGCATCATGGTCTTTGTTATTTAGGCTTATAGCTCTTATACCTAGATTTATTTATGGTCGTAGATCCTTTTTAGCTTATGTCTGCACCCTTTCACATTTACACTTTACGCACTTAGACATCTACACTTTACGCACTTACACCAAAAAATTCCTTCTTCTCATCTTGGATGGGAGAGATCATTTTTAGTCATGGATCTAAATATAACTTTCATCAAGACCATCGAAATATGTGGCCCATATTCAATTTCACAAATCTTAACCACGACTTTTCTCTGTACAACTTCAACTAGCTTCAATATGGAATTATACATCTCATAGACAAGAAAATATGAATTTTGTTCCAAATTGTAATAACTTAGGAAAATGAATTCACTCTTTGAATTTTTTGTCATTATTAATTCACTCCTTGAAAATTTTGTCATTATTTTATGTTTATGCAATGGATTGTGGAAAACCAAATTTTCGCCTTCTCTTTTTATGTTTCGCCGACTTCAAACTTCAGACTTTTTCGATTTCCGTCTTCCGGGTCTTCGGCTTCTGATTTCCGACTTTGGAATGCATAAATGTATGAAACAGCATGCTCACCTGTCACTTTTCCTGATTTTCAACTTTTGACCTTTCGACTTCAACCTTTAGTTTTCTGATTTTCCTTAGAACTTTCAGCTATATTTTCGCTTTCTGACTTTCGAAATCCGAACCAGAAATCGAAAAAGTGCAAGAAATTTGTCTCGAAAGTCGATAATCCGACTTCTGATGGTCGTGGTCATGGTTGGATTTATGCTCACTTAATTTATAACTACAATTCAAAAACCATAAATAAATTAGTTGAAATGAAAGAGCTAACTACAATTCAAAAACCATTCCTAACATAGAGAGAAATTATGATACGTAACTCAATTGTATTTCATATTTTGGAACATATTTACACTAAAAATGGTTTTCTGTAGGAAATATATTTTAAATTTTTTTTTAAAGGACATTTTTAAATGAATTTGTTAACAAATTTTTTTTGCAAAGTTACATAGAAAACATGTATTTTTATTTTAATAATTTAAAAAAAATAAGAAGCTCTTTGATATTTGTAAATTCTCTCTCTATATAAATGAGGTAAGCCTTGGCATTATTGACTGAAGTTAATAAATGAATTAACCCATGTGAATCTACTAGCTAAGTTATTCGAGGCTTTAACGGAATTATCTCCAGAGTTTCTATCTAAAGTTCTTTCTATGTATGCTCATTTCATGTCTTTGACGACTCTTCTCACTCGAAAAGACACCAACACTTGACAAAAGTATTTACTACACATTTTGGTGAAAGAGAGTGTTTTCATTTTAACATGTGCCCTCGTTTCTGTCGTAGAGGGAAAAGATCCGACCTAAAAAAACAGAACAAAGATCAGTCACATATATATCTTAAAAATATTGAAATTGTTGTAAAAACCAAATTAAAATTAAAAACTTTGAATATAGTTTTCTAATGTAAATATATATTTGAAAGGGAATCAACAAAAATAATCTGGTAGGTATTTATCAATATCTTGTGAGAGAGAGGTATTATTTAATATCCTAGAAATGAAGACACTATGGAATAGATTCATTGAATACATGAAGACCCTGTATACTTACATTATGTGTAGTTGATGCGATGAGGTGGGTAATGTCTTAGAGATGATTCCTTGGACAATGGAATGGTGATACAACAACGGAATAATTAGAGGAGAATGGTGGCATGTTCTCCTCTTATTTTGGCGAAGTCTGAATTTTATGAAACTAAGATTTATGATCGCTTGATCACTTGAGTTTTATGAAACTAAGATTTTTGATCGCTTGAGTTTTATGAAACTAATATTTATGATCGCTTGACTTAGTTTCATAAGATTTAAACATTCATTTCAATGTTTGAAACAATTTCAATCCATGTAGAGAGAATGAGTGGCAGATTCAGAAGGTGAACCATGCCTATCGTTCTATGAGCATCAATGATTCTACACTTTGAGATATTCATCCATGCATAGGATTTCGGTATATTCCATAAGAATATGGATATTTACATTTTTATTACTTATGTTTAAGTGATCGTTTTTCTAGTTTTGTTTTGATCTCACTTTCCATTTGAAACTTTAAATTGAATGCTTATTACGATTATATTCATGATGGTAACATTTAAGATTTCCGATTCCTGAGTCTGGAAGTTGAAAAAGTGAAGTGCAGAAATTGAAAAAGGTGAATTAGTGGAGATTGAAAGTCAAAGAGCCGACTTCCGCAAACTGAATAAAAAATTCAGAAATATTGTATTTGCGAATACTGAAAGTCGAGGAGCCGACTTACGAAAACCGAACCAGACGTTCAGAAAAATTAAATTTGTGGAGATTGAAAGTCAAGGAGCCGACTTCTGTAACCGGAACCGTAAATCAAAAAAGTTTTGGCACCCGGTTTCGAAAGTCGAGGAGTGGACTTCCGAAATCTGAACCGCAAATCGGAAAAGTGGAGGAACTTCGTCTCGAAAATCGATAATCTGAATTCCGATGGTCATGGTCGTGGTTGGATAATTCAATCCAAATGAAAATAATTTGCACAAAAATTCAACGGAATCTAATCAAAATAATTTTTTGGCTTATTCAACTGAATTTAATCAAGAGAAATCGCAAGTATGCACCACTGAATCCAATCAAAAGAGATGGTGGGTATACACAACTGATTCCAATCAAAAGAAACTGTGGGTATACACAATTAAATACAATCAATATAAACATGCATTTCAAATGCCACCGACAAAATAAGATGTTGGGTATATAATATAACACTGAACCGTGATACTAAATTCAACAAAGCCAAAGAAAAAATTGTTTAAATGTTCATATTTTCTTCTTTCAATGTTACAAAAATGATGATTAGATCTAGCCCTACAAATGAATGTTCTGAAATCATTAACTCCATTTTCAAAACCTGTCCAAATTACAAAGAACCAACTTTCTATAGGTATGATGGCTTGGATTGTAAGTGTAAAATTTTAATGGAACTGTATATTCGACATAAAAAAAAGTAATCATTAAATAACATTCTCTCCATGTTTTACAAAGTGTGCATTTGTATTTTTAATTTGGGGCTGATGCACAATCATGGACTCCTTTAAAGACACTTTAGATGCTACATAATACTAGAATAAATGGGAAACTTTGACTTTAGGTGACAATTAGGGGTACTTCCCTAACTTATTTGAAGATGAAGTAAAAAGAGAAAAGATAGGTAATTGAATCAGCTTTCATAATATATAGCATTTATGCAGAGAAAATATGTGTAAATGATTATAAAATTAGTTTCTGTGAAAGTGGGTTTTCAAATTTTCAGCACATCTTAACATATATGTTTTTGCGGGTGTAGCAATATATGAGGTAAATGATTTCCATTTGGGATAAAATCTTGCAGACATATAAAGGACATATGGGCCTAGTGCAACACTATTTATTCAGAATTTTTCATGAATTATTGTTTTTATTATTAATTATTGAAGTCATCAAATATTGAAATTAAAACCTTATGTGCGGGTGCAACACTTTAGGGCCAAAAATTAATGAAATCCTTGATTTCTAAATATAAGATCATAGAGCTTGATCTCATCTAGTGCACCATATAGTTTTTTTA
>LPNX010102334.1:42243-66280 GCA_001517045.1 Pseudotsuga menziesii | reverse complement strand
GTTTTTTGCATCCTAACCATGTGCAGGAATGCTCAAGTACAGTACCGCCAATGTCATCCAGAGATTTCATCCATAGCATCATGTGTCCGAGGCAAGATGGCAGACACATTACTTAAAACAATGTGTAGACGGTTCTCGAAATAATTGTGGTGGGCTATCCTTATGGTCTGATTGCATCCATGAAATTGAACATCAAGCATTCGGGAATGCAATTGTCGAGAAGCAGAACTATCAGTATGAGACATATCATCTAAATGATGGGAAAGAAAGCAGGAAGATTAAATCGGTGACTTCACAGGTAAATTCTTGAATATTGACAAATTAATATTCATGTACACATTTTTTTATGTGGTTTATTGACATATTAATATTCATGTACCGAGTGCGAGTATGTGATTTTATTCCAGAGTTTCGTGGAAAGATCCAATAGTACATTCAACATGTCGATATGGCATGGTGGAAAGATGAGAAATTCAGAATATGTCGGGACACCTTCCCTCTCGGAACAATACTATCAGTGGTTGACTTTGTGGAAAATTACACCCTACAACCACAAAATGAAATTCAAAGTCAATACTATCACTCAGAGTAGGTGAGCATAATGGTGCATATAACTTATCGACATGGGCAAGATAACAATGAAGACAAATGTGTGATACTGAAAAAAAGTCACTTCTACATAAGTGACGACCGGACCCATGACATCCATTACGTGCAACATTGCTTTAAATTATTATATGATCACGTGATAGCTATGGATATACCATTTTATCATCATTTCATTTGGTCAAATGGTTGTGCTGGACAGTTCAAGAATGCACGTGTATTTGAATGGTTGTGTTTGTTGCACATAAAATACAAGGTACCACATGTATGGAACTACTTTGAAACTAGTCATGGAAAAGGAGAGCACGATGGTGCTGGGTCATGCATTAAAATTTCCCTTTGAAGGGAAGAGATGAAGTTTACAGGTGCTCGCCTTCGAGACGCTGCATCTATAGTCCAATGGTGTGCATCTGTCATGGGAGAATAAGCAACAAGGAAACACTTGGTGCGAAGAATATTCTGGGAGGTTACAAATGTGGACTAATCACAAACACCTTGGGTAAACACAGTGCATGGAACTTGACAGTTTCATTCAATTAGAAGCTCAGACAACTCGGCCCTACACATTTGGACAAGATTGAAGGCTTGCTTTTGTAGTTCCTGTAGCATCGGTGAATGGGGTGATTGTGAGCATACGGATACCGTTGATACATAGGATCGAGTGACACTTGGCACCGATTTCAACAGGGGTAATGAAGTAGACCATTTGGAAGATGATCAGACACATATTTATACAGACTATGATCACATATCAGATCTCATACAAGCAGGTACATGAGTAGTACCTAAATAAGAAAATGCATTTATGTATTGTTTACTTGACCTTTGTAGAATTTAATTTATGTAGAAATTAGAAATGCAAGACCTTATTTACAAAATGTATTGTTAACTCGACCTATTTCCTTTCACAGGTCAGATATATGCAGTGGTTTCCCCAAAAAATAATGAATCGGGTTCTGACTATTGGTTGGCACATTGCTTAGAGGGGAAAAAAACCCTTCTAGAACCTGTTACAGATGATGAAAATATTGAATTCCCAACCGGCTCGATGGTTATAAAAGGGGAGTACTTGACACTTGCAACACCACAGAAAAGGAAGGGTGGGTATGTATATCACGATTATAGACCAGGAGCTATTGTATACCACTTCACCAACCTAGTAATTGGTATAAACATCAAGCTCAACACACTTGCTCACAAAAATAGGTCACATGTACGATACTTGCTACCTCATATAGAGCACGAAAGATTGATGGACACCATCGGCACCATAGATGATCCAGATGGCCTACTTGTATGAGTGCATTGCCAGGTGCGTTATTTAACCTTTTTAAAAGTGAATTCTGAAGCACAATTTCCATTATTTAGCCTTACTGTATTACCAATGTAATAAACCTGTGATTGATAGATACCATTCACAGACATAATATTATTCAAAGGATATTGGACACTATAAACACGATCGTACAACCTCAGGTGAGTTATATATAAACCATGTTTTCACATTTTCATTGGGTTCTCTTTTCTTTCTTGTGATGTTACTAATGTCTAGCCTTTCATGTGCCTAGGATACAAACACCATCTACGGCACATTGGAGGCACCAAGAATGGTGTCTTTATACACCACCAAATATAGTTCAGAAAATAACAAGCTCTCGAGTTGTTGAAATTTACATTTCTTGATGTTTTTAGTTTAATATACATTTAATTACATTTCCATGTACAAATCAGAATCCAACTAGAGGCTTTCATACTTGCATGCAGCAATTAGGGTCAAGACAAGGTATGAGATGGAACTAGAAACACATGAGATCACCAATACTAGGCTTTCATGAGTCACCAAGTTGGATGCTCCAACTAGGTTCAAGACAAGGTATGAGATGTCCAACTAGGGTTTGGTGATCAATCATGCAAGTTAGAAGAGGGAACTAGAAACACATGATCACCAATACTTGCATACACCAACTAGGCTTTCATGAGTCACCAAGTTGCATGTTGCAATTAGGCTCAAGACAAGGTATGAGATGTCCAACTAGGGTATGGTTAGCAATCATGCAAGTTAGGAGAGGGAACTAGAAACACATGATCACCAATACTTGCATGCACACCAACTAGGATTTCATGAGTCACCAAGTTGCATGCTCCAACTAGGGTCAAGACAAGGTATGAGATGTCCAACTAGGGTTTGGTGAGCAATCATGCAAGTTAGGAGAGGCAACTACAAACACATGATCACCAATACTTGCATGCACACCAACTAGGCTTTCATGAGTCACCAAGTTGCATGCTCCAACTAGGGTCAAGACAAGGTATGAGATGTCCAACTAGGGTTTGGTGAGCAATCATGCAAGTTAGGAGAGTGAACTACAAACACATGCTCACCAATAATTGCATGCACCAACTAGGCTTTCATGAGTCACCAAGTTGCATGCTCCAATTAGGGTCAAGACAAGGTATGAGATGTCCAACTAGGGTTTGGTGCGCAATCATGCAAGTTATGAGATGTGCTTTATGAGACGGAACAAGGTATGAGATGTGCTTTTATTATGATTGTTAGTGGTACTAGTATGGAAAAAGAGAACTCAAAATGTTTAAAGTAATTATTTGTACATGGTCATATGGGGGATTTGGCTAGGGATGAACTTAGTTCTTAATTCCACTTGAGGAAAAAACCATTCTTCTATTCAAGAATTAATCTCTTATTCAAGCATTGTCTCAAAAAGTACACTAAACACATGTACATCTAATTCTTTTCTCATGGTAGCTTACATATCAAAGTCACGGGTTTCCTTGATGGTGCATATCAAAGTGATCCGAATTTTAGTATCACAGGGAATCTTATTTTTCTTTGATATGCATGTCAGTAAGTATAAAGTTGGAACTGGCATTGGAACAAACAACTTTGCATAATTAATGGCCTCAATGCTCTTGATGAAATGTGCTTTCAATGGTGGTTTAAAAACTCTTATAGAGTGAACTACAAACACATGATCACCAATACTTCCATGCACCAACTAGGCTTTCATGAATCACCAAGTTGCATGCTCCAATTAGGGTCAAGACAAGGTATGGGATGTCCAACTAGGGTTTGGTGAGCAACCATGCAAGTTAGGAGAGTGAAATACAAACACATGATCACCAATACTTGCATGCACCAACTAGGATTTCATGAGTCACCAAGTTGCATGCTCCAACTACGGTCAAGACAAGGTATGAGATGTCCAACTAGGGTTTGGTGAGAAATCATGCAAGTTAGGAGAGTGAACTACAAATACATGATCAACAATACTTGCATGCACCAACTAGGATTTCATGAGTCACCAAGTTGTGCATGCTCCAATTAGGGTCAATACAAGGTATGAGATGTCCAACTAGGGTTTGGTGAGAAATCATGCAAGTTAGGAGAGTGAACTACAAACACATGATCACCAATACTTGCATGCACCAACTAGGCTTTCATCAGTGACCAAGTTGCATGCTCCAACTAGGGTCAAGACAAGGTATGAGATGTCCAACTAGGGTTTGGTGAGTAATCATGCAAGTTATGAGATGTGCTTTATGAGACAGAACAAGGTATGAGATGTGCTTTTATTATGATTTTTAGTGGCATTGGTATGGAAAAAGAGAACTCAAAATGTTTAAAGTAATTATTTCTACATGGTCATATGGGGGATTTGGCTAGGGATGAACTTAGTTCTTAATTCTACTTGAGGAAAAAACCATTCTTTTGTTTAAGAATTAATCTCTTATTCAAGCATTGTCTCAAAAAGTACACTAAACACATGTACATCTAATTCTTTTCCCATGGTAGCTTACATATCAAAGTCATGGGTTTCCTTGATGGTGCATATCAAAGTGATCCGAATTTTAGTATCACAGGGCATCTTATTTTTCTTTTGATATGCATGTCAGTAAGTATAAAGTTGGAACTGGCATTGGAACAAACAACTTTGCATAATTAATGGCCTCAATGATCTTGATGAAATGTGCTTTCAATGGTGGTGTAAAAACTCTCTAGGTTTTTGTTGACTAGGATCTCACTATAAATTGGATGTTAAACAAGACCTAATTGTCAAATATTGCTACTCTTTAGTACATTTATTTTCAACATGTTTTTGGGAACTAAACATTATTGTTGATTCTCTTCCTAAAGCAAGTCAAATTCTAGAAGATATGGAGTTAGAAGAGATAATTGAAGGGCCCTATTTGGTTTCTTCCTTGTGATTCAAATAAAGGTGACATGTAATATCTATTTATATATTTCACTATTTTGGCTAAGTTAGATAATCTTTTGGTTCATACAGTTTTTTGGATGTATAAGATTATGTGTGTTTTTGGATATTTTCTATAATAATATTATTATTATTTTTGGACAATTTTTGAAATTGGGATTTCTCTCCCATATAGGACCAACATGGGAGAAATTTCTGGACAATTTTTGAAATTGGCACATTTGCAAGGATCATGTAGTATTTTGTCTGTTGTTATCTATTCGTGTATTTTGATGAGATGGAATTAAATGCCCGTGGTGGAACTAGGGTTTCCAAATATGAGATGGAACTAGGGTTTGGTGAGCAATTTGCAAGTTAAGAGAGGGAACTAGAAACACATGATCACAAATACTTGCATGCACCAACTAGGCTCTCATGAACAACAATTTGCATACTCCAACTAGGGTTACCAAGGTATGAGATGGAACTAGGGTTTAGTGAGAAATCATGCAAGTTAGGAGAGGGAACTAGAAACACATGATCACCAATACTTGCATGCACCAACTAGGCTTTCATGAACACAAATTTGCATGCACCAAATAGGGTTTACTTCAACGAATTTAGGGTTTGTAGGGTACATGATGCATGTTAGTATGGTATGATGAACTCGTATTGTAGGGTACTGTAGGGTATGATATGGTATATATTACAGATGCATGCATGACTTCGTGTTAAATGGTACATATTGTTAGTATGTTATGTTATGGTACATGTTATTGTATCATAGTATGGTATGATGTTAGTGTCGTAGGATAATGTAGAGTATGTTATTGTGTGTATGTTAGAATTTTAGAGTATGTTAGTGTGTGTTACTGTGTGTAAATTAGGGTATTTTATTGTATGTTAGAATTGTATGATGTTAAAAAGTTTATGAGTCGTTTAAATTCTTCCTTTAAGTATTGGAAATTCATTTAAGTTAGCACACATGCACAAACCACACATATCATTATATCACATAGGTGAACCACACATATCATGTTCCAAGACCAATTCAACCATGATATCATGTTCCAAGATCAAGTCAACCATATATATGTATAAATTTGAACCTTGCTTTATATTATATATGTATAGCAATAATGTTGTACACAAATTGCCATGCCACTTGGCCGTAATACAAAATAGTGGATCAAAAAGTACATCTGTGTGTACATATGAACAAAAAGTTACATCTATGTATGCCCCCTATACATTTTTTCTAGTTATCCCCTGTTTTGCTGCCACTGCCAGAGTCTTCGGAGAAGTGTAGATTTCTTTTGTGACTGCTCACTGGTGATCCCCATCGCTGAACAAGAGGGATAGGTATCATCAATGGAGACCATAGAAAAACCAACATTTGTAAGTTAATTTACCAACCTTTAAAAATTCTATGTACATTTGTTCAAATTCCAAAACCAAAATAACATTTCTACTTACTGTACGTGAGTAAGTAATCACGGGTCCTGGTGCCTCACTAACAGCGACCCTGATTGGGTGCTCTTCTTGCACCACTTGCTCACTATCAGGCTACATATATATATATATATATATATATATATATATATATATATGCCAATGTCAACAAATATACATGTACCTTGGTGGGGGAGAGGGTCACCAATTTGGGTCTCTTCAAGCACCAAATCAGAGAAAGACATGTACACAAATGTACAAAGAAAGCGATCTACATAAACATACTTGCTGGCTCGTCAAAGGTGGGCCACCGGTTTGGTGCTCTTCATGCAACAGTGCCTCACTAGGGGCCTACATATAAAGTAGCATATATATGTCAATTTCATATAAAATAGTGAATCAGAGACATATATACTACCTGGAAGGAAAATGATGAACTACCAAAGAAAGCGAAACATACATACCTGTCTGGGGGGAAGAGGTGGGTTGACAACAACCTCGCTTTGGTGCTCTTCAAGCAACACTGTCACAATAGGTTCCTACATAAAGTAACATATGTCAAAGCGATACAAGTTACAAAATGATTTTTCTAAAGAAAGCGAAACATAATTAAAAGAATATTTCAAATAATACCTGTGTCTGTGAATCTACCTCTGCATGAGAGGGAATAGGCTGTGATACAATATACTCATCCTGGGCAACCTGCATAAAACATGTTGTATCAAAATTAGGATACATATTGAATGTTACAATCAAGATATGTACACAAACGTACAAAGAAATCAATCTACATAAACATACCTGCTCAAAGTTGGGCCACCGGTTTGATGCTCTTCGCGCACCCGTGCCTCACTAGGGGCCTGCATATAAAGTAACATATATATTTCAATTTCATATGAAATAGTGAATCAGATACATATATACTACCTGGAAGGAAAATGATGAACTACCAAAGAAAGTGAAACATACATACCTGTCTGGGGGGAAGAGGTGGGTTGACAACAACCTCGCTTTGGTGCTCTTCAAGCACCACTGTCACAATAGGTTCCTGCATAAATTAACATATTTCAAAGTGATACAAGTTACAAAATGATTTTTCCAAAGAAAACGAAACATAATTAAAAGCATATTTCAAATAATACCTGTGTCTGTGAATCTACCTCTGCATGAGAGGGAATAGGCTGCAATACAATATACTCATCCTGGGAAACCTGCATAAAACATGTTGTATCAAAATTAGGATACATATTGAATGTTACAATCTATACTATAAATATGTAAATAAAGTTGACAAATTAACAAGTATAGTTCTTACCCCTATTGGTGAAGAACCAAACCCATAAGCAATATTGACAGCGGCATCAATGTTCTCAATGTTGATCGGTGGAATATGCAATTGTGGTGTGCCATGGGACACCAGTTGTATATTTGTTCACATAATTTGTTAGATAATTAAATAGAAATAAATTGCGAAACAATTGAACATTTTGACATGAAACAAAATATAATATGAAAATAATGAGTTTTACTTACAAAGCGAAGTAATCCATCGTCTCGGAAGTCGAAAGTAGGGCCATAGCATATGCCTCCACACGATGTGCAAGGGTGTGGAGTAACATGACGCTCTAAAGACTCTACATCTCCTCTCTGATTTGTAGATGGGACAGCCATAGAAGTGCTAGCCCCTTGGTATATATTGCCTTGGACATCAATCCCATCCTTAAGCAATGTATCTGCCATGTCAAATAATGCCTCCTATGTATACTCAATCAGAGGACCTACAGGAGGATATACTTGAGGGGGTTTTGGTGTGCGTGGTGGGTGTGGCACATGGTTAGGATCTATCTTGGCACCTTCCCTATCTTGGGGCATCCCATGCCCAACACCCTGGCTGCCTAAGAGATCGAAGTAGTTAACATGTTTCCCTAGGATGAATTCTGCATACAACTTCCTAAGGAAATAAAATGGGATGTCCCTATTCCCATGGGGGTCTTCATCGAAGACCATATACCAACAATCCATCCAATTGGCCTTTATATTTGCTTCAATGCACCAGTCTATGGAAATGTGTGCTCGACTGGTGGGTGGAACCAATCCGGTGCTAGGGTCCCAGAATAATGAAAATAACTTGTCTTTTGTAATTTTAAGGGCTTTGATGTCTTTATGAGTCAATCCATCGGAGTAGTATTGCCTCATGGATTCTCTGTACGAGGTAATGTTGTACAGAGCTCCTTGGGCATCAAAAATTGTGTTTGTTATTGCGTCCAAGGCATCGACTAAAGACTCTCTCAAATGACCTACCCCCCTCTAATAGATGAGCCAAGGTGCCTCAATGACACCAAGCAAGCAATAATCTATGCGTTTCTATCTTGTTCCCCCTCTGGGTTTGGGTTTAGGTTTGGGTTATGTTGTGGGTTAGGTTGTTGTGGGTTATTAGAGGGTGGGTTTTGCACATTGTGTTGTTCATTTGTATTGTCTGCTAAGATTTAAACAAAAAACTACAAGTTATTTTACTTATAATCATTATTTGATTGAACATTCAATTTTTTTTTAAATTTGTTTAAAATAATTATAAAAACAATGAAATTATGGAAAAAATTAAAGAATGGAAGACTAAGTGAAAAGGATAATCTAGCATTTACCTGCCATTGGAGCAATCCACCTCGAGCTTGACCTCGAAAAGCTAAAACGCAAATCGTACTTGAGCTATTACGCCCTTACAGTTTTTCGCTATCCCGATCCTGTGCAAATGAGATTTGAGGGGCCTGTGGCCTCTGTTTTATTTTATTTCTTGCTTTTTAATCTCGCATATGCGATATATCGTACTTGCGATATTTATCACATATGCAATATATCGCATATGTGATATTGAAAAGTAAGGAACTAATATATATAGTAAATTGTTTTTTGGAGAAATATCATATGCAAGAGTAAAATGTTTTAGTAACTTCCAAGAACATTTAAGGGAAAATATTGTTGAAATATTGAATACTGTCTCTTTGTTTTTGAAAATGATGGAGGAGAAGGGAAATAAGGATTTGAAAGATGATGTTACAAAGGAAGAACTCAATTTTTTCCTAATATCGCCATTCAAGAAGGAAAAGGATCCAAGCCCAGCTGGGTGGACAGTAAAATTTTATTTGCGTTTCTTTGGGATGATAGAAGATTCTAATAAGAAGAATTAAAGAATAGGAAAGTCTTGGGGGAACTATATTATATCTTTATAGAAATTATCTCAAAGAAAAATAACCCATATCTTTGTGTAACCTTGGTATCTAAGATAATAGAACATATTTTCGCTAATGGATTAAAAAGTATGAAACACTATATTGCATGCCTTTTTATCAAGGGTAATATGTGGTATCATTTGTGTATATTTTCTAGGCACGTTTTGGAGATCCATTATTAGCCATATGTACTATGCAATGTTAACATACTACTTTGTGGAGATAATATCACTATTTTGTTATTATTTAATAGCATTGATCATTATTTCCCTTTGCACATACTGCTTTCAACTTACAAGCACTAAATATCTTATGGTATGTAAGAAACATTTCTGAGTCCTCTTACATTCCTTGTTCTATCTAGATATAATTTAATTGGAAGAATTCATGATACAATACCAAATGGATTATTGTGTATTAATAGCTCATATGTTAATGAAGAAAAATTTAGGCTTGCCTATCTACTAGTTGATGGAAGGTTGGAAAGAGTAGGAAGGATGAAAAGAGTGTCATTCAAAGCTCATTATACTATGGAGACTATGAGAAATTATATGATTGATCTTGTTCCTTCTGAGATTACAATATTGGCAAAAACATTCTATTCAAACAAACTCAAATAGAACAATATATATAATTCACATTTTTCATTTATGCAATATTGTTTTGTATGAACAATAAATTCTAGGAAAATCTATAGATATGTTTTGGACCTTGCTATTGTAGTCCATCCAATGCAAATATCAAAATGAAATTGATTGATTGGGTAATGTTGGAAGTAGGAAACCTTCATTGGGAAGGTAGTGGAAGAAGAGAGTGAGATGGAAGGGTTGTTGAATGGTTACTCTAAAATCATGGCTTTCGATCTCTACATTTCGAATATCTTTAGATCGTATATCCTCCATAATGTTTTCTTCATAAAACCTAAAAAATCCACCCTACTCATATCTATAGATATGTTTTGGACCTTGCTATTGTAGTCCATCCAATGCAAATATCAAAATGAAATTGATTGATTGGGTGTTGTTGGAAGTAGTAAACCTTCATTGGGAAGGTAGTGGAAGAAGAGAGTGAGATGGAAGGGTTGTTGAATGGTTACTCTAAAATCATGGCTTTCGATCTCTACATTTCAAATATCTTTAGATCGTATATTCTCCACAATGGTTTCTTCATAAAACCTAAAAAATCCACCCTACTCATATCATCCCATGAACCATCATTTTTAATGAAGCAAGATTGAAGCATGAAGCAAGGAACCAACATGATGTATGGATGCAAGGAACCAACATGATGCATGGATGGGTATCATTAGTATGGATAGGTATCAACCGTGTCTTCCACATCCATTATGATCATTTAACAATCCTTCCAACAATAATGTTAAATATCGCATATGCAATATGCAACATTTATAAAACGCATATGCAATATATCGCAAGTGCAATATATCGCATATGCGTTTTGTAAATGTTGCATATCGAATATGCGATATATCGCATATGCGATATTTAACATTACAAAACGCATATGCGATACGTTTTCACGAACCTTAGCCTTGTGTTTGGGCTTAGGTTATTCCAAACGTACCATCAATAACACATATGCGTTCTTGATTTGCACTTCGGAAGTGCGCTTCTGATTTCCTAAGTGGCACCAAAAAGTGGAACCAACTTCGTGCGAGCGCCCTTTGTAAAAGCTAAATGTTTTTTGTAACCGTGTTTAATAAATTTTGATGAAATATTATGTGATTATTTTTTCTTATTTTTAAGAATTATTTAAAATAGCTAACACAACAAAGTTATTTTGAGAGGTTCATATAAATCCATGAGTGTGATAGTGTATAAATTTTCTTTTTATTTATATTCTAAATTAAGATAATTAAATGATAAAATATATTTAGATTAACATTTTATGCCTGAAATAGTTTAACCCGGTAATTTTTAAAAAATTAACAATAAGAATACTAATCTCAAAATAAAATTCTTACCCTCGCGATTGGTTAACAACATGTGGCTGAATCCAAAATACCAGTGGTATCCAATAAAATATGGTCTTGATGGTATCATCTCCCACTTAGCTCAAGGAAAATCCTTAAAACCCGTAACAAGTATCAAACAATAGACTACAGTAGGAAATATCAACTCATGATAAAAGGAAAATAACATGCAGGTTAGGATCCGAAGCGATAGAAAATAAACTCTCAAACAACAACTTGCAGTCTGTAGCATGTATCACTTTATGGAGTGCAATATTTAAGCATATATGAAGTATTTATCATGATGTGTTAAGTATGTTGGCTTTGGTTAATGTTATGTCTAATTTGTAGCTTCCTCAATTATAGAAAATATAAGCATAAATATATGTTTATTAGCTTATTTTTATGCTTAGCACACCAATAATATTAATATGGTTGTTGTTAATAATCTATCACGATAGGATATCTCCAAAATCTGACTTCACTTTCGCAAATTTCAACCTTCCCAGTTTCCGCACTTTAGCAAACCGAACAACCCTTTTCGACTTTTACCGCATCACGGAAGTCGGATTATCGACTTTCGAGACGAAGTTTCTGCACTTTTCCGATTTTTGGTTTGGATTTCGAAAGTCGGCTCCTTGACTTTCGAAACTGGGTTTCGAAAGTTTTTCAATTTCCGGTTCGGGTTGGGGAAATCGACTCATCGACTTTCAATCTCGGCAAATTCAATCTTTCCAAAACTTCCAGTTAGCGCAGCGGAAGTCGAGAAATTAAAATTTTCACTTTTGAAATTTGTAAACGAACAATACCATCAAGAAAGGTCTATTACAGAATGTTTGTTACGGTAAAAATTCAATATTTTTACGTTCTCGACATTCCTTTGTACCAATCAATATTTTTACATTCTCGACGTTCCTTTTACACCTTCTGGTGCAACTGTTAGTTTATGTAACTACTAAGAAAACTTTCTATTACAGAAAATTTGTTACAGTAAAAATTCAATATTTTTACGTTCTCGACATTCCTTTGTTCCTGTGAATATTTTTACGTTCTCGACATTACGTTCTCGACATTCCTTTGTTCCTGTGAATATTTTTACGTTCTCGACATTCCTTTTACACCTCCTGGTGCAACTGCTAGTTTATGTAACTACTAAGAAATAAAGTGTGTAGTCATTAATTAAAGAACACGTACATTCTCTCCATTATGCATAGCTTTGCACTCGCTTCAAAAGATAATTTATATAAAAGTATACAAATTGCATAAAAAACATCTTTTAATCTTTTTTGCACACATATAAAGACGGTGTGGAATTATATTCATTAGATGTATGTAATGCGTATATATAACAAAGTAATAGAGAATTTAAGTATTTTTATCGACATTTGTTCCTCATATTTTATGAGTGATTCTTAAAATATCCTTACGGTTTTGAGCGTATATAGAAAGGTTTACACCATTAAACCTTATAGTATTTATATGGGCCATACATATACCAGGTTTTGCAACTTGATCCCATCGAACAATACAGCATTAACAAAATCATTTTCAGTATATTTAAGACTTCACAATTTCAGGGTTAATACATATATAAATATGTTTGTGATTAAGTGGATTTAAAATCAAAGAAAAGCTAGACTATTCGAGAGGTTAAAACGCGTAAGTCACGCCTGAAATCCGGATGATTTTTATCGCTTCTTTCCTGGGTCACACTACCCATTTACTGAACAAACGGATAACGTGTAGACCACGCTTTTAGCTGAAAATTTTAGGAAAGGTTTACAGGATTATCCAACCAGTTCCTCGAAGTTTTGACTCTAGCTTTAGCTTAACTTAATTACAACAGAACTCAAATCTTTATGACTGTAAATCCTTAAATTCCGATACAGATATACAGCAGGCGTGAGGAAAGCGATCAGGAGGCCTTAAGGAACAGTTTCAGGCATTTTACAAAATAATTAAGAGAGAAAAACACAAAACCGAATACATATAGCTTTGAATATGGATCTGACGCGAATGCCAAAAACAATGCCTGAATTTTTCATTCCAATGTTTCAAATCAAATCAAAATCAATAACTTTAATGTTGTTCCAGGTTTACTTAGCTTGATGGAAATTCTAATCTATGTAGACAGCCATCATTTTTACGCCCGTAGGCGTTTTTCTATCTGAAGTTGGCTTTGTGGACACTGCTCACTTCGTCGTCCTTGCAGCCAATCAAATTTGACCACGTACCCTTATTGTCTCCTAATCAAAATCGGCCACGAGTGTTGCTTCAGTTGCATGTTCAGGAGGTTCGCCTGAGGTTCGAGCTGAGAGTGATTTCCCTGTTCAACAACCCTTCCATTGTCAATAATGGCTATACAGTCAGCGTTTTGGATTCTGTTCAACTACAACCATCTCCGAATGAGCATCCAATGCACTTGTTGCCTCGTCCAACAACAAGATCCTTGGATTCTTTAAAATTGCCCTTGCTATCGTTATTCTCTGCTTCTGCCCCCGGAAAACTGCGATCCCCTGTTCCATGCTTATGTCTCATATCCATCCTTCAAGAACCTGTAATACATATTCACCATTCATTAATACCAGTTAAATAGAAACTCCTACAGTGTACTTCTACTTAATATGATATATTTACTTCCACTTGCGAGATGAATTGATGGGCATTGGCAGCCTTGGCAGCCTCTACTATCTCCGCTTCAATGGCGTTCTCTTTCTCGTACACAATGTTCTCTCTGATACTGCCTGCAAACAGATTTGGCTCCTGCCCTACAAGGGCTATTTGTTTTCTCAAAGACCGCAAATCGAAGCTCCTGATGTCTTGGTCATCTATGAGTACCTTCCCTTTCAGCGGATCGTAGAATCTCTCTACCAGTCCAATGATGGTGGACTTACCACACCCGCTCTTTCCAACTACTGCGAGGCTGCTCCCTGCATTGATTTCAAAAGAGAATTTTCTCAAGATCATAGCATTTGGACGAGCTGGATAAGCAAAGTCCACACCATTCGACTCTATAGTGCCTTCGACTTTCTCAGGGTAAAGTCCGTTATGGTCGTGTAGGTTTATAAGGCTTTCTCTGTCCAATGTTTCGAAAACAGATGTGACAGCATCAGATCCCTTAGCCAGATCCGAAGTTATACTTCCAGCGTCCGAAACCAATCGACTGGTTCTTGAAAAGATAGAATAGTTCTTTAAAATGGCAGGGAGACTGATATGTCCGTGCTGCATAAGCTTCGCTCCATACCAGAACACCATAGGCACATAGCATAGTGCCAGAAACTGACTCGTTCCCAGGGCTAATCCTGCGTACCATGATTGTTTATTGATCTCCCTGCGTGTTCCTTCCTGTGTGGAGTCGAAAATTTCATTAATTCTTTCCTGAGAGAAAAAGGCTGTTATGGTTCTATGATGGGTAAAACATTCTGAAGCCAGTTGGCTGGCTTGGTTCTGTGCTTTTACAGACTTACCTGCAATGGTCTTGACGAGAACTTTTCTACTGTAGAAACAAACTTCCATGATGGGTTGCATTGCAATCAACACAATAGCAAGTTGCCACGATATGACTAATCCGAATGTGAAGGTTATTACTATTCCAGAGACACATTCTACAAGAAGCGAACCACGATCCCAACAAGAGGTCTTACATGCATTGGAGCTTAACAATGTTAGACGACGGAGAAAGAAGTATGGCGAGAAATTACAGACTAGAGTGTTGTCCAGAATCAGAATCAGACTCGTCGGTCTGGTGGTGACTTGCCTCGCCTTCAACATCGCAAACAAAGGCTTCCCGACCTCTGTCTAGGATCGCACAGTAAGTTGAGTGGGTGAAACGATCATTTTGAAGCTATGTTACTAGAAACGAGAAACGAAAAACGAAAAGAGGAAAACGAAACGAGAGCGGTACGAGAAACAGGAAAAGAAACAAGAACGTTACGAGAAACGAAGTTTCCAAGTTTCAGAAACGAGGAGAGAAAAAATAATAATAATAATTAATTAAAATATATAAATTAAATGTTGTGACAATCTACATATTTTAAGAATGACTAAACTTAGCAAAGCATTTCAAACTCCAGGCTCGAACCTGCTCCACCTAGTTAATTTTAGCTTCAATGCATCAAAGTTTAACTTCAATGAAGCAGTAGGCTAACAAACTCTAAGGTCATCCGCACTTCAATGCAACAAACAGACTATTAGTTTTTTTTAGTGGATTTGCAATACAACTGAAGCAACAAACTTCATTTCAAAGTTACCACAGTTACACATCATTCATCAATATACATATTTTTAAATTTTTAAAAAGTATATAAAATTAAAAAAAAAAAACTATATTTTATTTTTAAATATAGTTCTCTAAAACATTTTAATTTGAAATATACTCTCCTCTTTTACTTTTTAAACTCTTAATCATGTGACATGGAAAATCTTTCACCTATAAAGAGTTAAGAGTTTAAGAAATGCAGTCCACAGAAGTGAATGTTTGAGTGTTGATTTTAATAGATGCGGTATCACCCGGCTGAAGCATAGTCGCCTTACGGAGATGAACCCCAAATAAATATCCCGTGGCTGAAGTAGAGCCTCTTTTACAGAGATGAACCCCAAAAGAATATCTCGTGGCTGAATCATAGCTTCTCTTACCGAGCTGAACCTCCAGCGAACCTTCAACATAATCGAATGAACCTTTAACATAATCGTGTGAATCATAGCCGCTCTTACAGAGCTGAACCTCCAACAAACCTTGAACAAAATACGGACATAGGTTTCACACTAACTTGCCTCACCATCTATCAAACATTTAAAAATTAAACCTGAAACGAACCAGTTCCGAAAGAAACGGAAATTCGTTTCTATATAAACCGTTGAGAGAAACGCTCCGTTTTTTAAGAAACGTTTTTTTCGTTGCAGAAACGAAAACGACAGTAAAAAACTGCATTTTCCGTCTCGTCTACAGCGTTTTCTGTAAGAAACATAGACTACCGTCACGTTTCTGGTAACATAGTTTTGAAGCATGACCAGTGGTCCTTTCACGGATCTAATCAGACGGTGCAACTTTTCCGCACAACTTCAATCAATGGTTAATATTCTCAAACCATTCCTGAAGAGAGAGATCTTCTCTTCACACAGCGGGAACCTACAGGCTGCAACCAATCACTTCTATGATCCCTTGACAACACAGGTAGGCGATCCCTTGCAGTCCTGGCCGTTCAACTTTACACGCAGGCAGCGCAGGCTCCTCTCTTTCTCTTCACGGCAGTTGTCCAACAATCTTCCATATTGGGATTTGTGGGTCTCTCCAGGCTCACACGTTCTTAACAGCCTTCCGGCTTGTTTACACTGCCCCGTCGACTGTACTGTGCATGCATGAAAAATAGGCAGACAATAGTCAAGCATGTACGCCCAAGTTTTCGCACTTGGATGATGGAGAGAGGCCACCATGATCAATGAGTTGCGGATTTATATGGATTTGAAGCGAAGGAAAATCAATCCCCTTATATTTGTGTGTCATTCCTTAGGAGGAAAAGTTGCAACCATGGCTAGACTATGGGTCCTGGGAAATAGGCTTAGGCAAATCTCTCCCTTTTGTATAACGTTTGGCTCTATTTTAGTGGGATATGTGAAACTTGTTGAAGCAGTTGGCCGTGAAAATTGGTGTGGTTTCCAAGCATGATATTGTTCCTCTGATGCTCCTTGCACCATTTGAGTCAATTGTTGAGCCGTTTATTGCTATTTTGCCTCATTGGCAGGGCATAATAGCCAATGAGGGTGAAGATATACACGATTCTTTTTTATTCAAGATGCTTATAGGACTCTTCTTAATTATGTAATGCAGTATAATCATACAGTAGCAAACTATAAGCGTCATTCTCCAAGGAAGGTAAATGAAGTTATGAGGAGAAGCCCGCACAAACCTCTTGGAACTTACATGTTTTGTTAAAGTGATGGTGCAACGTGTATTGAAAATTCTGAGATCGTTTTGAAGATATTTCATTTGACAATTTAGAGCCATGAAACACCTTCCAATAAGATTGTAGAGGACTATTTTTAAGAGCATTTAGGGTATGGTTTTGTTTTGAAACATGTCATAGAAAAGTCCATAGATGGGAAAAGAATTACAAATCGTGGTTCAGAATTATAAGAGGAATCTCATTGCACCTAGAAGATATTACTCCGACCTTTTTCTTGGTATATACACCTTAGTTGAGATTTGTGAGGGATTAAGAAGCATTAAAAATATGTTCAGTTTGGAAAGTAGTTGCATGAGGATGTATTTGGCACTCGTTCTAATACCACTCTGGTGCAAAAGAAAGATTTAATGTATTCACCAATTAATCGTTTAGTTGCAACAAAACATAGAAGGTCTATTCAATCAAGTAAAACTGAAAATGGCCTCGGTGTTGTAGGATTCGTAATGCTGCCCAGAACAATTTTGGTTATTGAAGTTGAATGTGCAATGTTATAGGTTGCTATGTGCAGAATAAGATGCGCATGTTGTTGAGGGGTGTTACATGCATGGTAGGAGGGTTTTAGTTAAAAAACTCTATGCCTACACATAGGAAAGATCAATTAAGCTACACAGATATTGTTCTTTCAGAGGGACGGGTTTTAAAACACTGTAGCAGCATCGGTGTCCATTTGACAAATCACTGCCGTACACATGTCCACCTTATTATTCGTTTAAATTTGGACACATGTTTGAAGTCAGTTTGTTTGCGGCTTACTTGCTTATTGCCTCGGTTTTCGTCCTATGTTTGCGGGTTTCTTTGTTTATTCCTACTCTCTGTCCTCTTCTGTGGCTTCCACTCCCAGTACACCAAACTTCCTCTGGATTCTTATCCTTCTTGCCGATATGTGTGTTGTCTTTCATTGTTTTGTTAGTGTGCTTCCAAGTTACACTTTTCCTTGGAAACTAGTGGAAAGAAGATGAAAGATGCCGCGTATCCAGCCTCTCAATGACCATGAATTGTAAATGATAATGCTCTTCTTGTGAGAAAAGTGAGTCATTATCACTCTCATTGACAAATGATTTTTACGCTTAGGGGAGATTATTCCAAGATATGGTTAGCAGGAGTAGAGGATTTTGGGTTATGAACCATAGCATTCACTGGATGAGAAACACAACTATATGGATATTATTTTAAAATGGTATTCATTTCCATCTGAATCTCAAGCTTCTCATATAATCATTTGCCATCACCATCCCTATGTAAACATAGTGCTATGGAAACAATGGAGAAGACAATTCATTGTATTCAAACAACACCCAATTCATTGTTTCATATCGAAAGACACAGCTAACAACTGAAACCCAAGAGGCCATTATTCCATCCAAACAAGTTATAAGTATTGATGACTATCTAACTCATTATGACAAGCTTTGAGGGGTTTTTCTTCATAAACTGAAAGGAAAAGATGCTATGGAAGCAACCTTGTCTCAGATCGAGGTGTCATTGAAATGATATACAATTGAGACAATAGTGAAGAGGGAAAGCTTAAGTGATTAGGATCTTCTCACTTTCTTTAGATGGGATGGTAAGTAGCCTCATTTCCAGCATGGCTTAGCTGATTGTAAGTGTTTTTCCTTTAATGCTTCTCTTCTGGATCATATTGATCCACATATACAAATGCACACATACTGTTTGATTGGTAACATAATTTTTTTCCAGGTTGCTAGGAGGTTCATAGTTGTTGTGAGAGTAGAGACTAAAGTAATTAACCATGTTTGCACGTGCACCAAAAAAGAGTGCCAATACAAAATCTATTGATATAAGTTGGTAGTGTCAAAAGGTTGCACACCTGCTGAGGTGAAGAAAGCTAATAGCAATTATTCCATCAAAAAACACCCTGAAAAGTGTGGGTATCCAGAAAAGGTAAGTTATCGGTACCCTAATAGAAACGTTGGATAATGATGGGGTAAGAGTGTGAGTTTTGTACACAATTCTCTTGTGAAGATTGAGAGCACAATAGAACTAGATCCACTATCTTTGTAATTGATACCAATAGAACTATTTGGACTCCCTGTTCACTGAGTGTGTTTCTCCATGGCTATAAACACCCCACCAAATTAAAAGAACACGGGTTGGCTCAATCAACTGATACCAAGGGAATATTGTTGATAGGTAGGCCATAGTTCAGAGGTCCAACTTCAATTGGATCCCTCAAGGATACTACTCCCTATTGTGGTGGGTTGTTGAGTGGCCCTCCATCTGGATATTTTAGGGAATACAAGGGGATCCCATGAGATTTTCCTTAGAAAAGAAGGAGATTGTCAAACTAATGGACCAAGTGTGATTGAAGATCTCATTCTCAGCTGAGATAGACACATAATATGAGGTAAGAAAAACATTATCAAATCAGTGGGCCAGTGGAAACCAAAGATCTTGTTCTTGGTCCCTTATGGTATCCTTAGACTTGGATCAGGAAACTATATTTTGTGTTTCAATTAACAATTCCAAGAAACGACACATTCCCTCTGATGCTTATTGAAAAAAATGAAGACTTCATATTATGTGTTCTTGTTAATATGGCAACAATTTATAGAAGCTCATAGTAGGATCTGCTTGTTTTGGTCATTGTAACTACCTTTTCTAGGAAGATTCTATGCTAGAAATAATATAGCAAAGCAATAAAATAAAATAAACGTGGAAATAAAACACATAAAAGCACAGTACAAGAGAGACACCAATATATGTGGCTCACTCGATATGGGATACATACACTGAGAAATAGCCAACCCTTCATTTATTTTGTCCAACAAAATGAAAAGATACAACCTGCAACACATCCGTTACAACCTCCTCTTCAATATCTCACAACCTCTCTCAAACTCCACCATATCCTTCATATAATTCCGTCTCTAACAGAGGGTTACCTTCTTCGGAAAAAATACACAAACATTATCTCTACCATCAGATATGTAACCTAATGATGAACGATCAATATTGACTATGAAATTACACAATTTTACAAGGATTTCTTTCCATAAAATGCCTTTTAATGCTAATGTGTTTTTTAACAAGGATATGATTTCTATATGTCTACCTTAGCTATTCTAATCAATCTTGCAAAGCACATTTAGGAGCAGGTTTTCAAACAATTAAAGTATTTATAATTTTATTTTTATTGTGAACTTTCCAATACTTGATTGCGTGAATTCTTGGAAAATGTTGACAAACAGAATAATTATAGTTGTTAAACTTGTTAATGTAATGAATGGTGGAAGAGTGCTTACAAAAATGATTGATCACTATGCATAAATTCATTTCAAGAATGAAAAATTTCATGGTAGATGGGTTGGTGATGAATATTTTCATGTTGCCATATGCATTGGCTATGAAAGGCAAGAGTCGCGATTATGTTTTGTGGATTATTTTGTGATTATGTTTTGTGGAATATTTTGGCTTTCTCTATCATGTAGTTTATGTAAGTGTATTGCCACCATTTAAAATTAAAATATGATTAAATAAGGGCTATGTAGGTTTTATCCTATTTAGTGGCCATGTTGCTTAGAACTTGATAGAGAAAATAAGCTTATCAGCTTAAAGGCTGACTAAAAGGTAGTGTGGGAATGATGTATACAATTTTTTGGGAACCCCATGGATTCTTAACTATAATGGAGTTGACTCAAGGATAGTAATTTCCTCATGCACATGGGCATAATTCTCACACATTTTCATAACATCTATTTCCCTCATTCTATTACAATGATAGTATGACAACATAGGCTCTCAAACAACCTCTGGAAGAATGATGGATAACTCCAATGAAAAGCAAAAGTACTGGATTCTATTTGCATGCTCAAAACTCACCATGTGTCTTCCTAGGAATCCCACATTTCTTACTTCCCCCACTAACTCCAAGTTTGATATTACTTAGGATAATATGAGGTAAATGAATTAGGCTTACAAGAAAAGAATATTCTCTCTCTTTGGCCCCACCCCCTATGCCTGCTTTCTTTCTTTTATTTTGCAATTATAGCTCACATGTTTGTCATCATTCTATGTCTGCAATTATTTATTTATTTGATTATTCTTCCATGTACATTTACACATTACATTGTTTGGCTCTTAGATTTCATAATTTATACATGTCCATTTCCATTTTGGGGATCACACTAGGGGTATTACAAGAATCATGCATGGCTTTTAGATGATATCCAAGGAAAGGATTTTATGGTTGTCATACTTTCTTATAATGCAATTATTGATCGGTGTTGTAAGAAGGGAAAATGGAGAAGGTGGAAAATCTTATAAACTTTCTGAAGGAAGATGGATTGCTTCCAAATTTCTTCTCGTGAGAAATTGTTTGCACAATGTTATTGGGTTTCTGTATTACAAAAAGGTTAGATTTTCTATTTTTATACTGAATTCTTGTAGATGAAAGGAAGTCCAACATATTAATGGAAAGCAGGTAGGAAACAATTTACCATTGGATTTCCTAACTGCTACGAATATTTCAAGAAGATTTTGATGTGACTATAAGATGGGTATTGCAGTGTTACATTTATTTAATTGTAGGTTTAAATCAGCTGCATGGTAGAGGCCATTATGGTTTACATTTACTTGAATAATTTTAGAATAATTAAAAAATAAACCTAAATGTCCCTTTTAAGAATCTATACAAGGAACTATATTTTTATGTAAACATATTCTACCCAAGCTTAAAAATTCATAATAGATAGCCTTCATTAGGGGGAGCTCCATTCTAGACAATTTCATTCCAATTTGAGAAGGTATCAGTTGACCAGATGTCTAGTGCTAAATTTCCTTTTCATTATTATAGATTTTGAGAAGGATTATGATAGGTTCAAGTGGCCCTTCAACATGGCCATAATCAAGGCCTTGGATTTCACTTCTATACATGTAATGAAAATCCTCTTCTTAGTGGCATCAACCTGACTATCTATTAGCAACTACAAATCAAAGGAAGGATATTTTCATGTTCATTCAATAAAGGTTCCCATTAGCTCCAAATCTCTACATCAGGGAAGTTGAGACCTTGGGATATCTAGTATCTCATCATGTGGGTCAAGTTCTAAGGAAATATATACCCCTCTGTAAACTAGGAACCAAATAGCTTGTTAGTGGACATTTTGTAGATGATTCATTTCTCACTATCTTGGAGGAACAAGAATATATGAATAACATGATAGCCTGGACTGATATATTTTGCACTACATTAAGGTCCCTAATCCAATGGGAAAAGAGACGAAAACCTCCTACTTGGTCAGCTTAGCAAGGTTGGTCATAGATCCAACTGGGCCTTATTTTTATGTTTATGAAAATTCCCTTTTAAGACTCTCTGAGTGATCTGTAGGTCATGGTTATATAGAGATTTGAAAAAAAGAATGATAAATGGTTAACCAAGCTTATGTGTTTGGTTTCTATCTTCCAAATTTGCGTTAAGATTCTAGCAACTAGCCATGTCTATTATTCCTCACATTGGGTTCCTTCTACTTGTGCTTATCAACAACTCCATTTGTAGCTTTATTTAGGTGAATACATAGAGAGACAAGGGATTCCATCATATTGATTACAACCTCTATTGCCCTATCAAAGACTAGGGATGATTGGAATTAATAGAATCGACACTCAAGCCAACACCGTGTGACAAATTGGTTATCAGTGCATCAGAAGGGAATGGAATTTTGGAAGGGCATTAGAAGGACATGAAAGTTTGGAAGTTTCCAAAGATACTTTAATTTTCCAAAGGATACCTAGGCAAGACGTCGTGGTTAAGATTCAACTTACAAACTATTATTTTTACCTCGGCTAGTGCCAAGGTGAAAGAAACATTGTTTCCTAGAGTATATGGAAGACCTAGGACATTGTTAAGTTATATCTGAATTGGAAAGGCCAAGGTTTTAGGCTTGGTTTTCCCTTTAATCATCATTCCTTACATTGTTAAACCATATTTCTCCATTGAGGTAAAGTATTGGATTTAATACAACCTAACCTCAACACATTCAAAGACATTTTTTTATGCCCATATTAGGATTGGGTTCTATGGCCCAAATTAAAAGAAAAAATCATGTTGGCCAATCCCAATAAACTTTGTTTTAATGAATCAATGAGATCATTCTTGATTATCTCATCTCAGTCTCCTTAAATATGTTGGAAGCATTTAGCCTGTAACAAGGTCGAGTTCTTCAAAAATTACAAGTTGTTGGATAGTCACTGGTTGACCTAGGACATTGTTAAGTTATATCGGAATTGGAAAGGCCAAGGTTTTAGGCTTGGTTTTCCCTTTAATCATCATTCCTTACATTGTTAAACCATATTTCTCCATTGAGGTAAAGTATTGGATTTAATACAACCTACCCTCAACACATTCAAAGACATTTTTTTATGCCCATATTAGGATTGGGTTCTATGGCCCAAATTAAAAGAAAAAATCATGTTGGCCAATCCCAATAAACTTTGTTTTAATGAATCAATGAGATCATTCTTGATTATCTCATCTCAGTCTCCTTAAATATGTTCGAAGCATTTAGCCTGTAACAAGGTCGAGTTCTTCAAAAATTACAAGTTGTTGGATAGTCACTGGTTGACCTAGGACATTGTTAAGTTATATCG
>LPNX010102334.1:26924-42085 GCA_001517045.1 Pseudotsuga menziesii | reverse complement strand
CCCATATTAGGATTGGGTTCTATGGCCCAAATTAAAAGAAAAAATCATGTTGGCCAATCCCAATAAACTTTGTTTTAATGAATCAATGAGATCATTCTTGATAATCTCATCTCAGTCTCCTTAAATATGTTGGAAGCATTTAGCCTGGAACAAGGTTGAATTCTTCGAAAATTACAAGTTGTTGGATAGTCACTGGTTGACACTTTCTAATCCATAACATAATATTTTCCTTGACATGTATCATCATAGCTTAGATCTCTTATTTATATCCTTATGCTCTAAATGCCACTTTTTGGGTGCTCATGAGAAGAATTTACTCACACTTTCTGAAATAATTTTGAAGTCACTATTTTAGAATCTTTGACTTACAACCTAATGTAAGAGCGAAAACAATAAATGAAACCCAAGTAGCATTGAAGTTTGTAAACTAGTGGAGACATGACCACCACAATGTAGGCACTAAGTGTTAAACTTGAGCATTCCAAGTGGAACTCCATTGCATGCGTTCTTTCCATTCTATAATGTCACGTCTCTATAGAAAATGATCAAATATCATGAGGCAATGAGGATGATGGGAAATATAGATATGCTTAGAGGAGCATTTGTAAAAGGAAACACTTAAAGAGGAGTTGTGCATGGTAAATTAATTGAATGTCAATCTTGTGCCTTCCGTGCCATTATCAGAGTTTGTGTAGTAGTGTTGTGTTGTCACATACCCCAATTTTGTAAAATAATGTTAATTATTTTAATTACATTTCCTAATACATTATGTTAAATTTAATGTAAAGTAGGAATTGATGACTCAGCAGAGTCAAAAGAAGTGGAATGTAATTCTGAATATTTTATTATTAATAAATAAAAAGTGGAGACAACAGCATTGGGAGAGCTATTAATAAGAGGTTACCGGTCAAACTGGTGGATGGAACTAGGTGGAGGGAAAAAGACAAGTGGCAACATCCTCAAACACTTCCTAAGTTGCAGGTGGCAACTTCCCTATATTTGGGGTCATGATCCCCCAAGAAAGTGGGATCAGAGCAGGTGGCTCAATAAATGACAACTAACCCAAAAAGACCTAGGCAATCTTTTAAAAATACCCAATGAATAGAGCTGGGGTTGCTCAGATATTTTCCAGAGAAGAATCATTCAGGTGGAATGCTATTCAGGTAATTCATTGGGGAAAAAGGGAAAAACAGTAAGGAAGTTGTTCTGAGAGGAATGCTGCAGTAACTTGGTTTATTACAGCTTGTTAGCTGGGAGAACTTACTGATAAGTTCAGATTTGATACTGAGTTTGAAGACTGGTATTTGACTATTGCTGCACCTAGTTCCAACCAGGGAGACCAGAGCAAGCTCAGGGGTCCTGAGGAGTCGTTGTTTGAGCACTCTCCAGGAGTTTGTAGGGAGGAACGGCCTCCCATTGCTGTTGTTGTCCCAGTTCCAGAACAGGTTTTGCCATCTATTAAATCTTTGTTTTAATATCTGTTTATGATTGAATGGTAGATTTGTAGTTTATGGTATAAGGAATTAGATGGATTAGTAATGAAGTGTTCTTAGTTCATTCTGTAACAAAATATTTTTGATGAGAATTACAACCCCACCTATGTTTTTCCACATCTGGTGTGACCAGACCGTACTCCAGCATAGGGGTAAATTTACAATAAAAGTAGTATGATGAAAAGACAGAATAGTATGTGATGGAATTATAGAGTAGTTTCTTTGTGTTGTTTTTCAGAAGAAATATCTTGGTTTTAGGAGTAGCTTTATTCTGTACAGAAAACTGTCAAGTCTTTTAGAACAGAGAAGTAAATTGAATTGTTCAGTGATAATAATATGTACCAGTAGAGAAAATAGTTCTTAATATTTTAGTTACTATAAGTAACTTTAATTTTCTATTTGAATATCAATGAAGAGTAGCTAGAATCTCTATTTTTTCCTACAGGTACTCTAGTATAGAAGAATCTACTTTTGTAAAATAAAATATGCTATTCATTTATTCCTGTTCTACTTAGTTAAGTTATCACTTCAACCTATACTACTTAAGCTATTAACAATATAGAACTTGCTTAGTGCTTTTTCTTTCTTTTCTTTATAAACATTAAATTGTAATATAATACAGAAAGTATTTCTACAAAGAATTTAACACAGTAAGTTTAAGGACCTGATAACAATAGGCTATTTTATTCTATGAGTATAAATAACCAGGAACAAATTACCTTTTTTCTAAATACTTACCAAGGAAACTAAATTTAAATAAAAATAAAAGTATTAGTACTCTAGTTAGGGTAAAAACATTATTTTTATAAATGGCATTTACTATCTTATTTTTTACTTTATAAAGATAGCATTATCAGGTAACCACAGTAATACCTTAATTTATTCTTGTAAACCAAAATTATAATATAGATTCTGTACTCCAGAATTACTAACAGTTACATAGTAATTTTCTTTTTACACCCATTTATTCCAATCTGAAAGGTAACAGTTCTACGTAACTGTTTATCTTTAGAAATAAAGTAAGTCAAATATATAAACTTTGTACATAATATAATAGCATTTAATTTTAAAAATACTATAGATAAAGAAATCAAGTATAGTATCACACATGATATAAATACAATGTAGAAGGCTCGAACTATCGAGCTTAACAAATATTGTAATACTTAATTAATAACCCCACAGTTTACAAAAGAGTATTACAAATTAACAATGATTTTTAAAAGAAGAGGCTGTACGTATTTCTCTTACTGTCAATATTAGGGTTTAACCCTATTAATCCAAAAATACAATTAAATCATAACTGTGGAGCCAAGACAGTATTTCTACTCATATTAAAAAATTCAACAGAGTAAGCCGAGCCTCAACTACTATAATTATAATATAAATAAACATATAAATTTTAGTATTGAAAGTAAACAAAGAAATACAGAATAATAGACTCAGGGTGAAAACCCTGTAGAATTTATAATTACAGCAGAAGTAAGTAGTCGAGGGTTATAAACCCTTTTCCAAGTCAGGCTCACGGCCTCAAGTATTACACAATAAAGCTAAACAGTAAGTCGAATAGCTTTGCAAAGCCCTCGACCCCTTCAAGCATTTGAGGAGTATGGCATATTTGCCTTAGTCTTCCTTTTACTTCTTATACAACATTTAAGACATAAAAAGAACTAACTTATGCAATCACGGCCGAAGCCAGAACACCCTCACACAATGCAGGGTCTCTTCATTTACTACAAGTATTAAACAAGTTAACAGGACAGCTGAAGCCGCAAGGGTTACAGGACTCATTGCGCCAACCCTCAAAAGTTCCAAAGGAACCCCACAAAGAGAAAGAGCCATGGTGTAACCAGGCTTACCGGGAGCTTGTAGCTGCTACAAATACTTTGCATCAGAAGCCGCGCAGAAGAAAGGGCCGAGACCTATTACCAAATAAGAAAACCACATTAATAAAAATGTGTAAGCATGATTATATTTCTTATAACTGAAACGAACAAGTAAATCGAAGAAGATTTGCAATAATTTTTCTTACCTGAACTTTTTACGGAGATGCGACCACCAGTAGCACTGAGACAACCTTCAACACAAAGAAGAAACCCCACTGCAGGCAGGGAGAGGAGGATTAACTACGGCAACACTCAACCTCCTCACAAGAGAACAGACTACGACCATACTAAAGGAGGGTTCGACTATAGTCAAGGGTTTCAGGCTCGAACTGAAAGGACAACTAAACCCGAAGAGAGAACCATTATCAAAGGATTAACAGCAAAGCTGGAGGACAACACTTCCTTAACGTCCTTTCGGATAGGCTAATTGAAGGATAACAACTGTAGAATAACCCTGCAGAGGAGCGACGCGATGAAGGTGCACCAGCACCATTGCAGAGTGACAGGAACCAAAGGAGAAGGAGGTAATGTGAGCTAGGGTTGTCAACGACTCTTATAAAAACGTAGTACATGGCTATGGTAATGCCACAATAGCCCAGTAAATTTTTTTTGAGCAGTGGGTTTAAGTCTAAAGTTCCAGCGACGCTCCACGAAGAAATGATTTTCCAATCAATTATTATAACCGATGATTACACCTTAGTCCTCGTGCAAATTCAATCGTTGTATTACGCTGCATGCAAACCATGAAGCTTTCATAAACCCTAATCTTGGCAATCATCGAGGATGTGGAAAAATCTTACATCGAACCTTATAAAATAATGCATGGATTTATGGAGTCAATACTATCCTTTTTCTTCTTGTTAAGGTTATGATTATAACCCTTTTTGCTAGGTAACTAATATATTTACTCTGGCTTAGGAACATGTGAAGAGGAGACTTTTCCTTTATAAAGTTTTAACCTTAAATTAAAGATTAGATATAGTTCGATTGTGACCTTGGTTGATGTTTTTATTTGGCTTCTTAATTTCACCTCATACCTTATCTTATACATTTTGAACTTTTGAGTTCAATCAACTTTGGTTTACCATAAAATTATATTGTAAAAGATCATAAAGGAAGATAATAGAGTAAAGAAAAACTATGACATTGGTCCTATTGACCTTAATAACCTCAATGGCTTATCTATATTGAATAAAATAGCAACATATGGTAGAAAGATACAAAAGGAAAATAGTAATTACTACGTGGTGACAACACTTGTTTAAGGTAACACCCTTAGTCATAATTTATGACTTGGCAAGGTTAGGCCACATTTTATTTATCTAGAAGTTTCACCATAATAAAATAGATAGGCTATATAACAAATTAAGAGATGCATTCTGTCTTACTCTATTATAAAGAATTCAGTAAGACATTTTCATACATCACGATTAAAATAGATTTGAAATAGTTCCAAATCATCAAGAACCATAAATTACTTCTACTAGAAAGAAGGCTAGTTATTAAATGTACCTCAACAAGCATTGGAAACTGTTTAACATTTATTTTTTTTATTGAGCTTTTCTTTTGCGATGAACTTGTTAAACTTTAGAATTGCGACAAGAAGCACCAAAAATCTTACCTGTAGTCTGTAAGAACAGGAAAACTTTCTGCATTAGCTCGAAAGCTAAGTAAGCCCAGTATGCATGACAGTCTCACCTTGTGGTCGCAAAAAGAAATAAAGTCAGTAAACTGAAAAGAACTGTTCTATTGCTAAACATAACGAGCAGATAATTCAGATAATGAATGTGGTAATATATAACTAATTTAATAATTAGTTTACCATAATTATGAAATTTATATGCTTTAAATTTATTTTTTTTAAATTTTTCAGAAAATTTGGGGTTATCACAGGTGTCACCCTGAAAATGCAATAGTGCAGTTCTTTTTTTTACAATAGAGAATCAATGTTCTTAATGTGTTAGTTTTACACATTGGTAGGATCCTATGTATGTACCAAGGTGGTCTTTAACTTGTTGTGTTGGAATTATTGGATACCTACGTCAAACTTGTTTGTATTTGATAGAGTTATGTGTTCTAGATAGAGAGAGTGCTATAGATTGGGACTTGCTTGCAGCACCATGCAAACATACACTTTCCATATTGAGTGTACTCATCCCACTCAGCCCATATTGAAGGTTTGTATTACATTGCATTTTGTGTTTCTCATTAGCTTTAAATTGTGTAACATATATGTCATGAACTTGCAATCCATTTTGAATACTGGAATCCATCAACAAAAGATGTTAACATCATACTTTATAAAAAACCTTGATTGAACCACCCTTAGACCACTCAAACAAAACAATATAGCAAGCTCTTCATAGTACTTGTTTCAATATTCTCTTTTTCACTTCATTACACCTACTTTACTTCCCATTTTTTCCTTTTATTTTATCTTATTAATATTTATAAGAAGGATGGATGGTTATTAAGGTTCATTGAAAATCATTTTGATTTATATGATTTTATGAAAAGCTTTATGCATTATAAAATTATTTTGATTGAAAATAATTTATCCATTGGAAAAGTTTTGAAATAAGCATTTCTCAATCAATCTAGTTTTGATGAGTTAAAAAATAAAATTATTTATTATAGAAGTATTAATGTATATGTTAAAGAGGTAGATTTCCTTACTAAGCTTGGAAGATGGGCATGTTGGAAGAGATAGGAGGTGGTGATAAGTGGTGAAGATGATTTGGAGGGTGGACTATTTAGCAGATCCACTGAAGGGGAGAAGATTTGGGCGAACTTGAAGGTGGAAATTCATATCAAAGGTGAAGAGGTTTAGTACAAAATTATAGCTAAATTATTTAGACTTGGGTAAATGTAGAGGTTTAGTTTGGTCTAAGAGAAATGCTATGACAACGCCAACTATATTTAGTTTGTTGTTAACTTCATTTACATTTAATATTTCATTGCCTATTTGTGATATTTGGGATTTTAAAGTTCAACTTTCCTTGGCCTTCTTTGCAAATACGATAGCTCGTTTGTGATGGTACTCATGGTACAAGGCTAGGTCTACACTATGGAAAATTTTTAGTCCATGTACTTTTCTTGAGGCTTTTTCCCATAACACCAATTCGATTTTAGTTTCCTTTTTTCAACCATTTTACCCTCCAACAAAAACCTATCGGCGTATTATTGCACCTTTTTGGGGCAATTGCTAGTTCATGAACTAACACAAATAGGCATTTCACATACAATTGCATAGAGTTATATCTAAAATAATTGTATGTATAAAAGCAAGATTTCCACAACCTCTAATCCAGAATCAACGTTATTATTATTCCCTGAAAGCAGGGAGGGCAGGGAATTATGTAATTGCTTGGTTTTTATTACCTAGAATCAACGTTATTATTATTCCATGAAAGCAGGGAGGGTAGGGAATTATGTAATTGCTTGGGTTTTAAGGTTAAGATTTAGCATAAATATTTGTACATTTTTTAGGTTTTTATTTGTTTTTTTATTTGTAGAAATACATTTTTTTATTCCTTCAGTCCTGACATATATGACATATCATATTGAGTTCTGACAAATCTGCCAGTCATAGCCTTGGGTCAGAGCCTCTGTTGCAGTCGATGCGGGTTAGGGTCAAAGTGTGGCCACTGGAAATCAACATGTATACATCTGACAATCGACATGCATCTGTATCATCGCCTCTCTCTTCCTACTACCATCAGTAATCAAATTTGAAGGGTGGGTCTTAATTTCAATTGGAAGGGTATTTATTTTCTGATCCCTTCAGAGATGAAGAGCAAAATAAATAATTGTACTTCAATTGACAAGTATAAATTAATTGAACCCTTTCATCAAAAAATGCAAAAGACAAATATTGTTTGTTCCTAAACAATTGAGCACTCCTTACTATCTACATGAAAACATGATATATTTCAATAAAACTGATTTTGAACACATTAAGTTGTCATATGTGTATCATTAATTTTACACTTCAGTAACATAACAACTATTCTATTCTATTTTTTTTGGTTGGAGCACACTTCATTATACAAAAAAACTGCATAGACTATGCCATAACCATATTGGGGCATTCACGTGCAATCCAAGCTTGAGAGTGTAAGAATGATAAGGATTGGGCACCTAAGAAAAAATAATACACAATTAAAAAAATATAAAAAAAAAAATTCCTAAACACCAAGCAAGTTAGCAAAGCGGGCCTAACCAGGGCCGGGGCATCAAATTTTTTTGTTTAATACTTGTCGTGAAAGCATACATGTATGGAATGAAGGAGAAATGGAATCAAGCCTAAGTCAATTGAAACTCACTACATGTATGAGTCTCAACAGTCCGCCTTTTAGATTGAACCAAAATAACAAAAGGAGTTTATTAATGGCTAGATTTGAGAAGTTCTAGGTGCAAGTAATTAAGGGCTCAAGGCTCTAAAATTTGTTGTGTTTCATACCAGTCCACGATTCACTGAATCAATAGTCATGGGTAGGAATTTAAGTTATTTAATGAAAACAATCAATGTGTATAACCTCTATGTCAAAACCATTTTCCATGCTGATGAAAGCCACTAACCTCTTTATTGTCTTACCAAAAGGCATGCTAATGAGGAAGAAGACCTAAAATTATGGACTTCACCTTCAAATAATTCCTTAAATCACATCAGTAAGGAGTGATAAGAAGATCACAACAATCCAACGTATCAAATCTCAGTTGATAGTGTTAATTAAAGCCTTATATGGTAAATTTAATATAAGACTTACTTATAGTTGTCTCTTATTCTTTGCGTCAATTTGTATTATAAGGTGAGGATCTGCATGCATAATAATCCTTAGTTATGAGTATGATATGAGGATTTAAAGAGAAGAGGATGTAAAGACAAGTAATTTTTACATGCATTTTGGTGGCGCTGAGGACAAATGTTGTGAGAAACCATAAATGTTTGGAATGATGGAGGGAGATTACATCATGATCATGCCACCCATCAAATTGAAGACTATTCTTGATCCAACATTGAACAATTGTTTTTTTAATTTCATTAATAACCATTATTTCTCCATATCATGTGCCCAATGACACCTCTCTATAGCAATGCATAAATTGACCTCTCTGCAATTTGTGATCTTAGCTACATACCATTATTTGTATCTGCTTATAGTTGTCGTGAGTTCATGATATTCATGCAAGAAATGAATTATTGTAGAGGATGACTTATCAAACCGATCTTTTTAATTTCATTTTGACAAAAAAGTGGACATTGGTATAGAGGTTCACATAGATAGTAGGCACAAAGTTTTGATCTTGTTTCGGGCCTAGTAGTAGACTAGTAGTTGTTATTTTTTGTTATAGTCATAGTTGTTGACACATTGTCACACTTTAGATTGCAGCCCCAAGTGACCTAGTACCTCGTAGTCATCAATGATTTCTGGCCATCTTGCACAACTAAGCAGTGAGTGCATGACATGAGTGAGTGAGTGATTATAATTTATCATATTTCGAATATTTTGAATGATGAGTTGAACTTTATAGCAGAGGAATTTCAATATATTGACAAATTTATATGGATGGGTAATTTCAAATGTTTCCCTTCTTTTGAAATGTTGATATAAATTATGCCCCTCTTGATTGGAAGGGTAAAATTCAGATTTCTTTTAAAGGACAATTTTAACTTTACACTTCTGGAAAGGGGTGAAACCCTTTGGAAAGGCTGTGAAAGGTTCAATTTTGAACGTTGACTACCATCACTCTTCCTTTTTCCACACAACAAAACAAGTACTTTACATGGTCTTCAAAACTTATATTCCTCTGATTTCAATTGCTAGCACTGGCTCCCTACTCTTCTCCTTTGGCTAACCCACTCTGCTGCAACTAGTGTACAATCAAAAGCCCCGGAATATTTGCAATAGAAGGTGGGGACTCATCGTGTATGGTGACCACTAAAATGGATGTGCTTTATCGTCGTACAAAAACAATCGCAATTGAAACTGGCTCTGCACTCTGAGAGGTAGCTGTAGGCGGCTGTGGTTTTCTTTCATTTCACATAAACACAAAAGCCACGGTTACCGAAGAACCTCCATCGATTTTCTAATAATAATAATAATAATTAAACTAATAAGATTTTGCAAATTTTTTAAAGAAATTTAACATATTGAACATGCAAACAGTGGCCCTGTCATATACAATAGCCTTGTATTTGTCATTTCTTTATTCAGCGAGCGTATCTTTGGTTCGAGGTGCAGCAGCGCCATCGTGGAACCAAAAACAGGTAAGATATATGCAGAAGGAAGAAGTACAGTATGCTACAAATTGGTATAGGGAGCCTTATAATGAGATACACACCGATTGAATAAATATATAAATGTTCTTACAGCCACTGCTTCTCGAAGCGGTGTGCCGTGACTTCCATAAACACAGAGTCAAAGTGGCAAGGCTGGTAAATCTTTGATGGGCTTCAAAACTAGCTGAAAATCTATGGTGCCTTTCATTTCACAATTATTATAAAATTGGTAATATTTTGTATATTCAATGCAAATAAACAGAGCGAATGTGTGACCTGCACGTAAAGAAAAGAGCCACACAAGCAGCCAATTTTGAAGCTTATGCACTGGCATGAATCATGAAAGCTACAGATTCATTGTTCACTGGCATAGCTATGGTCAGCCATGACGAAGAAGCCTTGCACACAAAGAATTCCAATTGAGGCCATGCCAGTGGAATACTTTGAAACTTAATATACCATATATAGCAAGAAAATTTAATAGAGGTGGCCATTTTAATAATATCTATTTCATTGTATATTTGATCTCAATCTGCTTAATATTTACCTGGAAATACTCCGTAGTATGCAAGAGCTGGTACCACTGAAACTTATGGATCCATAGGAGCTACACTCTATGCTGCTCTAGGATATGAAACAACAGTATATGCTGCTTTATATAGAGATATGATGCTAGCTATGCTTTTTGGAATGAGAAGGATGCTATCTATGACGCTGGTTTTGGTTCTTCAACCGCATCTACCCAAGTTTTGGTTCTTCAACCGCATCTACCCAAGATGTTACAAAACCCGGAACATGTAAAAAAAAAAATAGGAAAAGAATATTTCGGAGGAAAGAAGTTGCTTATGCTGCTAGATCTAGTGTTGCTTGTTATATATGATGCAAGCAACTGACGAACAGAGACGCATTTCCCTCAGAAGCGCGAGACCTTCGGACCTTTAATTCACACAAAACACATGACACACATCTTAGTTAAAACGTTATATGCGCATTACCAAGGCACGCGAGGGAGCAGACTGAAGAAGAGCAACACGATAGCCCGATTGATTCAACCTACAAAAACTAAACAAGCCAAACCACCAACACGGATATATCACATGGCGTTATATAAGTTGATTTACCATTTAAGTAGAAGTTGTTAAATGTGATGATGATGACAGTTAACTTCTGGTGAGACCAACTTTGGTCTATCGAACCTTCTTAAGAAGGATAATACTTGGCTTATTTTAAAATCTTGTTCCTCTGCTCAAAAAGCTTGCTAAGAAGCTTTCCAAGCTAGCTATAGTTTTGACAAGTTAAGAGCTTATAAAGGTTTGTATTGTAGCAAATACTCAACCTCAAGGCTCATAGACTTACACAGATGGCAAACCCTTTTTCTTTCGTGAGCTAGTTACCACCCAGAGATAATCCTGATCTTCTAAGTTAGGATTAATGACCTCCTTATAGTATCTTAATTTTCTCTTGAGCACTAAATTTTCCTCAAACCAGAATTTCTCTTTAAGCTTAGAAGTGATAATATTTTTGACATTGTCAATGTTCTGCAAAATATGGTTTTTATTAATGCCCTTTTGACTTGAGTTTAAAACAATTTTAGGAAGTCTCTCGTTTTCCATGTTATTTATCTTATACTTGTACATCACATATCTAGTCATAACAATGTTTTTAATGGAAAAAAAACACACTTCTATGAAGAAAATAGTATAAAATGTATTGCTTTTAATTTTGAGATTTTAATTTTAGCATTGTAAAATTCATTCCACTAAACCTATTCAAAAGCATAAGCATAGTGTCTCAAACCAGTCCAGTTCAATAGCAGGCTTTCCACTCTTCTCTTTGCCTGGTCTAATAACAACGAGTTTTTATTGAGCTCAGATGTGGTAATCCGGGGGACTTAAAAGAGTATTTTATTCTTTGGAAAAAATGCCATTTTAGGAACTTTACGTGGGGCTCTTTATGCTATGCCTTTTTATATGCTTTATGTCATCTTTATGTAAGTGAGGAAAAAAATACAATAGGAACAACAACCCATTAAACTTTTATTAGTTCTGTTATTTTTACTCCTTATTCCTTTGTCATGTAATCTTGACTCCTCATTATTAAGTCTTAGTAATGTAATCTTGACTCCTAATTATTAAGTCTTAGTTAGTTAGGAAGCCTTTATTATATCAGTTATGTACTTTATCTACATTTATTAGATTAGGGAGGAAGACCAATGGGTAAGGTAGGTAGGAACAGAAAAAATGAGTTGTCTCCTCGTATTAGCATAGATACTTACTCCTTCACTTTGGATTAGAACTCAAGGAATTAGATTAATTAGAACTAATAAAGGAATTGAGGTTCAAGGACAAAACACTCCATGGATAACAAAATGACCCATTTTTATGATTCAACGACGAACTCCCGAATTGAGAGGATATGGTGAATTTTAATATAGTTTTTTAACTAATTAATTGGAAATAGGATGTTTATTTTATTTAGCAAGAAAACTTTTGCTATTCAACCAAAAAGTATATAGTTAGTTTGATTAGTCTCAATTTTTTTTTATAAAGATTCCAAAATCATCAAAGCTTTAACAAAAAGAATTAGCCATATTATAGCTGAAAGTTTAGATAGCATAAACTAAACCTGAGGTCAAAATAGAAAATATAGATAGGACAAAATAAACATGTCCTTCGAGTGACTTTACAAAATAATTTATAGAGCCACTATGCTCCAAAGAATTTTCAACAATTTTTTCCATAAGAGAAAGCCCTCATCTCCTTCAAAGACTTGCTTTTGCTTCTTCATTTGATTCATGATAGATATGTTTAATATTGATGGTAGCAAAGGTAAATAATATGATTTTAGTAACACTAATTTTGCAGTGCAATAACTTATAGATTGTAAAGGTTATTTTCCCATTTGACAACAACCATGGAATCCCCATATATATTTTAAGGAGCCAATACAAAAAGTAGAAGCCATACTAGAAAGACACCACAATTCCATCAACACTCCCTTCATGTTGGAGCCTGAACCACAATTCATTTTGAATATGAAATAGTGATCCTTATTGATTCTTAGAACCATTCTTATTGCACATGTCCCTCCATGAGCATCCCTATCAAAGAAACCAATTGCATCCAGTGAGATCTAGGTAGATTTGCAACGTGTCTAGGTATCTTCATTTTAACATCAACCTTAAACAATTCCTTGTAAAGTCCTAAAATCCACAAATAGTTGGCATATGAATCCAGGTGTTTACCTTCTAGTATAAAAAAAATTCCTAGTCTTTCATATCTCCGCGGATATGAAAGCTAGCAGTGTACTATGATTTGGAAAGTTATTATAACAAACATAAAAAAAAAAATGTTCAAAAGTTTAATTCTCCTAGACCTGAGAAATGTTTAGAGTATTACAAACAGTCCTCCATATATGCACCGAAAACTTGCAATTTACAAAAATGTGATCAACTGATTAAGCATTACCTCTACACAAGGCACAAATATTTGACCATTCCATCCTTTGGGATTAAATTATCACATGTCATTAAGCAATTTTCAAAGTATAACAATAAAAACCATTTCACTTTCATAGTAATATGCCATTTCCATAGATTTGTGTACCACCATTTAGGCACAGTGTATTTTCCTTCTTGAGTATTCACAGAATATGTAGACATTGCAAAAATATGAACTGCAACAATATTATAGGACCATAGAAGTTCGTCTTCGTTTGTATTCAACCTGATGCCTACAGAATTGAGGAAAAAAATATATGTGTCCATTCCTCGTCCCAACAAAAAGGTCTCTGGCAAACAACTAATAGGAATCAAAAGTATGAAGCCAAACTATGAAGCCAAGAAGGACACTTAATGTGGGCGAGTGTAATAAAGTATATCATACTTTCACATGAGAGACAAAATTTCAATGTAAAAAGTCTTTATAGGAACAAAGCATGTCATTTCCTTTAGAAATTCAATCTAAAAGAGCCATGTAGGGAGAGGGCCTTTAAGCACTAAACACTATGGGTCATGGATATTATGAATTGTAAAAAAATCATGGATACAGTAAATTCATTTGGGCATGCGAGACATTATTATAACTGTTTGTAAGGTATCTCCATGCTCATTTTGGCTCCATTAGACATTCAACTAAAAAAATATAGCAACAATTAGCATGGTTACAATATATAAATAGTAACTGGCATAATTAACAATGGCTAGNATGGTTATTTAATTTATTGTAATAAAAATAAAATATACTATCAATGGCAACAACATATCTATTATCCATTCCTCATTTATCTTTCCGACATTGAATTAGATTTTCTATGTAAATTAAACAAGTTCATTGCAGTCCATTTGGGCCATCTATGCTACCTGCGGCAAAATCACCCATGCTAAATCCATCTGCGCTACATCTGGAAAAATCACCCCTACTAAATCTATTGCCTTCGCAAAATCACCCATGCTAAATCCATCGACGAAGGCATGGAATAAGTGGTTACACTACTTTTGATCTTGTTTTACAATCAAATGGAATGACGAAAGGATCCAGATCTGATGGATTGTCAATCTCAATTTTAACTGGTTATTTTTATACATGCATTTCATGATATATATATATATTACAACCGTAATCACTCATGTTCCCATATGGTTTAAATTCTATAAAAATAATTCAATTAACCATAATTTACAGTTAGAAATCACAACTCTTACTTCGTTAAAACTGATGGCAGTACTTACTTGATAACAATATTGAAAATGGAAGCTTGAAGAATCAGCTCCTTCCAACCATAGGAGTAAGCAACTCTATTGTTTGCTCCACTCCACCCTGAGCTGGATTAGCACCATGCACTAGAACACAAGCAATCACTTCCTCGCAACACTCTCTTCCAGAGTTCGTAACAAGTATATGGACTTATCAAAAGAGAGAACACCTTACTCTATGCAGAACACGAAATAAGTAGTTACACTGCTTTTGATCTTGTTTTACAATCAAATGGAATGACGAAAGGATCCAGATCCGATGGATCGTCAATCTCAATTTTAACTGGTTATTTTTTTACATGCATTTCGTGATATATATATTAAAACCGTAATCACTCATGTTCCCATATGGTTTAAATTCTATAAAAATAATTCAATTAACCATAATTTACAGTTAGAAATCACAACTCTTACTTTGTTAAAACTCATGGAAGTACTTACTTGATAACAATGTTGAAAATGGAAGCTTGAAGAATTAGCTCCTCCCAACCATAGGAGTAAGCAACTCTGTTGTTTGCTCCACTCCACCCTGAGTTGGATTAGCACCATGCACTAGAACATAAGCAATCACTTCCTCACGACACTCTCTTCCAGAGTCCGTAACAAGTAGATGGACTTATAAAAAGAGAGAACACCTTACTCTATGCACAACATGGCCTCCCATGCTATCTATGTGCATTCTTATATAGTTTTGTCCAAGTCTTATGCCATCCCAATATTTAATCCATAAATTCCTATGATTTAGG
>LPNX010102334.1:3370-26712 GCA_001517045.1 Pseudotsuga menziesii | reverse complement strand
TTTGTTGAGCAAAGTGTCATTTTGTGTTTTTTTTTTAGTTTTTAATAACTTTTTACATAAAAATAAATACAAAAAATATTTAAATAAATGAATTCAAACAAGTAAACTAACACACCCATATGAAAAATTATGCTAAATGTAACACCCTGGTTTTGACTCCCTTTGCATTAAAAATGTATATGATGTATATATTGTAATTAATTGTGGTGTGGAGCTAACGGAAAAAGCCCCACCATTGATTTATCGTTTTATGTTCCGGCGATTAAAATCGTTGCCGAAGGTATATTTTGTGCTAGCTGGCACAATATAGTTTTAACATCATTTAAATATGCAATTTAATTAAAAACCCCAACCAACTATGTCTATGCAACAAATAATGAGATGGGGGCATGATTTTCCTAAGGATAAGGAGGGGGAAATATTTAACCTTTGGGGCCAATGGGGAAAAACCAAATGTCAAAGGGAGAACCCACCAAACACTCAACTACCCATTTTGTCTTTTGTGCCCAATCATTTAATTCTTCCAAAATATGGTTGAGTTAGTTAATGCATGGGAATGGGGAAGAGTATGGAAGTCAAAAATTTGAATTGAAGAAGTCATCAGATTTTGGAAAACGTTTTTATGACTTGTGGGGCAAGTAAATGCTTGGGAATGCATGCCCAAGCCATTACTACCCATTACTTCCATTTTCCTCACCCATTATCCTGCACGTTAGCTTCCTTCATGCAGCTGAAGTTTCCTGTGTGTTATCATTCACGTTTTTGCTCATTTTGCTCATATTTGCATGCCCATAAATTCGTTTTGGTTATTATTCAGCAAGTGGGTAAGAAAGTTTTATGTTCTCCTGTGTTTTCATGGATTCTCTAATGGATGGGCATCATTTTTACCTTGCTGAGTGACCCAAAATTTAGATTCACGTTTCTGGGTTTCATAACAGTTGTTTTGGCTCCTGTATTGCCATAGTCACCTTCAGAAATCAAAAACATGATTTGGGTTTTTGCATAGGTCGATTTTGGCCCTAGGAAGTCATTAAATGATTATTGAAATCACATTTCTCTCCTTGGTGTTTACTCCATCTGCAAATCCGTTTTTGGGTTTTCCAACGTTTTTCCAAGGACCGACAATTGGTATTTTGCTGTATGTGCACCCTTTCCTTGGTCTGAGTTGTTATACTCTTTGATTTGGTCTAAACCAATTAATAAGTGGAAGAGGTAAATTCCCTGATAAGTCTAGTGCATGAGGAACCTCACTGAGAGATCTTCAGGGATGATTATTCCTTACTGCACATCCTGAATAGCACTGGAAGGGAATGCAGAGCCGGAGGGACTGCATAGCAGAGAAGGGGATGATTCTTTGTGTTGGATGTGTATGTGTTGGGGGAGCCAATTCAGATCTTGTGCAGGTGTCCATAGCTCTATGGTTGAGGTCACTAGTTTAGTAACAAGTCTTTCCATCCCCTTGGCAACCTGATAAACCCAAACATAGCTTTGGCTTGACTGAGTTTTGACATATCTTTGGCTATGTGTGAGCCTGCTAGTTTCCTTTTCCTTGGGGAATCATGCCTAGCTCGGGGGTGGCAGTGTTTTTGAGAGATTAAGGAGCACACTGGCCTATGGTTGGGTGGAACGTTGCAGCGGCATAGCTGGTTGCGAGAAGCTTCATTTGAAGATAAGTATTCTTGTGAATTTACCCATGCAACTGTATTGTTTATATGAATTATGATGAACATGTTAAAATTTATTGAATGCTTGAATTAAATGTAATTTGCTTCCACTGAATGATACTTTTTTTATGCATCTGTGTATCTTGAGTTCAATGCATTTTATTTTACGTTTATGGGGCTAATTGCCCAGGTAGATAGTATTATGGTAGTGTCCTCTTTTCGGTTGGAGGGTTGGGGACATTACACTAAAAATTTCCTTAAAATAAGAAATTTACATATTTAACAACCTCAAGTGGTTGGTCTCATGGAAAAAATTACAACAGACCTCCAGAAACGTAAGCTCGACTAGTACACATGCCATGCGATAATCAAATGCATGCATGAAGTCCTCCTCAACTGCCACAAATCCTCCTAATGTATTCGTGAATCCTCTAAATCCTTGGGTGTCAATTTTAATTGAAACCATAACCTATAAAAGAGAATAATGGGAAATAAGAAATCTTATTATAATATTTAAAACAATTTAAAAATATAAAACATTAAATAGAATACTTATGAAAGGTATCACTCCATTCAGTGTAAATTTATGATTGGATATTAGAATATAAACATAAATTAAGTTGGGAAAATATAATACGTTACTATAATATTTTTAGGTTTGTTTAATTATTCGAATATAAAAGAAGATTAAAAAAAATATCAAACTTGTTGTAACAATGAAAACAATAATAGTTTAAAGTGGAAATATTTTAAATATTTTATTAAACCTAAATGTATTAGGACATCCACAAGAAGCTTCTACCCAATTATGATGCAATGGGAGCACGTGAGCAGAAAAAACAAGAACGTGCACGCACCCTTGGATGCGCACACACTCTCCTGCTTCGGTAGTGGCGAACCTCCACACCGGATTTCTAGCGTGGACAATAGGAGCGTGCACGTGCCCCTAATGATGCGCACACATATATGAGCGCACACACGTATGTGGATGCGTGCATGTGTTTTGTACGCACGAATACAAGGACACGCATGCGTCCCTGCGTTTTAAAAAATAAAAAAATAAAAAAACAGTGAACAGTTTTGTTTTCTCACAACCCACCCACGAGCGTGCAAGGAGGTGAAAATGACACCCACAAAGCCCAAAGGAAGTGTCTAGCAGCCTAAAATGACACCCACGATGTTGGAGTAAGGCAGATGGAGTAGTATTTTCATTTTTTTTGTTTATTTTAATGTTTTTTATTGTTTTTCAAATAAAATACAAAATTTAAAAAAAATTGCAAATTAATTGAAATGGAAAAATTTGTTATTGCATATACAAATTACCTAAACATAATGACAAACACCAATGAACCATCCCAAGAAAGGAGTGAAACAAGCCAACCAAAGGACACAAACCCCGAATTAAACGAAGAAAATCCTGAATTAAACGAAGAAAACAATGAAGATGAATTACATGGGGATTTAAACCAATTAAGAATATTGAGTGATGAACTGAAGAAAACCAGCGAACCCTCTCAGTTTTTCCTTGCCACATCACTACAAAACATAATAGAGTATATCAACATTTCCCATAGTGAGATAACCAATTTGAGCCAATATAGGGCTCAAATGAGAGAACATTATGGCACAGGTATATCCAAAGAGGATATAAAAAACTTGAATATCACAAAAGCCCAACTGTGGAGAAATTTTACAGATCCAAGAATAGCATAACCTCTAGATGTGAGGAAGAGGCGATTTTGGATGGACTGGTGTAATTACCAGCCATGGAGAGAAAAATGGAGGAAGACATGGTTCATGGTTTTTAACAAGCCTCCATGCAACAATGTCGAGGTCCCAAAGTATTTTCTCATAAAAATGTGGGTTGAGCTTGTGTTAGGGTTCCATGTGAACTACTTCGACATCACTGAGTTCTATGGCATCAGTTCTGGCTCAGCCCAAGATCGACCTCGCACCCACATGAACCCACTCAGAGGATCTCCTGCATCTAGGCGAGAGCCAAACCCGCTTCCTCAACCCCCTGGTTTAGCTAGCGGACTAGATGAGATCCACAAGTCTGTTAGACGTGTCACATGACACCTTCTCAGGCATACCACATTTTTTGCTATGTACTCACAGAGCGAGTAGGACCATCCCGAGAGACACACTTCTACATTGTCTACTGGTGGTGGGAGAGGGAGAGCAACTATAGGTTGTAGCCAGGATGATCCATCTAGCTTGACGGGACCAGTTCCACATCGTCATTCTCGTTGTGGGAATCCATGCCATGTTCCCATGCAGGAGCATGGAAGAGAGAGCTACCTACACCGGGTTAGTTATTGTTTTATTTAATGTTCAAGTATTGATTATACATTATGAAATCTCATAATTTCTAATAAATTTAACTTAGAATCAGGTGTTGATGACTTGATTTGTTTTAATGTACAACTATTCAGTGCTGAGTCTCTAACACCCGGGTGGGAGGGTGTTGGTCCTTTCAATCTAGATGGAGCCATGGCAGATGCAGAGGACATCGCGACACCATACGCATGGGTATTTTTATTTTAGTAATTAAATTTAATGTTAGTAGTTAATCTTGTCATCCAATGTAGTTAATATTTAGTAATTGAATCTAAATATTTTTGTGCAAATGAACAGGTGTCCGCAGGAGTGAGTGACCAGCCATTCCCGTCAGGGATCAGCAGATCCCCTCGTGAGCAGGTATCTTATAATAAAGTATAAATTTAATTTCAATTTTGATGGCTTAGACTTGTATAGTTATATTTTTTATGTACTAATATATGATTCCATGAATATGTATGCAGGTCCGAGTACATAGGCACGCCGGCGTCACTATCTCTCCATCGACTTCCTTTTTTCCACCATATATGCCAGATGTATCCCTTGGCATACATGTCCCTTTCCTTGCATCCCTCCCCTCCCCATTCCATTCACCACCACACTTCCACTCAGCTCCCCCTTCTTTGTCACAGCCTTTGCTCACTCCCCCCCGCCCCCCCCATCCACCCCCTCCCTTGCAATTTCCCATGTTTCTACCCTCCCCCTTCCAACCACAATACACCATCCATCCACATTCACCCATCCCTCCACCCCATCCCAAACCTCAGCCCCCTCCCCCATATTCCCCCACCACCCTCATTTTCTCTTCCACGGTGGCCTATTCCATTCTATAGCCAGTTGGGGTTTATCGTCGTACATCACCACTCCACCCACTCCAGTCCATGCCCTCTCTCAGTGTGCCCCCTAGTTTTGTATCCAACGTTGATGTGGCTACATCCTCCATTATGCCATCCACCCTAGCATCAGAGATGGTTTTCCAACCCACTGCTCCACCTGCCACCCCTGAGGACCATCCGATTGCTCCACCTTACAGCCCCCAGGACCAATCGATTGCTCCACCTACCAGCCCCCAGGACCAGCTTGTTATTTTCACGGTGAGATTGATTAGTTTATGAAAATATCGTGCAATATTAACGAAAATTAACATAGGCAGTAAATTGTATGAGTTATCTTAATGTTTAAATGTTGCATGGTTGCATTGCCGAGAGACTTGGATCACGGAGGAGGGTATCCCGCTCACCACTTATGGTCTCGTATGAGGTGAGCTATTTAAGATTTGAAAACATAATTTTGATTTTTAAATTGTGTTTTATACTTGTATAATTGCCTGTATGAGTTGAAATTTGATTGTTGTCATTTGAGAGCCCAAGGGGAGGTGCTCAAAGCGGCCAGAAGAATCGAGCTTCCTCTAGCTCAAAGAAGAGGAAGATCGATTTTGGCGGTGCACCTGGGAGCTCTGAGTGTTGGCAGGAGGATTGAGATACCCTCCTATGTAGACTAGCCATGATGTGGCATTTTGGCACGAGTTGCCATATTTTGTATAGGGCACGAGTTGCCATATTTTGTATACGGCACAGGTTTCCATTGTATAGACATTGGGAACAATGTTCCATTTTTCACTACTATTGTATATGATTGGAAATTTGTGTATATTAATATATCATTTTTCACTTCTTTATATTACTTTGCCTTTTATTACAGATTTGCATACATTATGTCGAATGCTATAGTAGTTTACAGTTGATGCGCTTGCAATACTTATTGTTGACGAAGCAATAAAGTCTGTATGTTCACAATAAAATGCATAAAAATTAACACTGTAGGTTAGTTAACAAAAAAATACACAACTGCATAAACATGTACAATAACAATGATAATTTTAAATACCAAATAGCCAGTCTTGTAAATCATAGTGCAAATAATTTTTCATTTTAGCAAATTTTTCCATGAAGTATTCGTCTTTATACCAAATTGAAATTTATATTGGAATGATCTTCTCTTACCATTTCATTGACTGAAAATTTCATAGTATTGATGAGCTGAGAATCATATTGAACATGACTGTTGTTGGCTTGCATTTGTTACATCTACTTGGCAAACATTGATTTTGATAAATTTGGCAATTCATATCATTTGAAGACGAAGTTGACATTGGTTACTCTCATTGAATACATACATATTTGTTATACTATTTTTGAGCACTTGCAATTTTAACGATTTAAGGGTTAGCATGCATAACCTAGGGTTTATAATCAACGAGGAAACCCTAACCCTAATTGAAGTTTAAAGGTTAGCATGCATAACCTAGGCTTTATAATCAATTAGGAAACCCTAAACTAAATGGTGTTTTGGGGTTAGAATGCATAACCTAGGGTTTAGAATTAATGATGAAACCCTAAACCTAGGAGGGAAACCCTAACACGAACCCTACCTAACCATCTGTTGTGGCCTCTTATAAAGTACCTTTTTGTTTGTATATGAGCATGCCTAGGATTGTAGTCATATGTCACATATTCTTTATAGACTAATCAAATGAAATACTTCAAAGATTAAGCATGGATTACTTCACATAAGCTAGGGCTATAGCTTCATGAGAACTCCTTTTATAAACCATAGTGAAATAAGTAAAACATAGTTCATCTTCCACAACTCATACATTAAAAAATCATGAGAGAGAGGCTCTATAATAGGCTTATGCCTAGAGTTGATAAGAATAAATTAACATGCAATAGATGAAGGAATGAAGGAAAGGATGGGGAATGAATACATAGAGAGTATCAACCCTAGATTTAGACCATAGTTACCATGCAAGCATCATAGTGAAAAGAAGCTAAAAATTCATTACATGTGTTTTGGACTTACCTTGTCCATATCAGTAGGCCTTCTACTCCATTTTATAACCTTTACTAACCCTAGGAATATCTATAAAACTATATTGTAATACTACCTATTAGGCAGCCATAAGACACACCTAAACCATTATATTCTAGCCTAACCCTTGCTAAAACCCTTTCCCTATACGCCTACCTTTCCCTCTCTCTAAAGCAAGGCTTATTCCTTTCATTTCCACACTACTTAGACCCTTGTGGCTCTCCCTATATCTCTGAGTATAATATCCATTTTGGACATCCCTAGAACACCACTAACTCATCCTAATATTCCCTAACTTCTCCCTTAGTCAGAGCCCTAAACTCCTAGCATGCTAAGACCCTAACGCAAGGCTAACTTCGTCACTATTTTGTCCTTTAAATTCCTCTTGTCTTGCCTAATTCTTGACTATAATATCCTATTTAGGGAAGCCCTAATAGCCTTCTTACCCACCTATCCTATCCTAATGTCACTTCCTTTCCTTCCTATCTTACCCACTCACTAACACCTCACCTCAAATTTGTCCAAAACCCAATTTAAAGTGGCACAAAGACACCCTAAAGGGACTGTATCTAAACAATCATTCCCAACCATACTTAAACAAATTTGACAGTGGTATATAAACATCCAAACTTGGAAAAATACAAGAAATGACCTTGAATTGCTTGCAAGTCATTGTGTCATCAAAAGCCAAGTGAATATACTTGTTATCATTCCTAATTGACTGGAAATTACATCTTGGAATGTCATAAGACATTTTACTTGACAAAAAATTTGATTTGGTTTAAGAGTCCCATTGGCTTGGAAACTTGGCACTTATAAAATTGTTTATCACTGATGTTTACTTAAAATATTGCACCTTTGTCTTGACAAGCTAAAAACTGAAATATAGGACTATCATAATGCTAAATGCTTGGTTGGAAATACTTTTTTTTTGACATTACCTTTCACTAATTCAAAGTGCCATTTCAACTCTTGTTTATCATTAGTACTTGCATTTGGGATTGTACACTCATTTTGGCAAGCTGGAAATTAGTGTTTTGGACTGTCATAATCATATTGACTTGGCTGGAAATCATTCTTAGTTTGACAGTCCTATCTTCATGAAAAGTGGATTTATTGGGGTCTATGTCAATGTATGTTGGTTTCAAAACTGGTTGACTTTGTACGATATGATGATAACGTCCCATCAACACCACTAGCATGCTTCAACCACATGCATCATTGAAAGGAAAATTACATCCAATGTAGTTCATGAAACCCTAGCTGTGTTGTAGTGCAGGTATATATCTTCTAGGTATGTGGTTCTACTAGTTTCTAATTAAGTGAGACTAACAAATATAAAGATATAAATATAATGAGTTCATAAACCCTAGTTTGTAGTTCTATGTCTAAATATGTGAGCCCTAGATTTTAAGTTTGTGGTTTCTAGTTCAAGAAACCCTAGCTTTCTTGACATTTGTTCTTATAGATTAGGTATATGGTCTAGGTATTTGTAATCCTTATTTTTTAGGTTTGTGGTTTGTTGTTTATGAAACCCTAGTTTTTATTTCTATTTGTGCCTGTAGATTATGTAGGTGGTTTAAGTATTTCTACATATGTGAGACTAACATAGCACATGATCTCTATGTATGTGAATTTCTACTTTATAAAACCCTAGTTTGTAGTTATATGTGTAAATTTATAAACCCTAGTTTTTAGGTTTATGGTTTTTAATTCGTAAAACCCTAGTTTTTTACACATATAAATACAAACATAAAAGTGGCCCAAGAATTAAAAATTGTTCTTCCTTGACAAATAAAAAATGAAACAAGTTCATGAATATGTGTCTTTTATAAAAGACACATCAAGTTAAAAGAAGAAGGATAATAAATAGGCTATGAATGCACCCAAAATTATCTCAAATTTGCATGCATAACCAATGCTAGAATCTACCCAATTATCTCACTCTCTCCATTGCCAACCTGGACTTTTCTCTTACCTCATTTTCCTTTTCAATGGGCATATTCCTTCTAGTTTTTCTTGCTCTGTTATGTGATTTTCCCATATCCAAAAGTTTATTTATCAAAACTATGAGGTCTAGCCCTGCATAAGAAGAAACAAATAAGGTATTAGTTCCATTATACAAGAAACATGACGCGTTCCAACATAATTAACTCAATTACAGATATGTTAGTATGGTAATTATTGGCATTGATACATAAACGTTGATTAAAGGTTTCTCTTTATGCTCGAACTAAAGTTTCATTTATATACTCTATTTGAGTCAAGTAAAGAGATTCAAGTTTGCAGGTATTACAACTATAGGATTATGACTTTCTTTGTGTTCAAAAAGTATTGGAAGTCACAAGAAGATGAGTGAAATATTATTCATTTCCAACACCTTTGGACGAGATGGCATTACACGAAATATGCCACATTAGTTGTGAGGGAAGACACAAGTTGGTGTTTGGATTTATTGGGAATAAATTGAATAAATTACACTCATTAAGTTACAAGTTAACTAAAGAGAACAAATTGACTAATTACACAATGAGGAGGTTGTAAATCCCCCCAAAAAATAAGAAATCATTGAGGTAGAGGCATCCCTGTCAAGCTCAAACGCATGTTATGATAAATCTAGCATGAAGAGGAGAGCATGGACAAGTTGGTGAACTATTCAATATGGACCCTCTCCCATGATTGCTTCCAAGGTTTTTATACAAATTGAAAAGTCTCACTAGAGAACCTCATCTATCCCATCCTTGTGGGAAATCAAAATATATTCATGTGCAAATGATTATTGGTCTAAATTGCATACTTCATCTTGTATAGAGAATATCGACAACTTGGTGAACTATTCAATATGGACCCTCTCCCATGATTACTTCAAAGGTTTTTTTTAAAATTGAAGAGTCTCAAGAGATAATTTCATTTATGCCATCATTGTGTGAAATGAAAATATATTCATGTGCAAATGTAAATTAGTTATCATTACATACTTCATCTTGTATGGAGAATATGAGACTTGTTTAGATGTGAAGTTGGGAATTCTTCTTGTGAAATTAAATGTTGTCTATGAGAGAGATATTGTTGTAGGCATATGATAAAACATAAATCAATGAAATGATCTGAAAGCTTCTGAATGAAAACAATTATTTACAATTCACCATACCTATTCAAAATGATCTCTCCTTGCAATGAAAACTTGTAGTTTGAATGTATCCACTAACTTCCAAGACCACTAAATATGTTTGTTAGATTCCAAGAGTGATATTCTATCCAATAGATCAAAGAGTGTCCAATTGATAATTGAGTGTGAGGAAATTTTCAAAGTTCAGGAGCACAAAACGGGCGAACAGTTGTAGAAAACCTGTGAAAATTGGTAGCAACCCTGAGAATCCAGATCTCTATTTTTTTAACTAGTAACAGGTGTGCGCACACGTATTTAGGAGCGCACATGCGTGTATAAGAGTGCACGCACACATTAATGTGTACACAAAAAGAGACGCATGCGCATCGCTACCTAACATTTACATTTACTCACTAACGTTTATCCCATTTAATAACTAACATTCTTCAACAACGTCTTGGTATTCACACATGTACGAGTATTTTAACAATATAGTATTCACCACTACTTTATTCTTAGGCCCATGGGTGCCATTATGAGGTCTTAGGCTCCTTACTTATTACTAGTGGAGGGTAAGAGAGGCATCCCACACTGACCATCATCACCATCATAATGGCATCCAACATTGACCATCATCACCATCATCATCATAATTATCGTCATCATAGTCATCCTCATCATCATCATCATAGTTATCGTCCTCATCATCCTCATCCTCATCCTCATCATCATTGTTCCTCATCATCGTCTTCATCATCGTAGTCATTACCAATGTTGTTCATCATCATCGTCATCATCATCATCATCATCGTCATCCTCATAATAGTCATCATCCTCATCCTCATCTTCATCATCCTCATCATCATAATCATAGTCATCATCCTCATCATCATCATCATCCTCATCATCATCCTCTCCTTATCATCATCATCGTAGTCATCATCCTCATCCTCATCATCATCATCCTCATCATAGTCATCATCCTCATCATCATCATTGTCATCATCATCATCACCATCATAGTCATCATCATCCTCATCATCGTAATCATCGTCATTATAGTCATAGTATTGATGATCATGATCATCATCATTGTCATCGTCATCGTCATCGTCATCGTCATCATCATCATCATCATCATCATCATCATCATCGTCATCATCGTCATCGTCATCATCATCATCATCATCATCATTGTCATCATTGTTCATCATCATCATCATCAACATCATCATCATCATCATCAACATCATCATCATCATAATCATCGTCATCATATTCATAGTCATCGTTATCATCCTCATCATCATCATCACCATCATTGTTCATCATCATCACCATCGTCATCATCATCATCATCATCCTCATCATCATCATTGTTCCTCATCATCATCCTCATCATCATCATCATAGCCATCATCCTCCTCATCGTCATTGTTCCTCATCATCATCGTCATCATCATCATCCTCATCACCATCATTGTTCATCATCATTGTCATCGTCATCGTCATCATCCTCATCCTCATCATCATCATCATAGTCATCATCCTCGTCATCATCCTTATCATCATCATCACCATCATTGTTCATCATTATCGTCATTGTCATCATCGTCATCATCAACATCATCATCGTAATCATCATCATCATGATCATAGTCATAGTCATCGTTATCATCATCATCATCATCCTCATCATCATTGTTCATCATCATCGTCATTTCCACCATCATCATCAGCATCATCATCATCATCATAGTCATCATCCTCATCCTCATCATCATAGTCATCATCCTCATCATCATCATTGTCATCCTCCTCCTCATCATTATCGTCATCCTCCTCATCATTATCATCATTGTTCATCATCATAATTCCATTGCAAATGCTTGAAAATAAAATCAAAACAAAGTTTCAAGTTAACATATGCGCGCACACGTGTTTAACGCGTACGCACAAAGAAGCGTGATCGCGCTTCTAGTATGTGCGCGTTACGTTTTAAACTACGTGCATGTGTAATTTAAATTTAGAATTTTGGTGGGCACCTTTTTTCCAACCTACATGGTGGATGACTTGGTTGCTTTGGTTTTAGGTTCGGGTTGCCAAACCAAGTGGTTTGGACTGTCTTATGACATAAAACATGTTTTGTTCCACTTCTTTTATTTCGTGCATGGTTTTGCATATGCCAGGCTTGTCCACTGCTAATGAAAATTCACACAGTTGTGTAACTCTGTCTGTAGATTCTGAATATGTAATTTTTATTTAATTTTAAATGGACTAATGTCAATCTAACACAAAAGGTAGGCTATTTTCTTCGGCTATAACTCTTGATTGGCTCACCTATTTAGAAAACGAAAAAAAACCTGCACAAGAAGACACAAAGACCTACATCCTAAAAAAAAATATCGTTCATTGACTATGTTAAGACCAAGATGTCGTGAACCAACGCTTGACCTTGTCATTTTAGGGCGTCACTCACTTCCTTAATTTAAAAAAAGAAATATAACATAAATAAATATGGAAAAATAACGCTGCACTAGACACACCTGTTATATACAACTCTATGTAATTTTTTTCACGAAATTCCACCATTTGCATACCAAACTTGTGGACCAACGCAAACATAATCATTATTTTTTGGGAAAAAAATAACATACCAACCTTAGAAGAACCTCGTTTTTTGGGATTTATACTTAGTTTCCATAAATAAAATTTATATATTCCAGAAGGTAATCAGATTGTCCATGTTTCATATTCTTACGCCATATTCCAAAAAGTTGTGTAGGTACTTCTAATATTGTTTTTTGCCGTTCAGATTTCCGTTTTTTCAGAAGTCCATTGCAACGAACACGTCATAAGTGACCAACATTAGCTTCCACCAACACATTATCAAAATTTCTCGGATGGAGAGATAGACGGTGCTTGCTGAGTTCTTCCTGGAGGAAGAAAGCCTTTATTATGGTTTGTCCTCGGTTCAATGGGCCACCTTAAGGTTATATGAGAAATTTGGTCCACCATTTAGTTTAGGTGTTTAATGTGGTATATTTCGCATTGGATTTGCACTACATAGGATGGTTTTAAATTTGCACGATGGTGGGTTGTGATATTTACGCTCCCCCGTTCGAGGGTCATGAACTGCTTTGAATGTTGGAAGTGTACTTTTAATATAAATACATCAACTTCATATTTTCCCATGCTTCAGATATTGACAATCATCCACATCCATAATGTATTGACTTACAAACATTGAATGCTATAGTGATTGAGTACCGTTATATATTCATATCACTCACCCGACTGAAGCCTTTGCATCATGGTAACGCAGAACGAATGTTGCGTTTGACTTTAACAATTTGATCCATTTTGACTTTGACCATCACATTATATAGTTTGACGTTTTAGGTGGATAAGAAGGCCTGGGCTAGCTATGGAGCAAACCTCCCTCCATTGGATGGAGGAGGAGCAAATTCAACGTTGACTTTGCTCCTCCTCCGTCCGATGGAGGGAGGTTTGCTCCATAGCTAGCTTATTCCGGATAAGAACACTTCCATATATTTCGACTTTCGCACACCCAACAAAACAAAAAAAAACGGTATATGTGAACTTTGAATTTTGAATAGTTATTGATTTATGGAAAAAAAAGACAAAGATAACGTTACATGAACCAACATTTTGTGTACCAATAGGAGTAAGACGACAAGCATATAGAAAATAATTAAAAAATTTATATTCATTCATAAAATAAAAATGTAAATCTAATTAAATGTCGTTAAAAAAATAACAAGAAAAAATGAATATTTTAAGATAAATTTATATAGAAAAAGTTGAAATGAAAATGAGTTTAGGTTCTTTATTATAATGTTATTTATTGTTTACAAATATATTTTTCGTTGGTTAGTGAACAAATAAAGGTAATTTAGTTGAAAATGAAAATGAATTTACGTTCTTTATTGTTTACAAATATATTTTTCGTTGGTTAGTGAACAAATAAAGGTAATTATATAATAAAAACTAAAGTGTGATTTTATATGTGAATATTATAGAATTGAAGGCATTGTTAGCTTAGAACCATCTTAATTTTAAATGTTTTAACTTTTAAATAAAAATTAATCTATTTAAGGTGTAAACATGTTTTTTCATTTGAGAAAACTCTAAGTTCATTACTATAATGTAAAGTATTAGTGTTAAAAAACATTCTAAACACCTACTTTAATGTAACTATTAATGTTAATTATGATAATTGACTAAATAAAGATATCAAGTGAAACTCAAATAAATACAACCAACTTCAAAAATCTATCCATACTTCTTACATGAAACTCAATCACTTAAAGCTACCCAATTAGACTAACCCTAACATCGAAATTAGGATTAGCCACACAATGTTTTTTTTTCTTCTCCTAACCAAGAATGCAACACATTTGGGGCTTCTTGCTTTGTGTCATGTTCGCATTATCACAAATATTGACACACCATGAAAACGCATCATATTTGTGTTAAATTTTGTGTTCTACTTGGTATCTGCTAGTGTTGTACTCATTTCACGGTGAGTGCACGAAGTGGGGAACCTTTTAACTCCAGTCGTAGTTTTAACATACTCGCTTTTATAAGAACACGGTGAATATGCATATAGAGATTGCACTTTTACAAGAAGCAGGTGAATAAGCTTATTTAGGTTGATGCTATAGTGCAAGTCTTCTTTTTCTGTTTCAACATTATTTTTTTGGTTGTCATCTTTACTTATACACTGCAAATTTTTGTCAGAAAAAAATTTGAATATATTTCAGTTTTTCTTGGAGAGCATTTGCATATTGGTGTTGCTCATCAATTGCAGCTACTTGATCATTCTCGTTGACTTCTTCATTTTCATGTACCCACTATGCATCCTTCATTACTTCTTCAAAGATTGTGGGCTGAGAAGGAAACAAAGCATACTGTAGATGTTCACCACTAACAGGAGTTTGCTCATAGATCTCCCTCAAACTTTTTGTTTTTTGGTTTTGGGGTGGACTGTCTGTTGTTTTTTCTTTTTTGTTGCTATCAACTGGTTGTTGCTCATTCTCAGCAAGTGTTGCAGCTTCTATGCTGCTATCAACTGTCTCTGGCATAGAGAGACTATCACTCACATCATTGGGAACTACTACATTAATAGGTTTACTACCATCAGCTAAAACAAATGGATGAAAAACCTTTGTTGGGCTTACATGATCATTGGCTTCCTCATAAACAAAGTCTTATTGGTTGTCTTCCACTTCACTGTGGGATTCCTAGTGCTTTGCGTGACTTGCAAAGTCACTTTCTTTTACAACTGGTTCATCACTAAATACTTCTTTCAATATATTCCATGCTCTTTTTGGAGTATCAACTTCTACAATACAATAAAAATGGAATAGTCTATACTTTCTTATATGAGACTCAAGGAAACAACTTGCCTTCTTTCTTTCTAGAACTCAATCAAATCCTTAAATGAATCTAGATCGCTAGAATATTATTCAACTATGAAATGCCACAAATCTTGTAATTTTAACAAATTACTTACTTTGAGTGCCCATACATCATACTCATCTCCATGAAAGGTCTACCATAAGCCTTTTGGTGTAAAGAGATTTCTTACCTCTTCAATTTCTTCTAGTAGTGCTTCAGGTAGCTCCATCTCCAATAATAAATCTTCTTTGAACTTCTACAATCTCCTTGCCTTGATCACAACCTCCAATAAGATTGGATCTACACGTGTGCTTTCCACTGTGTGAAAAGTCTTACCCAAGACAAAAAAAAAGGATCATGCCATACGTTGTGATACCATGTTAAAGATTACAAGAGAACAAAAAAAAGGACGGAAAATACAAAGGGCATATTGATTGCGTGAGCAATCACATTACCTTTTCAATATTACGCAACAATATTTATAAGACTACATAACAAAAAAACCATAGGTAAATACCATGGATTATCAAATACTATGGGCCACTAATTCTATGTAATGTGACTCACTCAACTACTCACCTAACTAACTAATTAATGCAGTATTGATAATAGTTCCTTGACATTACAATTCTTAACAAGTTTGAGTTATTATGTCAATATAGAGTCTACCGTCTCTCATCTTGCCCCCGATAAACCAAGATCAGTTATTCATTTATCAATTTAAAGGAAATATAAAAGATCTATCACATGCATGTGTGATAAAATATTTAAAATTAAATCGAATCTTTGTTAATATATTGTTACATTGTTGTTTAGGCTCGCAGAAGTCAAATAGTTGATTAAATAATTGTTATATAGTTTCATAAGTACATGAATATTCGCTAACACAATGTAGGTGGAAGGACAGACCAATATACGGTCTTTCTGATTTCTGGATAATAAGCTTACGCTGCGTGAGAATTTGATGGGCGGTTTTTGAAGAAGATGGCGATGGGCGAGCGAGGGTTTTTGCAACTCACAGGACGGCGCTCTCACAGGTTTCAGAAGGGATGGATTTGGTCTCTGAGCTCCCTCGTGGTGCTGGTCGTTACTTTAACCGATTGTTCTTTTCTGTGCCGGTATTGATATCAGAGGTTTTTCAGCTTGGTACCTGATATATAGCCCTTTCTATATGTTGCTCATTTGCTCGGGGACTGATCTTGGATTTCTACATTTGATGAGTTTCTGTTATGTTGTGGACCGACTTGGCTTTTCTGGATTGTATTCGGCATATTTGGGATTAGTCTGTCCTTCTATTTTTTGTAGATTGTTCTTTTTTTTACTGGTTTTGATATCAAAGGTTTTTCAACATGGTCTTTGATATATAGCCCTTTCTTCTGTTGTTCATTTGCCCGGGGACTGTTCCTAGATAATCTGCAAGTGATGAGTTACTGATCTGTTTAGTGGCTTACTTTCTGGAAAGCTTTTTTCCCTAATTTTGATGGTGGAGACCCATGATGGGTCTCCCGAACCTAGAGTGGACCATGGTCCTGCTCGTTATCAGAGGCGTAGAAAGGAAAAGACCTTCAAAACATTGGAAGGAAAGCTTTGCTATGTGGTTGGTCGGGATATTTATATGGATAGGGTGGAAGCTTTGAGTCGTCGCGCTTTAATTGGTAGGCTGGAATATGTTTCCATGGAAAAAAAGGACTGGTTTTCATGGGCTTCTGAGTATTGGAAACCATTTCTATCCTATGTTCCAACTATCAGCTTGCTGGTCCGGGGTTGGATCGTTTTTGTCTTCTTAGAGGAATCACATGCCACTGAGGTTCTAAGATGCTTATGGAGAGTGGGTAATGGCTCGTTAGTGCTGGATCGTTGGCATGTAAACTTTGATCCTGTAAGAGAAAGAGTGAAAAAGCGCCATCTGTGGGAAATTCTCCTAGGGCTTCCTTTCCCGCTCTGGAATCGATCTCTTTTGGAAGGTGTTGGAAACACTATTAGCATTAGAGGAAATTTCAACTCAAAATGGGCCTTTTAAATTTTATTCAAATTCTATGTCATCATGTGTTAGCCAATGAAATTGCTTTAAATTTGAAATACCATATAGGTGTTAAACACTTTTTTAATATAAATTTGGGGATAGGTATCATAAAAAAAACTACTTTTTTTTTGTTTGTATTTGTGACATATCTCCCTGTGTTTTTACTCAAATTTCGATTGAGAGAGCTCGTTGGATGTGGAATTAAATTCCGCATCCAATGAGTACCCACTCGGCATACTTTTGACGGACCCCACTACCCCAAAAACAAGAAATACCTGAAAAAAATGGAATCATGATGTCATCATTCCGTTTTTTCAAGTATTTCTTGTTTTTGGGGTAGTGGGGTCTGTCAAAAGTATGCCGAGTGGGTACTCGTTGGATGTGAAATTTAATTCCGCATCCAACAAGCTCTCTCGATCAAAATTTGAGTATAAACACGGGGAGATATGTAAAAAATACAAACAAAAAAATAGTTTTTTTATTTTCTTCCTCCAAAATTAATAAATATTATTTTATTATTTTAACTATTATTTTATTAATTCATTTTAGGAGGCCCATTTTGAGTTTAAATTTCCTCTAATGTAGGTTTGTGGCCTTAGAGGATGATTTCTTGAATTCCTATGATAAAAGGAAGGCGAGAATTCTGGTTGAAATTGATATCACAAAAGGCCTTCCAGCTGAAGTAGAGATTCTTTGTCATGAGCGTTTGTTTATACAATGTCTGAATTTTCAAGGCATACCCTTTAGATGCAGTGTGTGTCGAGAGACAGGACATTTGTGCCGTGACTGTCCTTCTTTTCATCGCGGGCCTGTTAAACGCTCTTTGACTGACTCCTTTGTCAATTCCCCTATAAATTCGCCCGCAAAGGATTGTTCAACTCCGGTCCAAATTGCCTCTTCTTTTGGTTAGTTGAATAATGCTATTTCTTTATTTGGGGAAGTGTCAGACCTTGATATGGACTTAATTGACTCAGTGATTAGCAGCAGAAAAGCTTCTTTTCCTTCTGACTTTATTCCTTCCTGTATTCCTCCAAGGGAGCCCGACCTGTTGGAACCTCCTTTGTTTGATTCTCTGATTCAGGAGCCTTCCCCTTCAGCCATTGCTCTTTGCCCTTCCTCAGCTCCAAATCACTCTGGATTTTCTCTTGTTGCCCCGTTAAATACTGTTCCTTCTTCTATCCCTTTGATTGTCATTTCCCCTGTTCCTCTGTTTTCTAAGGCCGATTTCCCTCCTCTTTCCACTTCTGGCCAGACTAGGCCCCAGTCTTCAGGTTCACCCTCTACCAGCCCCACAGCTTCCCCTTCCTTTGTCGATCCATCTTTGAAAAAATCTTTAAGTATTTTCTCTAATAAGACACCTCTCTCCCCCTCGGTTCTCCCTCTAGATTCTATTCGTTTTGAGAATGTTACTATTAGACAGAAGAAAAAGTCTTCAAAGCCCCCTCTTGATTCATTTGATTCAGTCCAGGCTCCTTTTACTCCTCTATCTGAGAGATTAAAAGCAGCAGAGTGATCTCTTTCTTCTCCTACTCATCGGGTCCTTAGAGCTTCGACCCCTGACTCTTCAGTTTCTTAATGCGCATCCTTTCTCTGAATGTACGTGGCTTGGGGAGTCTGGCCAAGCAAAAAAGCCTTCGTCATTTGCTGTTTGTTCTTTCTCCTGATGTTGTCCTTTTTCAAGAAACTATGACTAGTCCTTATCCTGCTTTATATTCCTTTTCTAAACTTTGCCCGGGCTGGGAGTATTGTGCTCTTAGTTCTAATGGTCTCTCTGGAGGCATTCTCTCTGGCTAGAATCCGAAAATAATTAAATGCAAAGCTTTCCATACTGCTGCTGGTATTCTGCTAAAAGCTTCGATCCGGGGATCTTCCCTAAATCTCTCAATTTTAAATTGCTATGGTCCTTACCTTAATCGTGATTCGTTCTGGAATGTTGCAGCTTCGGGAGGTCTTCTTTCTCTGCCTAATCTCATCTTAGCAGGGGATCTAAATCTTACTTTGAACGCTTCAGAAATCTGGGGATCCAAAGCCCTTACAGATCCTTTGGGTTCTTTTTTCTTGAAACTTTTCTCTGATGATAACTTAGTGGATGTTGCTCCTCCCTGTGCTGGACCTACCTGGAGGAATGGAAGGATAGGGGAAGATGGTATTTCTAAAAGGCTTGATCGTTTTTTGTTGTCAGAACAGCTGGTCATCTCTTTTCCAAAGTATAGAGCATGGGTTCACAGAAGTGGGATTTCTGACCACTTTCCTATTGTCTTGGAATGGATAGACCAACAAAATCCTAGTGCCTATCCTTTTAAGTTTAATCATTCTTAGTTAGACAATGAAGAATTTTTTTAGATGGTTCATTCTGAATGGCCTCTTATTCAACCGGATCCCTCTAAGGATTCCATGAATGATATCTCCTGTAGACTTCGAACTCTAAAAGAAAAGGTTAAATCTTGGACTAAATCTGAAGCGATAAAAATGAAAGATAATTCTGCTGCATTGGAAGAGGAAATTAGCTCTCTTCTCCATTCCTCTCAGTCAGCAATTTTAAACCAAGAACAACAACTAAAGCTGTGCTCTCTCAAAGCAGCTCTTCAAAAAATGACTGATCATGAAATTTATTCTGCAAGACTTCAAAGTAGAATTACCTGGGAACTTAAGGGGGACGCTAATACCAAGTATTTTCATGCAGTGGCTACAACTTGAAAAAATCATAATGCTATCTGGAGTCATAAAGATGAGTTGGGAAATTGGGTTTCTGATGATCAAAGTTTAAGAGCCCTTGGTATTCAATATTTCAAGTCTTTGTTTGAAGATGACAAGTTGACAAAACTAGAATCTCAGCTGAAGGTAATTCATCTCTTTCCCGCTTTTATCAGCATGGAGGATAAATATTCCTTTTCAAGCCCTGTTACTATTTTGGAAGTGGAAAAGGCTCTTAAACTCTTTAAAAAAGACAAGGCTCCTGGGCCGGATGGTTGGCCAGTTGAATTCTTTTTGTTCTTTTTTGATATTTTGGGTCCTCTCCTTGTTATTGTGGTGAAATCAGCTAGAACCTCGGGCAGAGTGGCTCCTTCTCTCAATTCTACTTTTCTAGCTCTTATCCCCAAGACAGACCTGCCTGTTTCTTTCGCTGACTATCGACCTTTCTCCCTTTGTAATCTCTGCTATAAACTAATTTCCAAAGTTGCAGCTTTGAGGCTTAAACCCTTTTCGGATGCTTCCATCTCTCCTCAACAATTTGGCTTTCTTAAAAATCGGCTGATCCAGGAACCCATTGCTATTACACAGGAAGTTTTGCACTCCGTCAAATCCAAAAATAAATGTGCCCTCATCCTCAAGTTGGATTTATCTAAATCCTTTGACAGAGTTAATTGGACCTTCTTTCATCTTTTGCTTATACAAATTGGGGTCCCCCTTGTTGGAGTAAATTGGATCCTAGGTTGCATTTCTTCAGCTAATTTCGCTGTTCTTATTAATGGTTTTTCTTCCTCATTCTTTCCTGCCTCGCGGGGTTTAAGGCAGGGCTGCCCTTTGTCCCCCCTATTGTTCATTCTGGTTATAGAAGGGCTTAGTCTCTTGATTGAGGATGCAAAACGGAATGGGAAGGTTAAAGGAATAAAAGTTTCATCTAAGCTCTATCTCACCCATTTACTATTTGTAGATGATGTGATTCTATTTGGTCTGGGTTCCTTTGAAGAATGGCTGGCTTTCAAAGTCATTCTGGATATTTTCTGTGAGGCCTCAGGTATGAGTATTAATATGAACAAATCTTGTTTTCTACAAAAAGGTATAGATGAGGCAATTCTCCAAATAATTACAGGTATCCTCCCTTACAGGTCTGATGATTTTCGGAAAGGTTTTAGTTATTTGGGATATTTCCTAAAACCAAATTGTTACCTGGTAAAAGATTGGCTCTGGATGGTTTCGAAATTTGAAAAGAAAATTTTTCATTGGACAAACATGCTTCTTTCCATGGGAGGTAGGCTTGTCCTTATTCATGCTGTTCTTTCTAGCATGCTAGTCTACTGGATGGCATTGGTTCCAATTCCATCCTCTATACTAGATAAACTCAGAAAAGTGATTTTTTCCTTTTTATGGGGATCTTTTGATAAGACTAAAAAATTTCATCTAGTGGATTGGCATCTTTTGGCTCGGCCCACTTCCCACGGTGACTGGGGTATTAAGCATCTCCCTAGCTTTAGCCTTTCTTTGAGAATGAAATATTTTTGGCTGGCAGTCAACAGCAAAGGCATCTGGAATCTTCTTATTACTGCAAAATATCTGAAAAATAAGCCTTTTCATCTATGGCTCAGGGATAAGAAATTCATTTATAATAATGCCTCAATTATTTGGAAGGGATTCATTGCTACCTTAAATTGGATTGGCAAAGGAATTACTTGGCAAGTTGGTAATGGTGAATCTATTTGCTTGGGTGCATACCCTATCGTGGGTATGGGATCCTCTTTTACTCTGCCTAGAGGATTACGAGAATATTTAGAGGATTTTGGCATTTTCTCCTTAGCTCAGGCTCGCAATCAAACTCCAAATGCCAAAGGTTACTGGTTCTCTGTAGACGAACTTGATCTTATTGGTGAATGGAAATATATATGGGATAATTTAATAAGAGGTCTGGAGTTTGGTCATATACGGCTCACTGATCAAAATGATATTATAATTTGGACCCATAATAAGTATACAGGGCCGTTACCTACTACTGAAGGTTATACCTGTGTTATCTCTAATAGCTGTTCAGAACTAAATGACAAGGTTCTGAAAATTTTGTGGACTTTGACTATCCCTCTGAAAATAAAATGCTTTATCTGGTTATTTATATACCGAAATATTTTAACCTGGGAGCAATTGCAGACTAGAGGCATCAATGGGCCCAGTCTTTGTGTCCTCTGTGAAGGTAACCTGGAAGATATCGATCATCTATTTTTCTGCTATCCTTTTTCTGCCCGTATTTACACTTTTTTTGAGGTTAAATACAACTGCTCTTTCCCTATCTTCAGCTCTGTTCACTCTTTCTTGGACCTTTGGTTCTCTTGTACTGCGAGTTCTGCCCCTTACTATTTCTTGCCTCTGTTTATATTTTGGGGAATCTGGCTTATCCGTAATCTCTGCCTATTTGAAAATAAGATTCCATCCTTCTCTGCATCGATTGACAGAATTGAAGGCTTGATAAATACTTACCCTGTGCCTCTGAAAATTCACAAAGTTCGCAATATTGGCCCTGAACCATTAAAATGTTTTCCTTGTGGTTTTTTTGATGGAGCTGCTGCGGAGTATATAGGAGGATCAGGTTATGTGATTTTTATCAATGATTCTCACTTCTATAGTTTTTCAATGGGTTGTGGAAGAAGTTCGAATACAAGAGCAAAGTTATTGGCTTTCTGGGCAATTCTTAGATTCAGCTTAATGATGGGTATTCCTATGCAGCTGATTTATGGGGACTCAATGGTTATTATCTCATGGCTAAACAGAATTTCTACATTTGATGTTCCATCACTGATGCACTGGTGTTGCGACATAAGACTTATGCTTCAAAAGGACCCGCCGGTGATCTTTAAACATACATATCGTGAGCATAACACGCTGAACCACTTATACTATGAAACGAGAACTATATACTATGAACGAGAACTCTACCCATAAAAACGATGATTTTTGCAAAAAAAACACCAAAAACACCCCCCAAATAGAAAAGTGTTGATACTAGTATACATGTTTTTTTTTTTAGGGTAAAAAATAGAGCCATGAACTAAACATCCCATATTGCTGTTTAACAAAACTTTAAAATCAACCTTAAATTGGAAAAAAAGAAAAACTCTTGAAGAGATAAATTACAACTTTCTGGAAAATTGCATATTAATGAAAAAACAAATTTCTCTAATAATTTCACCATTATAACCATATG
>LPNX010102330.1:0-25329 GCA_001517045.1 Pseudotsuga menziesii | reverse complement strand
GTCAATGGTGACAAGTGGTTTTCAAATGTGTGGGTAGTGGTGTCGAAAAACAACTCAAAAATCCCAATGCAATCGTGTGTGCAGAAGGAGAGTTCAAAAGCAAGGCACTCGGGACAAAAAACAACTCAAAACACCTACTGTAACTGCGTGCTACAAGAGGCGGAGTGTCAACAAAGTGGTCAGAATACCAAGAAGCAGTCGATTTCCTAAAAAAGAAAAATCGGTGGACTCACTAGACCAAAGGGAGGTAAAGGAGCATGCAAACACCTAGCTAATGGTATTATGACTTAACTAAGTATATCCTCTGCAAGGTGATGAAATCCAAGTCAGACAATATAAGTAGGAAAGTCAAATGGCTAAAGTATCCCCCTACCGGGAGGGACACCGGGTACACAAACCTAGAAGAATGGCAACTAAGCTACCCCGTTCATGACACGTCCAGAAAGGTGAATCTGCCGCTTGGTCCTTTAACCGCAATATTCCCTATTCAGGGATATTCTGAGAACTGCGAGAGGTAGCCCTTCGGTTACTGAATGGATTTCGGTATTCCACTCAGACTTCCCGAACCAATCTCACGACTTCAACCCTCCTAAGGGAGAGGCCCTCTGACAAACTAGTGGTGACCGTGTCAAAAAATACTAGGGGATTTTGGTTCCCTAAAGGACAACAACTATGTCTCACATGTAAATAACCGAGGGGTGTTATTTGAAGCCTATCCCCCCGATCCTACCTAACTACAAGATTCTTTTGGGTTCCTCAAACGAGGTTATAGTGTTTGTTGAGTTAGATAGATTTTAAGTCTCACTTTGAATTAGGGGATAGAGTGGGTGCATGTGAGGTTGTGAATCCTAAATAACAATAGCAATGTATGACAAAACTTTGGAAAACTTTGAAAAACTTTGAAAACTTTGCAAACCCCTTTTTCCTTTTTTTCTTTTTTGAAATCAACAATGCTAAAATTTTTCTAAACAATGCTGTAAATAAAGGACAGAAAAGGCTGTATGGCTGCAAGTGGGACAGGTGGCTGTGCAAGTGCAGGAAAAAGGGAGGCAAAGTAGCTAGGTTTCGGCGCAGCAACGAGGGAAAAAACTGTTCGCGGACCGCGAGTTGGAAGGCAACAGTCGCGCGCAGATCGCGGGTTTAAAGGTAACAGGCGCGGTCTAGGTCGCAGGTTTAGGGCTGACAGCGGCGGTCGGAGCACGCCTGTGTAATGAACAGGCGCGGTCGGATCGCGACTGTGGGCGGAAAAAAACGCGGTCGGGGCACAGTAAAAGAGGCTGACAGCGGCGAACTGGTCGCGGGTTAGGGCTTGAAATGCGCGGTCGGAGCGCAGTAAACAAGGCTGACAGCTGCGATTTGGTCACGGATTAGGGCCTGAAATGTGCGATCGGGGCGCAGTAAACAAGGCTGACAGCGGCGACCTGGTCGCGGATTGGGGCCTGAAATGGCGATTGGATCGCAGTAAACAAGGCTGACAGCGACGAACTGGTCGCGGGTTGGGGCCTGAAAAGTGCGATCGGGTTGCGGTTGCGGAAAGAAAAAATGCGGTTTCCGGCGGCCGAAAACGACAGCCGAAAGTACAGTACGGAAAAATAACAGTAAAAAGAAACAGCCGAGTCGCCAAAACTGTAGCTAGGATTTTCACCCTAGCTTGTGCTGATGAGCACCTACTAAGGAATCTGAAATCCTTAGTAGCAGTTCAATGAAGTAAATAAAAATAGACTGAAGTAAAAACTAAGCTAAAGTAGTAAACGTAAATATCATGAAATAAGAACAGCAAATAAAAGTGTAATGGTGTTTTTGATTAAGATTACCTCCAATGAGGAGGTTGGTGGAGTCCGTTGTGCTGATCCGATGTCGGTGGCTCCGAGCTCCAAGCTGCTCCTTCTCCTTCTCCGATGGTGGAAAATAGGCCAAAAGGGGTCTCAATGGTGAAAGTAGCTTGATGGTAAGCTAGGGTTTCACGAGATGTTTTGGCAGAGTAAGGGTGCTTATGACTGTGGATGTGAAATGAGGGGTCTCCACCACTTATTTATAGTTTTTTAGTGGTGGAATGCTAGCCCATGGTTTTTGGAAACCATGTGGTTTAGGGCAGCTTGTTTAGGGTTTTTGCTGTTTTAGGGTTTTTCTCCTTTTTCCTCATTATTTTTATTCCTTTTCTTCCCTTTTGGGGATTTTTTCTATTTTTAGAGGAATTTTGGTTATTTTTGGAGGAAAAAGGGGTTTTTGGGCCTTTTGGAGGCATTTTAGGCCTTTTGGAGGCATTTTAGTGGGATTTTCAGGGAAATATGGTAGGTAAATGGACGAATGAGCCATGAAATGGGGTAGATGAGGTAGTTAACCATTTTTGGGTGTTAACAGGTGGTATAGAGGTCGGGGGATTTTCTGGTTGAGGAGGTGGTATGACCACTTCCGGCTGTGAAGATGCTGGTGGTTGTGAAGGGTCTGGATGTGATTCTGGTGGTGGGGTTTTCGACGGTGGTGGTGGGGGTGATGGAGGTTGTGATGACGGATGTGTTGGTGATGGAGTGGGGGTATGGACAGGGGTTGAGAGGTTGACTGGGGTGTGTTGTGAGCTTTGGTCGGAAGAAATAGTCTCTTCCAGTGGTGTAGTGGGTAGGTCTTCGGGGCCAAGTGGCTCTGTGATAGACTGTGATGCTCCTATCACGTCACCTTGTTCATCTCGTGTGAATATGGTCGTCTCAGTTGCATAAGGCTTTGTACCTGCATAGAGAGGAGCTTTTGTTTGGATCTTCTGCGCCGACTGGAACAGGGTAGGCAATGTTGCAAAGAAGGCTTTAAGCTCAACGTCCCTGTCGACTCTAGCTCTGATTGCCTCCGAGATTGCTCTTTCATATACTTCATGGGAAATGTCTTTCTGCTGTACTGTTGCTTGCTCCTCGACTATGGTTGTCGGGGATGGGGAGGGAGGGGTCGACACAAGGTCGACCACATATTCAGGTGTCGGCGTTGTTTTTGCTTTCTTTGGCCGACCCTTTGGGGCTCCTGCTTCGATATATCGTTGAAACTGGGTTTAAACTGAGACTTTGTTGGCAGGCACGGGCATCTTCGACAATGTCGACGGCTGCAGCTGCTAATTCCTCCTCGTCGTCGGATGAGTCAGCCAGAATAAGCTTGCGCTTACCCTTTCCTTGTTGTTGTTTTTGGGTTTTGATGGTTTTCCTGGCGACAGCTATCTCTTTAGCCAGCTTCTTAATGGTGCTTTTGGATAAAGCATACTCAAGGTCGTCGGCTTCGACTTCACCTGTCAGTGCTTGAGTGGGGTCGACGGTTACTGGGGCCGGAGGTGTTGTTTGTTGCACTGTTGGTTGTTGTTGTTATTTCGGCTAGGGGTCGACCACTTATGCAGTCGGAGGTTTGACTGTGAGGTGTACCCGACTAGTGGGCATGATCGGGGTATCCTCCGACACAAATGTACTAATATACAGATTAAGCTCGTAGTCCTCCTCCTTCTCCTGGTCTGTGAGCGGTTCGACGATGGAGAAGTCGACCTGTTTGGCAGCCTCCGGGACTGGTATCTTTATTTTTGCTTGTCGGGTCAATTCTATGAAGATCTGGTCAACCATCAGGTAGTAGTCAAGGGCCTGTGCTTTGGGGTCCTGTCCTCGCATGTACCATATTGATGTATGGTCAAGCTCTAACTGTATGTGAGATTCGGTAGTGAGGTTTCGTCGGATGTTTTGGAGCACCCTCCACCTCATCGTGCGAACCTTCAACTGTTGAAACCAAGTCTCCAAGAAGACTTTCCCCTGTGCCAGTTCATGCAGGGTTCCTTTCTGTGAAAAAGGTTTAAACCGGTGCATTTAGAACTTGGTCGGTTCCCGGAATACTGGACTTCCTTCCGGACAAAAATGATACATAACTATCCACAAGATAAGAGAGGGGAATTTGATAATACCTCCCGTCTCTTGGCAGTGTTCAGAGATGGTTTTGACCATGTCGGTGACATAGTCTCCCCATCTGTAGACTCTACCATCAGTGGCGATCGTGTCGACAGGCTCCAGCATCTCCAGCTTAAGGTCGCTGCTTCGACCGGCCAGTGTAAGGGTGACTGCAATGATTTTAGCCACAATTTGTGGCGTTCTTGTGGCAATATGACCTATCATCAGTCCCTTCGAGTTTTTTCCAGTTGGTGTGCCCATGAGTTCTTGGACGAGCCCCTCTTTGATCCCAATAGGGACTGGGTTGCCTTGGTTGGACAGACCCGTCAGTTTGGAGATAACATCCCCAGTGATGTCAATCGGCTGGTCGAAGTATAATCGGCCATTGTGGTACCGACTGATGATGAATTTCACAGCTGCTTCCTTCATCCTGCCGAAGCTTGCCATTAGTGGTGCGTTAGGCTATTGGAAGATGGTGCTCTTCTGAATTTTCTCAGCGGCCTGGGTCATTCTATTGTCTACAAAGGCCCAGTCTTGGATCTCTGTCCAGAGTTTCTGGAATTGACCCTCCTGTACCTTTGCATTTTGGATGTTCTTTAAGCATATGATGAAGGGGGTGTCCTCTGCTTGCAGTTCCTTTGCCTTAGCTGTGGCTCTGGTGAGTTTGGGTGCCATTGTGTCAGACTGGTCAGGGTTTTGACAGGGTTTTTGGTCTTTGGTCGACTGAGATTGTGGATGCTCTGTGGGTGAATAGTGTGGTGAATGAACCTTTGGCTTTCCATTATTTATAGGCTTGGGTGTGGTTGAGTGTCAGAATGGGTGTATTAATGGCGGACTTGACAATCCAACTGCAATACTTGAGTGTGACTTAATGGAGGATCTGTTTTGGAGCTCGAGGCCATTAATGCGAGATGGGACATTCGAGGTCGACGGTCGGTGTCGGTGGTGAAAATGGTCGGCCTGACTGGTCGATGAAGATGGTCGATGGTGGTGATGTCGATGGTCGAGGTAGTGAGTTGTTGTCATGATGGTTGTGTCTTAGTGTATTGTTTTTGTTTTTGGGATTTTTTCTAGCTTTTTATTGGTTTTGGTTGACAGTTACGGTCGTTATATGATTTTTTTTTTGTCAGTTTCATTTTTTGTAACATTTAAGTCGGGCTCCATTGACGAGCTTCCAAAATACTAGGCCCTGCAAGGTTTTTAGTCGGACTGAACCATTGGGGTGTATTTCTTCGACAACGTAAGGTCCCATCCATTTTGTATGCAGTTTCTTTGGTTTTCCTTTGACTCGACTATTATAGAGTAAAGCAAGGTCACCGACCGACAAGTTTTTGTTCTTGATATTACAATCGCGCCATGATTTCTGTTGTTTTTTTTGAATTTCCTAGTGTTGTATAGCCATGAGTCTGTGTTCTTCGAGTTTGCTAAGTTGAAATAGTCGATCTTGTCTTGCATGTTCGACATCGACATGTAGTAGTTGGGATACAATAGGTGTCTGCTGTCAGAAATGTAGGGGTATGACTGCTTCTTGTCCATAAACTAGTCGAAAGGGGGTTTGGTCGGTCGACCGTTTATATGTCGTTCTGTATGCCCAAAGGACCGCAGGGATTTTCTCATCCCAGTTGTCCTTGTCGGTATTGCATATTTTGGTTAAGCCTTTTGTCAATGTTTTGTTGAAAGCTTCAATTGCACCATTCGACTGAGGATGGTATGATGTACTTCATCGGTGGTCGATGTGAAACTGGTCGGTCAAGTTTTGATGGTTTTGTTGATAAAGTGTGATCCTTGGTCGCTGATCAGTGTGAGTGGGCATCCAAATCGAGTAATGATTTTTTCGTAGATAAACTTAGTAGCTACCTCACTTGAACATGTATCGACAGGATCAGCTTCTGCCCATTTAGTGACATATTCCACTACAGTGATAATATATCTTGCACCTGATCGTTTGGCTGGGATAGGGAATGATCCTATGAAGTCTATAGCCCAAATTTCGAATGTGAGACTAGGGTTTACAGATATCAAGGGCATTTCTATGGTCGAAAGTGGTCGACCAAGTCATTGGCATCTGTCACATCGACTAACAAAGTTTTTGCAATCTCTGTGGAGTGTCGGCCACCATAATCCAGACTGTTGGATTTTCTTTGCAGTTGTGTCTGCTTGGAAATGTCCTCCTGTAGGTCCATAGTGTGCTTCATGCATGATTTGATCTCACTCATGTTCGAGTACACAACATCTGAGAATGTCATCTAACCCCATTTTATATAAAAATCCATTGATGATGCTGTAGGGTGCAGCCTTCATAGCTAAGATTTGTTTTTTCTTGGTGTTCAGACCTTCTGGAGCCTGACCTGTCTCTAAAAACTGTGATATTTCTTCGAGTTCTTCTGGTACTACTTCTATATGAAATAGATGTGCATCCGGCAAGTCGTCGTCAAATCCGGTCAGTTCCTCTCCTGTGTCTATGCGAGATAGGTGGTCGGGCCTGACATTGAGCTTTCCTGGTCGGACCACAACTTCGAACTCGAATTCTTGAAAAAGAAGTAACCATCAACAAATTCTCGCATGATGAAGGGGTTTATTAACAAGGTACTTCAAAGCTTGATGGTTGGTGTAAAATATGAAGGGGTTGGATAAAGGGTAATGTCGATACTTTTGAAGGGCAAAGACCATACCTAGGGCTTCTCGTTCAGTGGTTGAATAGTTCCTCTTAGCCTTATTGAGTTTTCGACTACTGTAAACTATAGGGTAATCCATCCCATCATCCCCTGGTTGAGTCAGGATTGCTCCAATTGATATTCCTGATGCATCAATATGCACATGGAATTTGGTCGACCAATTTGGGAATTTACGTATGGGGGCTTCGACCAGTTTTCTCTTCAGTTTGTCGAACGAGATCTGGCATTCTTCGGTCCATTTAAATTCTTGATCTTCTTTTAGTAGTTCTTCCAGAGAATAGGTCATGTCTGAATAGTGTCTGATAAACTTCCTATAATACCCTGTATGTCCAAGTAACACCCGAACTTGTTTAGGGTTTACTGGAGGTTTCAAGTTGAGGATGATTTTAATCTTGGCAAAATCGACCTTGATGCCATCTTTGCAGACAATATGCCCTAAGAGTATGCCTATTGGGGTCATAAAGATACATTTCTTAATGTTCAGGGAGATTTGTATCTGTCGACATCTCTCCAGCATAAGTCAGAGCCATGTGTAGTGATCTTTTAGGGTGGAGTATATAGTCCAATCGTCGAAGTAGACTGCCATATTTTTATAGATGTATTCCTGGAAAGTTTTGACAACAATTCGGGAAAATACTGCAGGTGCATTCTTTAGCCCAAAAGGCATAACTCTGTAAGCAAAAGAACCAAATTCACAGACAAATGTTGTCTTCTTTTGATCTTCTTTTGCTATGGGTACTTGGTTATATCCTGAAAATCCATCTGTGAATGAGTAGCATTCATGGCCTGCCACTTCATTCAAGATTTCATCAGCATAGGGGGTGGGGAATGGATCTGTTAGTGTGACTTTGTTAAGCTCTCGAAAATCGACACAAATTCTTAACCTGGTCGAGTCATGTTTCTTAGGTTGTACGACCATGGGACTTGCCCATTCCGACTGGTCGATGGGGTAAATGATATTTGCTGCTAACATGTTGTCTATTTCCTTCTTAACTATCTCCTTATATTTATGAGCTAATTTATAAGGTCATTTCTTGACAGGTCGGACATCAGGTTTAGTATCTATTTTCATTTCTCCCATTTCCTGTACTAGCCCTTTTAAGTCTTTGTAGTCCCTTGCAAAGACATCTTGGAATTCTCTATGTAAGTTTATGATTTCGGTGGTTTGGTGTTCATTCCAGTAATCACCAATCTTAGCTATTTTTGGACGGTCGTCATTTGAAATGTCGACCTCCTTAGTTTTCACTTTATCATCCAGCCACTCTGGTGCTTTAGCTTCATTGATCGGCTGACTTCCTTCTTTGAACTGTGAAAATGTAGCAGGAAATTCGGCTGCAGTCATTCTGTCAAGGTCGGGTTTGTCTATGGTCTCAACTTTCAAGACTGAATGGATAGGTTTGTTAGTTTCAATGTGTTCAGGGTTCCTTCTGAAGCTCTTTCCTGTGGTGTGTTCATTTTCCAAGTGTAAATGTGTCAACTATGGTCTGGATGCAGTTTGTATGTTATTACAGTTCTTAACCTGTCGATGGGTCTGTGAGGGTTGATTTACGGTCGGTTGGAGAAAATGTTTGATTTGTTGGGCTGGTTCGGCCAATGTTTCATTTTGGGGTATGAACTGGAAGTCCTTGATAAAGTTTTCTCTTAATTCTTGCCAAAAGAAGGTTTCTCCTCTATCTTCCTCCATCTTATACCATTTGTTGGGTAAGTCGTCTAAGGTTGAAGGAAACAAATGGGGCCAGGCTCGCTCGTCTGTGTAGCCAAGTCTTCTCCACTCCTTTTCACAAGTCCTATTGTGATCTTCGGGGTTTTGGCCTTGGGTAAAGATAGGGATTTGGGCTTCCTATGTTAACTTTTTCCCTCCAAACCGTTCGACAAATAAGGTTGAAGCAGTTGTCCAGGTCTGTAGTTTTGACTGATGGGTATCCCACCATCTAGCTGCTTGACCTGTAAATGTTTCCACTAAGCTTTGAAGTCGACCATGTTCTCCAATATTTTTAGATACTTGTTCGACATGCATGACTGGGGATTCCCTCTCCTTATACCGTGGTAGTTGGGTAGTGTTTAAGTTCGTTGGTTGTAAGGTAGGGCGTTCCCTTAGTTTCTTTTCAAAACTTTTAGGGATAAGTGATACGATGAAGCACTGTCGGGTGGGTTTTTTCTGTAATGTTTGTATAGTCCAGCACCCTCTTGCTTGTGTTTTGTAGTTTTCTATTTCCTATTCATAGAGTTCAGCATCTGAATTATAGCCAACTGAGTCCGGGTTACCTAAGTAAAGCTCCCCATGGGCGTTTGGTTCAGTATAGTCAATGTTATTGTGGATCTGGTAAAGTTGTCGGACATCGACTTCCTCATCCATCGGTTCAATCCAAGGTTGTCCTTGGGATGGGTTAATAGGTACGATGACCTTTTGGCCATTTCCTTTGAGCTTAATTCGCTCTTTTTCTAAAGAGATAGATGCTTTCATCTTTCGACCCCAAGGTCGACCGACAAGGGCTGGGAAGGAGCTAGCTCCTTCTTTTGGGTCAATAATTTCAAAATCAACCTTAGTCAATATTCCTTTGATGGTCGTGTCGACATTTTTCCAAACCCCTATGGGTTCAATGAGGCCTTGGTCGGCGAGTTTTAGGTAAATTCCTGACTCATAGAGTCGAGGTCTTCCCATATTTTCCCATGTATCCCTGGTCATGATATTTACCTGAGACCCAAAATCGAGCACCACTTGTTGGACGTGGAAACCTTCGATTTCCAGGTCGACTAGAGGGTCGACATCGTTTTTGTCTTTTTGGTTTAGGCTGCAAATGTTCTTAGTTTTTTTTTCCAGGTTAGTACTTTTGATTTGATGTAATAAATCAATGAACTGGGCTACAGACTTGTCTGATTGAGCTAGCTGAATTAATTGATATACTGTGTTGGGTCGACTGTTAACTAGGTTTTCATGTCGTGCTATATCGTGGAATATGTGTGTGGCTTCTTGATATGTTTGTCTTTCTGTGCTAGGGTCAGGATATGTGTTTGTATTTTTAATTTTTCTTATCTGAGGGTTATCAGGCCCTGTTTTTGTGCCTTGTCGAGTGACAACTTGTAAATTTTTAGTGGGTATTACATCATGCTTCTGGACACAAGACAAGACATTAACATTCTTTTTATTATTGATTTTTTCTAACATAGTAGGACAATCCTCCAAGGAGTGATCGCCTAATCCACAATGTGTACAGAATTTAAGGTCAGTTCTGTCCTTGTACGGACAGTATGCGCATAGGTGCCCCTCTTTGTAGCAAATGAAGCAATGGGTGGGTCGACGAGTTCATATGTCGCGATTTCCCACGAATCGACCTCTTCCTCCAAACCCTTGTCGTCGATTGTCGTACCGGCGTTCATATCGTCGACCATCAGTTATTTTCCCGTTTTGGTTGTTTGTATTGTTTTGCTCGTTGTTTTGTGCTACTGCGTTCGTTTGGTAGACTGCCTGATAGTTCTATCTGTTTTTCAGGTTTAGTTGACAGTTGGTCATGTTGTGATTCGTTGTCTCACAGATGGCACACCAGGAAGCCTTTCCATTCTTCATGTTATATGGACAATCTTTCATAGAATGATCTCTGTGCTCCTTGCAAATGTCACAAAACGCTTTTGTTTGCACGAAACGAACGTCTTGTCGGCTATACTGATGTCGACAATTATCTTTTGAATGCCTGGCCGTCGAGCAGTTGGTACACCAGATTTCTTGATTTTTGAGGGTTAGTTCTTTTAAAGACTTCTGCACATTTTCTAGCTGTTCCTCTAATCGGTGGTCTGTCGGATATGCACGTATATCTTTGTCCATCTCAACCTGCAGAGCTTTAGTCAACGCATCCTCATATGTCTTAAATGTTTCCAGACAGATATGTCAGCGAACTTTCTATGACAATCCTACAAGGAACCATTGAATTAGTAATTGCTTATCAATAACATAATCTAATTGGCTCAATATATCCTTCCAGCATTTTTCATAGTCACGGACTGTCTCTCTTGGCTTCTGTTGTGTTGTTTTAAGCTTTTTGGCTGCCAGGTGCTTAGCGTCTGGGGTTTTGAAAAAGGATAAGAACTATGCTTTTATCTCAGCTTTCGTGGCTCTGGGTTGCCTTTCAAAAAATTTCATGTACCAGGTTAAATCCCTTTTCCTTAAGGCTTCGACGAACTGAGCCATCTGTCTGTCTTCATATGTTAGCCGGTTTGCTTCCCAGGTCGACTCGCAGACGAACCAGTGTCGTCTCAGGTCTTCATCCCCCTCATAGAGAGGAATGTGAGCAGATCCGTGACCCATGTCTGAATCACTATCATTGCTCTCAGAAGTTGGTGGTGTTGGAGGTGTGGGTGGTGGTGAAAGTGGTGGTGTTGTTGATGTCGGCGTTCCTGCAGACTTTGGGTCAACGGAACTGGTGTTCCCGTCGGTGGTCGATACTTCGTCAACGAACAGTGGGTTTTTGTGGATTTGTAGTGGATTTGTACTGTCGATGGTCCACTGCAACTTGGTGTGTGCAGGTCTGCTTCTTTGATTTCCTCTAGAGTTGTATGTGGCGAGGGGGGTGCTCCTTCATGTGTCGGTAAGAGCAAGTGGATACTCCGAAAGGAGGGTGCCATCTAAAAAGTCACCCAGTTCCCTTCGACCGGTCGACGGATGACAAGATGTCGTCCTGGGTATGGTTCGTCACCTAGTCGACTCTAGATAGTGACATCACCAGCTCGTAGTCGGAAGTTGTCTTCGACAATAGTCTGTATTCTGGTATGCGGGTTTGCTGGGGACAGGGTTATTTCTTTGGGAACCGTTATTTGGAGAGATTCTTACTGCTCTGTTCACACTTCTTCATCCTTAGGGGCTGTCTCTTCGTCTATGCCCTCTTTGTGTCAGTCATGATCCGACTCTGGCGGAATCTCATCACGGTCGGTCTCCCTAGGGTTTTGTCCTTGATGCAGCCCTGCGGCTCTTTCACGTCTGGATTCCCTTCTCTATTTTCGTTCGTCCCTTTTGATTTTCTTAATGTCCGACATACCTTCGTACAGTACTATTCCTTCAGGTCCCCTTCGGTCGACTTTTCATTACTGGCTTAATACTGGGTTCTGGTCGACTAGGATCCACTATGCTCTATCTCCGACACACGACCAGCTACCCCCCCATAGCCTACCCGACGCTTTTTAGAAAGCTCAGATAGTTCAAATTACTTACTCAGGAAGTATTCCCACTCCCTTTCTGCAATAAACTTCTCCCACTTCTTTTGTTTCTCTGCCCAGTTAGTATTCGGTGGCAGTTCGCACAGTGGTGGTCGAGGTTCGACGATGTGGCCTGCTCCTTTGTCGATCAAGAACTTGAACAGCAAGTTCGGCAAGGTGCACAAGAATTGGTCGGTGAACTCTGTGTAGAATTTAGCTTTTACAGTTTCCACTGATGTTCGGTCTTCGATTTCTTGCTCTTCGCAGAAGTCGTCGGCGATTTTCTCAAACCACTCCGACAGATTTGTTCGTCCCCCTCGAAATAGTTTATCTAGCAACTGCTGTTCTTTAGTCGTGTCCGGCTTTCTCATCCAATAGCTGCTTCAATAGTTGTGGCACTGATTCGATAAACTTCTCATGTGTTTCAGTGAAAAATCTTTCCTTAGCTTGAGTGACTGTTAATGTGTTTCGTCGTGCGTAATTTTGCAAGTAGTTCGCAACTTTACGATCCCACCAGTCCTTTATCTCCTGCTCTGGTATCATATGTGGGTATATATTCCAGTCAAGTACTACCGGCAACGGAACCAATGTTGTAATCTCACAGATCACATAAGGTTACCAATAATACATACTAAAACATATATAAATGTAAACAGAGATAAGAGACAAGAACAGATAGGAAAAATAGATTATTTTATTACAATGAGTTCATACAAGGCAGAGAACTGAACTTAGTTCTTTCTTGGCTCAATAGCCTAATATATACAAGTTACAAACAGTTACAAAATAACTACCTGTCGGTTCGGTGAACCAACACGACTATTAGTTAGGTCGACTAATCTTTTAGTTTAGTCGACCGACCGACTAAGTCGGCTGATCAACTAAGTTGGCCCATCAACTTATTCGGCTGATCGACTAAGTCGGTCTTTGTTCAAGTCGACTTCGTCGACTTGCTCCTTCTACAGGGCACATCTATTGAAGACACAAACATATATTGGAGATCTAGGGCTCGACAGGAACACTTCACTATGAGCGTACAATTGAGAGTTGAGGATAGGCTCCAGGGTGCTCAGAACTTTCCTACAAGGAAAGAAAGGATCACAAATATCCTAGATTTCAGTGATGCAGAGGAGCACACTGGCTCCACGAAGGTTGCATCCACAGATCTGATAGATCTAGAAGCTTGGAAGAAGATTGATTCTAGATCCATGATGATTATCATGGATGGAGTGAAGGACCATGTAGTCCCTCACCTTTCTTGTAAGAAGACCACATTAAATATGTGGACGGCTTTGGAGAATCTATATCAAAGCAAGAACGAGAACCAAAAGATGGTGTTGCAAGAGATGATGCAAAACACCAAGATGGCCAAGGGAGAAGGAGTTGTGCCTTATCTCACAAAGCTCACACGGATCTGGGATGAGGTTGGAGCTATTGTCTCTAAGAAAGTGGACAAGGATTTAGTTCGGATAGCCCTTAATGGCTTCTCTAAGGTATGGGACACCTTTGTCAAACGTGTTGTGGCTAGTGAGAAGGTCTCTAATTGGTAGAGACTATGGGATGAATTTATGCAAGAGGAGACCTGCATGGGTCAAGAATGAGGATCATTCAAAAGTGCCCCACAGATTTTGGATTAGGAGGCTCTAGCCCTTACAGGGAAGAGCAAGGGGAAGGAAAATCGAAAGAAGGATGGTAAGAATAACCTTGATGTGTCAAAGGTCAAGTGTTCTATCTACCAGAAGCAAGGACATTTTTCCTCCCAATGCCTAGACAAGAAGAAGAAGAGTAACACTTAGATGGATGGATCTGCAGAGGTGGATGAGTTCAACAGGAACCTCAACGAGGAGTTTTTCTTGATAGCTTGCATGGAAAGCACCATAGGGAACAACATATGGTACATCAATAGTGGAGCATCTAGTCACATTATTGGACAAAAGAGATTCTTCAGATAATTTTAGGAGGGTCGAACAACGATCCATGTTGAGTTGGGTGATGATGCACAGTATCAGGAACAAGGAGTTGGCACTACTTCATTTCAGAGGGATTATGGAAAAACCCTCAATTTTGTTGATGTGTTATATGTTCCATGACTAACCAAGAGCCTTATATAAATCTCCACTCTAGAGTACAAGCGATATTAGGTGAAGTTCCATGACCATAGAGTGTATATTAGGCCCAAGGGTTCATATAGGATCTTGGATCGGGTGATTGGTAGAAGGAGCGGGAAGGTGTACAGATTACACTTTGAGCCTGCAAAGTCTCTAATCACCAAAAGAAATAGCAATCAGGTTGAGTTGTGGCACAAGAGGATCGCGCACTTACACAATGGAGCACTGAGGCATTCGAGACAGGCTATCATTGGCGTTCCTCGGGTACAGGAGGAGAAACATAACCACTGCAAGGGTTGTGCTTTGGGGAAGAACATCAAGAAGTCTTTCCCATAGAGCGAGCACAAGTCTAAGAAGCCCTTGGACTTGGTGCATTCATATGTATTTGGACCTATGAGTGTCCATTCATTCAGTTTTTATAGTTATTGTGTAAGCTTCATTGATGATTATTCTAGGAAAACCTGGATCTATTTCCTAAAGGCCAAGTTAGAGATCTTTGAGACGTTCTGAGAGTTCAAGAATCTTGTGGAGAACCAAACAGGAAAGAAGATTTGGGTGTTGAGAACATACGACAGGGGTGAGTACACCTCCAATGAGTTCATGGAGTATTGTTCGACAGAGTGGATCAAGAAGGAGCACATTGTTCCCCAGACCCCACAACATAATGGAGTTGTAGAGCAAAAGAATTGGATGATGGTTGGAGCAGCCAAGGCCATGCTATTTGATCAGGGATTACCACTATTCCTCTGGGACGAGGAATACAGGAATGTAATATACATTCATAATAGGTGTCCCCACACAACTTTGGGGAGGAAGGCACCGGAGGAGGTATTCACAGGAACTAGGCCATATGTGAGTCACATTCGCATATTTGGCAGCTTCTGCTATTGTCATGTTCATGCTGACAATAGGAAGAAGCTGGACCTTTCTGGAGAGAAGGGGTTACTTGTTGGTTACAGCAAGATTTCAAAGTCATATAGAGTTTACATTCCTACTCGCAGGAGGATCATTGTGAGCAAGGATGTCTAGTTCAATGGGTATAGGGCCTTGTGGAGATCTATGGACTTACCAGTAGAGCAGCAGCCAACATAGGACATAGGGATTAAGTTGGAGGATCCAAATGCACAAGTACAGGTACAGACACAGGGTACAGGTTCTGGTAGTAATAGGGAGTCAAGTGGACATGATCCTTCATTCATTGACTTGAAGGATGACCAGTAGAAGGAGATGGATATCCAACAGCCGCAACAAGTTGAAACTAGGGCAAGGCCTACGTGGTTTAGGTCCACACCGCAAGATTCCATACATGTAGATCCTCTACAGAGATCTTTTAGAAGGAGTGTACCACCAAAGAAGCTTAGTTACATGGCACTGATGAAAGAGTTGATTAACTCTGAACCTTACAGCCTCAGGGAGGTATCACAACATGATGTGTGGCAGAAGGCTATGGTTGAGGAGTATGAATCCATTATGAAAAACCAGGTATGGGATCTTGTGACGAGGCCATAAGGGAAAAAGGTGATGGGATCCATATGGATCTACAAGGTGAAGCATGAAGCAAATGAAAGCGTAGATAAGTATAAGGAGCGCTTCATGGCAAAGGGGTTTTCACTGAAAGAGGTTATTGATTATGAGGAGACCTTCACCCTTGTTTCCAAGTATTCTTCCATTCAGACCATTATTTCACTAGTAACTAAGATGGGTTGGCGATTCCATTAAATGGATGTTAAGACTACCTTCCTCAACAGATTGATATAGGAGGAGGTGTATATTGAGAAACCATAGGGATTTGATGTGGAGAACATGGAAACACATGTATGCATCCTACATCAATCTCTTTATGGAATCGAGCAGGCACCTTTAGAATGGTACTCGAGAATTGTCAGCAATTTGCGGGATATGGGATTTTAGTAAAGTGAGGTTGACCACAACCTATACTTCTTGATAAGTGAGGTGCCTCTCATACTGGTCCTGTATGTCGATGATCTCTTTTTGACAGTAGATGAGAGGTTGATTGGAGACTGTAAGTCCAACCTTGCATTGGAGTTTGAGATGAAGGACCTTGGGCTGATGCATTACTTTTTAGGCTTGGAGGTTTGGCAAAGAGATGGATGCTTCTTCATCAGACAAGGGAAGTATGTAGTAGAGATCTTGAAGAGATTCAGGATGGAGGACTGCAAGCCTATGTCCATACCTCTAGTTTCCAACTGGAGGAATATTGATGCATCAAGGTCAGAAGGATTTGATCCTACCTTGTATCGTCAACTTATCCGATCACTTATGTATCTGGTCAACACTTGGCCAGACATTAGCTTTGTAGTCAACTATTTGAGTCAGTTCATGGTGGACCCTCTGAGAGTGCATTGGATGACCGTGAAGCACATAATTCACTACATCATAGGTATAGTTAAGTATGGATTGGTTTATGAGTGCAGGCGAAGTGTACAGTTAGTAGGTTTCAGAGATGCTATCTAGGAAGGATGTGTAGAGGACCAGAAGAGTACTTTGGTTTTTTTTTCAACACTGGATCAAGGGTTGTCTCTTGGTTCAGCAGGAAGCAGAAGTCAATTGCATTGAGCTCGATAGAGGATGAGTACATGGAAACCAACATCGCTTCTTGTGAGGGTATGTGGCTGAGGAAGTTACTTGCAGGGTTGTTCGAGTGTGTGATAGAGGCTACATTAGTTCACTATGATAATCCGAGTGGCATCAGGCTATATGAGAATGCAATGTTCCATGACCGAAGTAAACACATAGACATCATATACCACTTCTTGAGAGATTATGTTTAGAGAGGAACCATCATGATTGGAGTACATACAAACATATGAGCAGGTGGCAGACATTTTCACGAAGGAACTTTGTAGATAGAGTTTTGTGAAGTTTAGGGTGGTACCTAGTCCCATCCTCGTTGAGAAGGAGCGTTAAACTAGTAGCAACAAGGAAGGTCTTACTGCATGCATGCCGAAGAGTTAAATTAGGAAACTAGTTATATTTAATTTACTTTTCCTAAGTTTACTTTGGAAAATAAATTAAAGTGATCTAAATTAACTTGAGTGAAATACTTGTTAAAGTGAAAGGGAAATTAGGGTTTTTTCTTTACCACTAGTTAAAGTGAAAATGAAAATACGGTTTTCGCTTTACCTAAAGTTATAAAAGAGAGATCAATTGGTGATGAGGACACACACATTTGTATTTTGACAGGACAAGATACAGACAGGGAGAGAAATTCAGGCATAGGATATAGTTGGGAAGACAAAGGAGCAAGTAGCAGGATCACCGAGCTTCATATAACTGGGTCGTACACTCACACAGGAAGGTGTTGAGGTTTAGCTAGGATTTTCCCAGTGATTCTGCTGGGTAGTGCATTCTCTAGGTTTGGGTGAATTTGTAGTGATTTTAAAACTTCCATATTTTCTCATAATAAAATCTATATTTGACTACTGCACCGATTTTACCATCTTGGGTTTTTCCAAGGGTTTCCATACCCAAAATAATAATGCCATTATTGTGATGTGATGTTGTGTTTTATTTCTCAGTTTTATATTTCGTTGCATACTGTAAAGATATTCATGTGTGGTTATTAGCAGAGATCTTGCATACACCATTAGCCCTAGTTTGAATATTAAAGAAAAATTTACAAATTGATATACAAGATTATATAAAAAATCATTGCTTCCATATTAATTTTTTTATTGTCTACATTCCTCTCAAAAGAGAATTTTGGATTTTTATTAGTAGATAGATTTTTGACACGGTGAGAATCACTTTATAGTGTATGCATTCTATAAAAACAAAAAAAGATGAATGAAGATATTCTTAGAGTTGATCTTGCTAAACATTAAAACAAAGTTGATTGGGGTTTTTTAGGCTCATTTTTCTTCATATTGTCCTAAACTTAAGGGCCACTAGTTGGATCATGGGTTGTATCTCCTCAACAAATTTCATTATTTTAGTCAATGGTGCCCCATTCTTATTTTTTAAAAGCACCAGGGGATTGAGACAAGGTTGACCCCTATCATCTTGGTTCTTCTTTCTAATTATGGAAGGGTTTAGTTTGATGATTACCAATTCCAGCCTTGATGGGAGACTTTCAAGTATCAAAATTTCTTACGTAATTCACATTACTCATCCTTTGTTCATGGATGATGTTCTTCTATTTGGCAGGGACACTATATTTGAATGAAAAATATTATAAGGATTGTTTACCCACTTTTTTGGAAGCCACTGAAATTATGATTAACGTTGAAAAATCTATCTTTCTTATGGATGGGGTGAGTGAATATTTCATAAACAATTTCATCCATGTTTTTCAGTTTAAGATTGAACCCTTAGATACAAGTATCAAGTATTTGGGATTTTTCTTGAAAGCAACTAATTATCACAAAGCAAATTGGTCATCGTTGCTTCATAAGGTTGAGAAAAAACTACAAACTTGGACCCTGTGATGGTTATCTTTAGGCGGTAGACTCATTCTCATAAGTCCCTACTAAAAAATATTCTAGTTTATTGGATGACATTGGTGAAAATTCAGATATTTATTCTCAACAAAATTTTGATAGCTTTTCCAAAAGAATTGGGAGGATTGGGTTTGGATAACATTTATGATTTTGTCCAAGCCCCTCCTATAAAATTTTGTGGCAATGCCTTTTTTGGTGTGCATCTATGGAGATCTATTTTGAAGGAAAAATATTTGCAAAGTTCTAGCATTGTAGACTAGATATCTAGCTCTATCCCTCCTGTTCAGAATGTGTCAAATAGTGGGTTGTGGCTCCTTCATTCACAAAATGTTCTCAAAGGTTGGCTTGCGTGGAGACTTGGCAATGGTTTGCAAATTAAAATCAGAGAGGATCCTATTTTTGGAGGTTCTTCTTTCTCCTTCTTATCATAGCAACTTTTTATTGAGAATAGATCACGCGGTATCATGGTTTTAGGCCAAATCTATGATTGGGATATCACAAATCAGGGTCCTCAATCCTAAAAATCTATTGAAGCACTCAATCTTCCTCCTCTATTTCATGATGAAAGGAATCATTACATCATTGGACTTAGAATTATTGGGGTCCTTCTATCTATGGGAAAGGACTATCTACTATGGTCATGGGATGTTGAGTCTCGTGTTATCACAACAAATAGTGCTTATGATGTTATTTTCATCAACAGGTCGGGAAATCAAAACATCTAATGGTGTTCCAAATTATTGCATTGGGATTGTCCATTAAATATTCCTTTTTTGTTGTTGGTTAGTTCTATACAAAAAAAATCTCACTTGGGAGAGTTTGCAAAAAAGGGGTTGGCAAGGACCGAGTTATTGTTGTGTTTGTGGGAAAGGAGAAGAACCCTCTGATCATCTTTTTGTTCATGTGATTTCTCAGTATTGGTTTGGCAAGATATTTACAAGTTATTGGGTGTTAAGAAAATTTGGGGGCAATGTCTTTTGAACATAACCTGTTTGACTAGAATTATGGTAACTCTTCTTGGACTGAACTTCCTATCTTTGTTTGTTGGGATTTATGGCACCGCCAAAACTTTATTCTTTTTTAAACCAAACTCGTCTGATTACACACGTTATCCAAACCATTATTTGTAATTCTAAGACTATGTAGATTGAGAAGATCGCCAAATTTATATGTCTTGCTCCTCCTATTTCTTCTTTGATCTATCTAGTTGGGCACTTTGATAATGCTTCACAAAATTTTGGGTTGGTATCTTGCACATGTATGGTTATGTTTCCTTCTTATACCCATTTTTTTTCTTTATGCCATGGGATGTGGCAAGGGGTTAAAAACCCACAATGAACTTCTTAGCTTAGTAGGCCTACTTTTATTTGCTCATTTGAGAGACATCAATTCTCTACAGCTTATTGGTGATTTGAAAATCATTGTAGATTGCGATCTTCACAAGTGTGTTGTTCAAGTAGTCTTGTTGGAGTGGTGGAAATATCGCATTCGAATAGTGGGAGGATTATTTCCAATCTATTTCCTTTCATCATGTCTTCAGGGAATACAATTCATATATTGATTCGTTGTCCAATAAAGGCATGTATTCTTCGAAGGATATTCTTCAGTTTCAATAATGGAGTGACAAATTTTTTATCTCTCAAAAATCCATTCCTATTTATGATGCATAGAATATTGTTTTTGGTCCATCTTTTTTAGTTCAATCAGTTTTTTGAAGAATATTGATGATATATAGACCTTCTATTATAGATTAGAGTATTGTTGTCAATTGTGCAAGGATCATATATAATTTTTTAAACATTAATTGTAAATATGATTGAGAATAGCTTATTTAAAATGATTGAACAATCTATGTTAAAGCTACAAAAATTCATGTAAAAATTCATGTAAATAAACCAATGTATAGTTTGATTCATGATATGAATAACAATTACAACATTTTATTTATAGAAAAAAGACTTTAAACCAATAAGCATAGATATTTCAAGTGCTAGAATACTACTATGTTGAGGCGTGAGACCATAAGAGTAAAATTTTGCATGTTTTTTTTTATTAAATCCTGTGATATGACTTATAAGAAATTAAATAATTGTAAAAGTGGTTAGAGATGATATCATTTGAATATTAAATATTAAAATTTTATTTTTATGTTTATAAATTTAAAAATTTGTAACTAATTTTTCAAATTTCAATTATAATTATTTAATTAAAGTTTTTAAAAATATTTAATTAAAATGAAATTGAAAATTTTCAAAATCACTATTAAATAAACACTTTAACAATAACATGAGATAAACTAGCACATCCACATAGTTTGTGTCTAGATCACGTCCATAGATATTAGATGGTTGAGAGATAGTTATGAAATGGAAAATATTTTTTTATTCTTCGTATTCTTCTAGTTAAATGGTTTAACTATGAGTTATCCATACCTAGATACATGTTATCAGAGACATTCTTCTTCTTATTAATTTATCAAGTATCAATTAATTTTTATATTCTTTTTCTTTTTTATCTCACATTCTTCTAGCTATCTGCCATGAATTGTTAGTTATCCATTCATCAACTATGAGTTATCCCTGCATTACCACCACTTATCCAGTTATTTTTTATATTCCTTTTTTAATAATTGTTTATTTTGAATTTGAATAACTTCCATAGAATCAATCTCGAGAGTACATTACACTGGTCTCATCCTTGTCCTTAGATGAAAAAGCATAGGTTGTAGTCCACCCCAAATATCAAATAAAAACGTATATCTACGTAATAAACCAATTTGATATCTTGAATGATGACGTAGAAAACCACACCAACTTTAATATGCCCCAATTCATAGTTGTCTTTGGAAATCCGATAGGCTTGAAGTTATTTTTGAAAATGAAGTCTTGAAGTTTTTAATATCTCGACTAATTCAACTACATTGAACACATAATATTTATTTTTAATATTAATTTTACATTGACTGGTTATTAGCATAGATTCATCTTAAAAAGAGATTTACCAAGTTACAAAAGGAATTAAATATATCGAAGTGCCAACCCCTTTTTAGAGTGTAAACATTGAGGAAGATTTTTAATTTAACTAATTTGTGTAATTTAATATATAAGTTATTTTAAATGTTTTAAATGTAATTTGAGTCGACATGTTAATTTTTTTAATATTTATTTTTTTATAGTATTTTTAATTTCTTAAATAAGAACGTGTCATCTCTAGAAGGAGCATAGAAGGAGTTATGCATATTCCTCTATTGGGCTATATTCCCTTATTGGACTATAGAATGTTCCTCTTCAACGCAACAAGGAAAGTCACAAGAAAAAAAAAACATCAGGGAAGCAAGTCATACTTGAAAAAAGGTGCTCTTATTTTAGTTTTATGTTCTAATGTTTTGAGATACATATATTCTACTTGTGGTCCCAAAAATAAAAATAAAATCAATATCCTTTTTCATGTAATGCTATTAAATAAGGTAATTGTCACGATTATAGCCTCAATGAAGTATGAAGATGACCAAAGTTTCTATTGGTAAATAGGTTGGGAGATCCCACCCCATCTTTACTACCCACTCTTCATCTATCAAACACCCATAAAAGTTCAATGACACCGACAAGAAATCACTACATTGTTGTTCAATGCTTTGGGCAAGTTGATTTCCCAAACTAACAGATTCCCTACTAGAATCAACTCAAGATTAACTAAAACTTCACTTCAACACTCTACTAAAACTTCAACACTGATTATATTTTTAAATAAAAATTAACTGGTACTTTTTTACTTTTTTACACAAGTTACTGTTGTCCTATCTTTTACCAACCTAACCTAACCCAATGGACCACTCAGTATTATTGTTAAATGCATCATCTAGAATTGTTAACTGCCCCATCTACCATAGTAATAGTACTAAACTTAATTATTTGGAATGATTAACTACTTGAATATTCATAGCTTATAAGTTAAGTATGATCTAGTCGTTATTTATGCATAAACTATTAGTTATGCATTAACCATTAGTTATTTATGCATTAACTATTAGTTATGCTACATAACTTGCAACTACATACTATAACACAACTTCAAGACATGAGAACCAATCTGAGTTAAACAGCTTATCTATATGTTATTATTAATTCAATTTCGATATCCTCGTCTCAGTACTCCTTGCAGTAGCATTAAATTCTATTGATTACTGTTAATGGTTAAATGTTATAAATTCTTAATTTAATTTTTAATTAATTTAATTGTAATTGAATCTTATAGATTTATATGAATCTGTTTTTTTAACTTTTTAATAATAAATACTAAATTTTACTGTTGATGTTAGTTCAGTTTTTTCTATTATTATTTTTAATTAATTTAATTATAATTGAATCTTATAGATTTATATGATTTTTTTTAGCTTTTTAATAATAAATACTAAATTTTACTGTTGATGTTAGTTCAGTTTTTTCTATTATTATTTTTAATTAATTTAATTATAATTGAATCTTATAGATTTATATGATTTTTTTTAGCTTTTTAATAATAAATACTAAATTCTTTTGTTGATGTAAATTCATTTTTTCTGGTTTTAAATTAAGAATGATTTGTTAATATTGTGTTTATTTATTATATTGATAGACATTTTTATTTTGGAATTCTTTATTGAAAAATATAATTCATTAATATCAATATATTATCTTTTAATTTTAAAATTTATGTAAATAAATTTACAATATTTTTTCATTTTTCAGATTTTTCACTGTAGTCTTAGGCCATCTACTTCTTTTTTGTAAAGATGCCAATGTTTGTCCTTAATTTAAGATGCCATTTTTTCTAATGTCTGTCCTTAAAGATGCCAATGTTTATCCTTACTTAAATATGTCATTTTTTTTATACTTCAAGTAGATATATAATAATTTAATTTTTATTGTATTTAAGTTGATTTTGAAGTAATTTATAAGTTTTCAAATAAAATTGTAAAGTTTTCAATAATTGTTTAAAAAATAAATATTAAATTAAATAAAAAAAATTCAAATAAAAAGTTCATATTTATATTATTCAAAATAAATAAATAAATACATAACCATATTAGTAACAGTAAAAAACTTATATTCAAATAATTCTCAAACTACCCAAAAACCCTAAACTAATTACACAAAATAAACTCAAATAAAAGCAAGGACAGACAAAAAAATTTACGCTAGTCCGGGCGCTTCAATGAGAACCCTCCAACTACGGACCATCAACCTAAAATATAATGGTTAGAAATAAAAAAATAAAAAACAAAATTAAAATTAAATATGTTAAACTCTTTTACAATTGAATTGAACATTTGTTTATTTATATTCCACTTGAATAATAATTTTTTATAATAATTAAATTTTTAATATTAAAACTTTCATATTATAGTTAATTTTTTAATATTTTCTCAGAAAAATAGTTTTTTAATATTAAAACTTTCATGTGATACATTATAATTAATAACTTCACCATTCTTTATAATAATTAGTTTTTTAACATTCAAACTTTCATGTCATAATTAATTTTCTAATATTAAAACTTTCATGTCATACATCATGACACTATAGTGTAATTAATAACTTCACCATTAGTCAGACGTTGGGTTTTTTTAATTTATAGTCTTATAAAAATAAATCGGAAAACCACCACGTGATCATTCACACTTTTAGTTCATCTCATTAACCAACGTTGGGTTTTTTTATTTATAGTCTTAAAAACATAAATCGGAAAACCACCAGAGTTCATCTCAAAATCTTTTTTTAAGCTATTTTGTAACATGAAAGAATCACGTCTATCATCATGCATCTTCAATGATAAAAAAATTAATAATAATCATAATACGATGTTAACTTATTAAATTCATATTATTACATTTCATAAAAAGTGAATTAACAAGTTATTAAATTTATATCTTAGTTAATTTAAATTAATTAATTAATTTTAAAAATTACAGAATATTTAATTGAAAATAATAACATTTTAAGTGTCTTTTTAATATAAGTTTTATATAAACGTTAAATTATCATTAAATACATATTGACATATTGAATATAAAAATTAAAATATATAAAAACTTTTGAAGTATTATAAAATACACATGTGAATATTTGATTTCAAAAGAATACATTATGGAACTTCATGTTTTTAATAAAATAAGTTACTTAATCCGATAGGAGTGAGCTAAGTCTTAATTAAAAAAGTGTTTTTATTTATTTATAAATGTTATTTTTTCTCAAAAATTTAGTGTTTTTTATGTAGTCTAAAAATTGTAACTTTACTTTGTCAAAACTACAATCTTATTAATTAAAATGTGTGTAATCTTATGATTATAACATTGCAACATCAACAACAAACTATTTATAATACATTCACTACAATCTTATTAATTAAAATGTGTGATTAAGATGTTTATATGATCTTATGATTATAGCATTGCAACATCAACAACAAATTATTCATAATACATTTTTTTTAGCTAATACATTCAAACAAGATGATATATATGTGTACAATTGTTACGAATCCAAAATTCCTCCATGTAAATTCTAAGAAAATGGGGTAAATTTTTTCGCTTTTTACTATAACCAACAAGTCAACCGTGTTAATCTCTTGAAAGTGTGTAATCACATAATTGTAAACACTAATAGAACTATACCCAATCTATGATATGGTAGGAAGATCATGCAAGTTATTGATTACTTACTTTTAAATAAAGATATAAATTCTTTAATATCTTGAAATCAAAATGTTAAACAAAAAGGTATTAATACATTTAACTATCCAAGTAGATTTCCTACACGAAATATATGGTTAAGTGTATGCTTGCAAGTATATTTCATAGCCCATGTACCAGTATAGAAAATGTATCATAAATCATTTGTTGGGCATCATCCATGCATTTAAAACATCATGAAAATGAGTATATATAAACATAAAACATAGAGAAAAAGAGAGACGTCATATACGTGGTTCACCCCATCCTTGAGGATACGTCCACCAAAGC
>LPNX010102310.1:5492-37810 GCA_001517045.1 Pseudotsuga menziesii | reverse complement strand
GCAAGATATTTTGCATAAGTATCTCAAAAAATCCAAGTAAGTTGAGGGATGCCTGATTTTTCAGGTTTCTATTGCATCTAACGTGCACAAAAAGGTCCCTTAACTTCTTGCACACACCCATAGACCTCATTACATGGTTTTATTAGCTTTTTAACTTGTTTATACTATGTTAGTTGGACACCTATAACATAACTTGACCACCATATGTTAGCTTATCCATTATTGCACCCTCTTTCTGCTTTGACACTGCCTTTTTTGAGTAGAAAGAGCTACATTTTCCTTTTATCCTGCTTTTATGAGTTAAAACTGCTTTTTTTCCTTGGATTAGGAAGTGCTAGGTGTGCTCGAATCGATTTTTCAAGTTTTCGTGTTATTTCCTAAACTCCTTCCTCCTTTTTCTCTTTAAAATCCACTCAATGCTTGATTTATGGTCAATTGTGAGGTAACTAGGTCCACCTAGCCAATTCATGACCTTTTAGTACGAGTTGGGTTTGGTACTTGCCATATATGCGGGATTTTGGTCTATTCTAAGCCGTACAAGTGTGAGATACTCGAATGCCACCTAAGGAACTTGAATTTCTGTCATCTCCCCTCCTCTCATCTTGTCGATGGAGAGGACACGAATGCACTGCTGCTGCTATCAAACCGGGTGATCTAAGACCCATGAACCTAACAATTAAAAATGCATTGATCATAAAAAACATATATAGAGATGCATACTGCAATATACAGTGGAAAAAAATACATTTTATTCAACACATTCATCATGTTCATAATTCATAAAACAATCAAATACAGTTGCAGAGATTAAATACACAAAATACTTATCTTGAGAAGAAGCTTCCCCACAACTAGCTATGTTGCTGCAATGTTCCACCCAACCATAGGCCAGTGTGCTCATCAATCTCTCAACACCACTGCCACCCCCGAGATGGGCATGATTTCCACAAGGAACTAGGGAGCAACAGGCTGACACATAGAAATACCATACACAAAAAGTCAAGCCAACACACAGTTGGGTTTCATAGACTGTCCAGCCCAACCAATAAACAATTGGGATTTACAGGATACTAAGGAAACAAGCCAATACATATGGGTTCCTTGGACTTACTCATCCAAGCCAAACCAACTCATCCAAGGCAACAAAAGGAAATTGAATCCAAACACAGTCAACCATCTAACAGATGGGTTCCTCAAGGGCTTACTTAGCCAAGCCAACACAAGGATGCACTTCCTAGCAAAACACAAGTTTTGGGTTTGTATAAAAATGTCCTGGGGACCAATAACGAAAAAGAGAAATCGGGAAAAAGACCCAGGTGAGAAGATCATTTCAGGAAACGTTTAATGGCTGCACAGAGGCAAAAACTACCACTACGTACCCCCAATTCCTAGATTCGAATTCAGAAAATGTCCATCAGCTTCATGCGGGAAAAAATGAACTCATCAAAACCCCCAAAATGCGGGTCTCTGCTGCACATTCACTCAGCAACACAGAAAATGAATTATGGGCATGGAGAAATGAAGAAATGACAGGGAAATCGTGAAGGAGAGAGCTCATCCACCTTCGGCTGCGTGTGGAAGGAAAACCTCCTAAAACCCCCAAAATCGTGGATCTCTTCTCTCATCCATTGAGAAACACGAAAATGGGTTCCCAACCATTGAAGAATGAAGAAAATGCAGGAAATTGTGAAGAGAAAAATGCCTAGGAGTCCCCACTGCGTGAGGAAAGGAAAACATGAATGAACAATGCAGTGGGCTGCCATTTGTGGGTGGTTTCTTGCCCCATAACCAAAAATACGTTTTACTAGAATGGGTGGTCTTCCCAATTTGAATTTTTGACCTCCATACCTTTCCCATCCCAAGGAAATAACTTTCTCAACCAATTCTGGCCGAAATAAATGATTGGGGAAAAAGACAAAATGGGTAGTTGACAACTTTATGGGTTCTCCCCTTGACATTTGCATTTTCCCAATTGGCAAGGGTTTGAATATTCCCCCCTCCCCATTCCTTGTGAAATCATGCCCCGACCTCTTTCACGTTGCGGCGCATAGCTAGTTGTGGTATTTTTATTAATTTTTATTTTTACATGATGTCTCAAAACATATTGTTCCTGGCTAGCACTGTAAACCATCGGCATCGATTTTAATCATCGATACATAAGACACTAAATCGATGGTGGGGCCTTTGCTTTGAGCTCCACGCCATGATCAAATAAAAATATTTACATCATGTGCAATTCAATAACATGGGGTCGAAACCGGGACACACATTCCCCTCTCCATTGGGGTAAAAAACGGGGTGTTATAATTTCTCTCTTTAGAATGTATTAATATCATACACATATTAGTGTTCATGAATGTAACGAAAATTAATACATTTGAGTGTATTTTCTCTTATGTTCTGCTCAATATTTCTTCACAGTTTCTTCTCTATTTCTTGTCTTATTATAGAAATTCTTAGTAAATTCTTGCTTTATAATATAGATCACATATGCAAATTTCTACATGGTATCAGAGCGTAGGAAAGATGAGCTTTGAAGCTCTGAGTAGTGCACTAGAAGTAGTGGAGTTACTACATAAATCTTGAGGCAATTGTTTTTATTCCTTTGATTTGCCCATTGGGGTCTTCTCAGCTGTGAGGCACTCTTGAATGTGCCTATTGTTGAAGTAAGGAGGTCATATTGATTCTAATCATATTTCCAAGTATCTATTTCTTTGTGTTACAAGTATTTATAATAGCTTCATGCATTTTAAAGCAGTTCCTCTCCTCTCTTCTTTCAACTATGCCGAGTGGAAACCAAAGATGTGGGCATATATTAAGAGACAATGTCTCTATGGTGTGTCCATTGGTGCTATGAATGAGCCAGAGTCCTATGAAGAGAAGTGTTATTGGCTAAATGACTATGATAGAGGATATTGAATTATGTGTCTGGCAATATATCCTAATATGCATTATATCACTGATTCTACTGAGTATCCATTCAAACTCTAGAGCAATCTAGATAGAGATTTTGGTGTGAAGAAATAAGAATATGATACCTGGAGCGAATCTAACACCTACTCAAGTGATCTCCCTCCTAATGTCACAACCTCATGCATTTCTCATGAACTTGTTCCTGAAGAAGATGAAGATGCATAATCAACAAATAATCCAGTTCAAATTGATCAATTTTCCTCCTCTGTTTTCCAAGAAGCACTTTTACATGAAGATAAAATTCGAGCTGTTGTTCCTGTTGAAGATATTTCCATTCATTTAGAGTTCTCCTATGATTCTTCTATTTTGAATTCTGAGCAAAGTAAGCCAAATATTGCTCTAGAAGTTGAACATGATCTTGATTCCTCTTTTCCAATTAGTCCATTGGTGTGCAAGATGGTGATATATTGGATGTTTTGGAGGTTAGATCAGATTTTGGAAGCGATGCATTTGCTCTACTTGGTTCAATGCTTCCTATCAATTCCTACTTGATTTCTAGCACCTATTCTTAGATTTGTATTGAACATGGAGAACCTCATGTATTTTCCCTCTCATTGGCGCACTTGGGACTCTTGTCTCACTCTCTTGGAGATGATATAACCACTTTTGGTTCAGAGTTTCAAGATCATCAAGTTTCATTTGGATCCAATATCAGGAAGTTCAAGTCTAATGAGCATATTCATTCGCTCTTCCATCTGTGTACCTCAGTTTCTCTACATGGTTCCAATATACATTATGCAGTTGTCCATGTTCCTGATCTAGTTGAGCAGATTTCTCTTCTTCCCAAAAATAATATTCCTCCAAACTTATTCATTTAGTTTGGAGAGAATTATTTTTTGTTTCCTTTTCATGTTCATTTTTTTAGGGAGGATTTTCCCCATGTGCTTTTTCCTTTTTTCTTCAGTTTATATGGATGAATAATGTAAAGGGTGACCATAGGACTAGTTTTCTGGGCCCTAATTTTGATATTTCCACTCACATAATTCAAGCTTAAGGGGGGGGGGTGTGATAGAATAAATTAACCATCTAGATCTTATTATAAGGTTTTATTAGCTTCCTAAGTTGTTTATAATATGTTAGTTGGCCACCTAGAGCATAACTTGACCACCATATGTTGGCTTATCCACTATTGTTCCCTCTTTCTACTTTTACTCTGTTTTTTTTAGTAGAAAGTGCTACATTCTGCGTTTATCATGCTTTTATGAGTTAAAGTTGTTTTATTATGCTTTTCTCCTGGATTAGGAAGTGCTAGGTGTGCTAGGATGGATTTGGAAAGTTTTCTTGTTGTTGCTTAAAATCCTTCCTCCTTTCTCTCCTGAAAATACACTCAGTGCTTGATTTATGGTCATTCATGCAGTAACTAGGCCCACCTACTCAATTCATGACCTTGTAATATGAGTTGGGTTTGGTACTTTCCATAGATGTGGGATTCTGGTCTATTCTAAGCCTACCACATGCGAGCTACTCGAATGCCACCTAAGGCACTCAAATTTCTCTCTTGAGGATGCATTAATATTGTACACATGTTAGTGTTAATGTAATGGAAACTAATTCACTTGAGTGTATTTTCTCTTATGTTCTACTCTATATTTCTTCACAATATCTTCTTTATTTCCTATATAATTATATAAATTCTTAAGGAGGTATTGATTTGTAATATAGATCACCTGTGCAAATTTTTACAACAAGAACATGGAAAGGCACTAAGATATTCTTGACATCGAAGCCTCAATCCTATCATTATTTCTTGTCCTTACTCAAGATCCATCCCGACAATAAAATCTAGAGTGTATCTATTAGATAGAATCCCATAAGGCCAATTTGTTGAGGGTCACATAGGATGAATGGAGAATGAAAAGTAGGGTTACATGGATGGCCTATGGGGATTATAATACAATCTACTTCCATAAGATGGTGAAACACCATCATAACATCAACACCATCTAGCAATTCTAAGGGCTCGATGGGGTTTCAAGGTGGAGCTTCTCCAACATGGCTCCAACATTTCTCAAGTATTTATTCATAATGGTTGGAGTCTCACATCACAAAGGTGGTGAGAACATGCAGGTATTTTTCTTGCCTTATTTCCTAGGAAGGGGATCAAGATTTTTCTTTCCAAGTCACATTGGGGAACTGGAAGGGATTATCAATAAGTTCAAATAGGAAAACATTCTTAGGCCAAATGAATGGGCTATAGAATTTTTTCAAGGGTTTTTGACCTGATGGGTGCAGACATTCTTTGGGTGGTCAAGGAGGTCAAGCAATCAGGTTAGGTACACCCCACTTTCAACCCCACCTTTGTATCCCTAATTCTTAAAGTAGGAAATCCCTTTATCTTTGGAGATTTCATACCTATCTCGCTTTGAAATACCATCTACAAAATCATCTTGAAGACTATTAATAAATGATTTAAGCCGCTTATCTTGAAATTCATTGACTAAGAACAATATTTCTTCCTAAAAGGCATGAAAAGTCAGGATGCAATTGGGGCTACGAAGGAATGCATACATAGTTTGAATACTCTAAAGTGTTTAGGAATGATCATTAAGCTCAACTTTTCGAAATCCTTTTGATTGGGTAAGTTGGATCTACCTTCAAATGCCCTTAATACACTTTGGATTCATTATTTTGAATGTTGGGGATGCCTTTCCTCTGTCTCCTATTCCATCTCAATAAATGGATATACTACCCCTTTCTTCACCCTATCTTGGGGAATTCATCAAGGTTTCTGCCTTTCCCCTTATCTCTTCCTATTAGTAGCAGAGGGTCCTAGTAGGATGCTTCTTGAAGAAAAATCCTCTTGAAGTATTCATGGATTATCTTTCGATGGAGGCCTCTCCATTACTCATTTTCTTTTCATCGATGGTATTATTCTTATATCAAATGGATTGTTCCATGAAGGAAGAACAATATTTGTGATCCTCGAATTGTTTTTCAAAGAAACCTATATGGTGATAAATGAATACAAGTGTGTCAACTACTTCCTTAATTTGGAAGCACACCCCATCTAAATGCCTACAAACTATATTCCATTTCCATTGGGGTGATCTCTCTTCAAGTCTTAAATAGCAGTGGGTTTCATCCTAAAGCCAAACTGTTGGTAGAAGAACAAATAGCAATTATCTCCAAGATTGAGGACTACATACATATTTGGTGTAATCGATGGCTTTCGAGGGGGGTGTTTGATTTTGGTCAAATATGTGCTGGAGGCCATCCTAGTTTATTATTTCTTCTTGGCCAATATTTTGAAGGGATTTTGGGCTAAAACAAAAATATTATGTAACCGCTTTCTCTGGAGAGGTGATGATTCCTCAAGCATTTGTTGGTCTAGTTGGAAGTCCATCACCAAGCCCTAGTATGAAGGAGGTTGGGTGCTCAAAGATAATCTCACTTATAGAAAAATCCATCTAGAACCTAATCTCAAAATGGGTTTATGGAAAAGAATTATTCTCAGAATAATACTATGGTTCTATTAGTTAGAATATCCATGTTTCTATTCGACTGTAATTTTTTATTAAAGATTGTATTTTTTTTATATTTAGTTAAAATACATTTTTTTATTTGAAAAAAAATTGTGTCTGAATCTCTGAACAATTTTAAGAAAATTATGGACAAACAAAAGGTTTATTAGGGGGTAAATGTTTTCCCAACAAACCTTGATCAAGGTTGGTTCAATGGATCTCAATTGACAATTAGGTATTGATCAAAGGTTAACAATTGATGAAGTAAAACATTGTTTACACACACACACACATTTGGTTATCTTGATAGGTTTTGGAAACCTCAACTTCAACCAACATTCAAGATGAAATAAAGAGCACTCAACTAGGTTAAAATGAATTCAACCATCATTAAAGAGCATTCAACCAGGTTAGAAATTGATTACAGGTTAACATATGATGAAATAAAACACTTTTTACACACACACACACATTTGGTTTACAAATCTTACCAAATTAGATATTTGATCAAAGTTTAACAATTGATAAAACAAAACACTTTTTACACACACACACACACATTTGGTTAACATATCTTGATAGGTGTTGGAAGCCTTAACTTCAACTAGCATTCAAGAAGATCATAATGTACACACATAATAATCAAGAAAAAATATGGGAAAAGGACATCCAAATATGTTTTCATTCTTTCTTGAATGAGTATTTATATAATGATATGGGCCGCATTTCAGAAGGTGCACCCACTCCAACTAATCACCCATTTAAGGTGCATTTAAACATTATAATAGATTAGTACATGAATATGATGACATATACGGGACCTAAGAGGCACCCTCAACATTCCCCCCGCCCCAAAACTCTTTTGTTTCTCAACGAGAACAAAGAAATGTATAAGAAAATATCAGGTCTCTAATCCTACCAAAATAATCCTTATTGTGCATCAACCATGCATACCGGTCTACATAGATAATTTGGGTTAGAACAACCACTAGATATATAGGAAGACACATGTGTACATGGTTCTACCATGACCGATTACTCTTTGGCCTTCATCTTCAACTCGATAATGGTCTGTCAAAGCCTCATCCTTCCTCATCTGGTCAAATTTCCCTCGGTGTAGGTATAGGCCTTTTGATTTAAATCCTCACCCTTTGATCATCTAAAAGTCTTTCCCTTGACTCAGGAATAGGTCTTTTGGCTCTTCTACTTTATTTACCATCTATATGCCTTCTAGCTTATGAGGTCACAACCCAAGGATTTCTTCTACAATTCTACGTTAGGGGGATCACATTCGGTTCAATTATTCTTATGTCATCATGTATGCATGAAGTTCAGTCTATGTGATGTCAGATGTATCTTACTTGAATTTTTTCTTCATCTTCTTTTGTCATGAGGATTTAATATGCTTACAAGGTTAATTATGATGTCAGCATATTGTGCATAATCATGTGATTACATTGCTATTCATGCTATACTAGTTTGGACTCGACTTAAAAGATGACTTGACCACAAAATCTAGATCATGTTGTCACATATTGCCTCTTACTTTCTTATAATATGCCATTTATGTTTTCTAAGTTGACCGAGAGGTTGTATATTAGTAATTTTGTCTCCTAAATCTCAGTGTTCCATTTTTAAGAGGAGAATCATTTGATGGTTTTGACTTCCTAATCATTCAATGTTAGAATCTGGGAACAAATTCAAATGAACCAAATGAATCCTTTGGAATGCATTGTATCTTCTTGGATTTTCCATACCTATTTAGATGGAGCACAATCATCACCAGTGCAACAATGATGCAAACAAAAATGGAATTGAGTTTTAGTAACCACATCCATTGAGCCTCTTCCCAACAACAGTATTGATAAATCTCAATAACATGTCCAACTAAATAATATTGAAGATCCTTATATAAGGGATGATATTGATAACGAATCACACTTATTATTGTGTAAGGGGCCTCTCCTTGAGAGGTAGTTCACAATACAATGGATTTTAAACAAGGTTGAAACACTCATAATGGAAGAGTGGCCCATGGAAACAACATAATTACCTCAATATATAATAGTTATGGTGTACTTAGGGAACTATATTCTCTAGGATGAATTGTCAACTACTTATCTCATTTACTCTCACAATGTATATTCTAAAGGATGTTATACATGGGTTATAGAGCAAACCACGATGGTGACTTTATCATTCATTAATATAGTTATGCTGGAGCATCCTTCACTGCGCTTTCCTTATATAATGTTTGAGTCCTTGCACCAAATGATGATTTCCCTTTTTGAAATTCTTGATTTTGTATGTTGTTCTTTTTGTAATAATATTGTAACTATGCCATGGCTACACATTTTAAGTATTATGAAAAAATATTAGGAACCTATGTTCTTTTGTAACAAATCCAACATCCTTTCCTCGCTATCAACAAAAGTTAAAAAAATAAAGAATTCAAACGAGAGCCCATAATCTTATATGCAATATGTTACCCTACCCTGCCCCTACCCATTGCATTTGAGTATAACCACTGTAGGAACTATGCATATGGGTTTCCCAAAGAATTCCCACCCACTTGAATTATTGATGGAAGTTGCGGTTTTGGCTAGTGGCGATGATATGTGGTTGGTGGGTTTAATCAACCTCCAAGAATCTCTTCTTGGAGATTGATTAAACTTGATTCTTTAGCACCAAGGAAGGAATTTTCTCTTCTCTTTCCAAATCCATCAGATTGTTGTTGACACCATCAAAATCCTTCAACTTTTATGTGGCTTCCACTTTCTATTCTCCAACTATTGAAAATAAGTTACAAGTACAATGAATGATATTGGAGATCAAGATGGAGTTATCTCTATAATGTTAATATAGAATAGAGATGCTTACATTACGAGTGAAGTGATTCCAAAACTATTCAATCATGGTTTGGGTATAGGATCAACTTTTCAAACCATTTTCCCTCTTCTCTTGTTATATTACTTATATTTGGATCCTTATAACACCAATATAGTCTTGTCTATAATTAATGAGTCCATATGAAGTGGAAGTTTTTTCTACTATAGCATTTCCAAGCACTAGGAGCAGAAAATACGAACTTTGTTGGGTCCAAATTTTGAATTGAAATAAATGAACCTTCTTATTAATCTCCTGAGCATATGTATTTGAGTATTTTTTACATTTTCCAATCATAAAATGGTCTAGTTCAATGTGACAATGTTGTTATGGAACTTATTCCATCTATAGATTTTAGCCAATGCTCTTTTCTGCTCAATTTATTTTTGCAGTGAATTGTTGTTTTGTAATGTCATATACCAATTCACACTTGTATCACCTTAATATATGCAAGTGATGTTGTATATATTTGTAGAACCAGCAATTATGAGAAGGATGTTGGTTTTTTCATATAGAGTTTGTTGATGAGATATTATCTTGCATACGTCAAATCAAAACAAGACATATTACATGATGTCTTTGATTTACATGCCCCAATATGTTAGAGATGATCAAGGGATAGTCCAACCATTCCCACCAAAAAAATAAAAAACAATTGGTTATTGTAACAAAAAATACAACAAAAACCAAACCATTGAAAATGAAATTTATCACATTCAATGTAATTGTTGTTTCATCTTCTTGCCCACCCAAATAGGATATAGTGGTTTTTGGTATGTTTTGGAAAATTTTAATTTTTGGTTTAGTTTGTAACTGATATTGCAATTTTGCAATCTTTGATACTCTAGCTGGAATGTGTTCCCAAAGAATGATTGAACCTTTATAGATTTTTGTATTGATTGAGGTTTGTATCTTGTTTTTTGGCTATTGTAGTTGTCTTATTATTCTTTGCATTCATTAATTAACTGAGGTCAATGGGATTGATTTTTGGCATTATGCACTTGTCATGCATGGGATTAATGCTAGAGGTCCCTACCATTGACAAGAAAGTCAATCCACATCCCTTCTAGATCAACTACGTTGAAATAATTTTGATTAATGTGTTTATGTGTCAGTGTTTGTGAACTGAGTTTTCATTAAAGAAAAAAAACTACTAATGCAAAGATTAGCAGACACAATTAGAATGTGCCTACAACCCCCACACCCATTATGTGCATGTTTTTGACATACTTAAACATTTTGGGTGACAAAATAATAGATAAGTAGACCATTATTTTTCTTCGGTTGTACTTGTCTCATTAACTATGATGTATATGCTTGTTTGAATCCATTTTGGATCACACTTTTGATAACATGTTACCTTTATGTGAACATATCAATACTTGTTAATTCTACATTATTATCCATTTTATGGATGTTGTTCCTAAGTGATGGCTTATTCAACTTGCTTTTTATAAGAAATCCACGATCTTCCTTCACTGGTGTGTTGTCACATGCTACGATGAGAATATGGCCATCACATCCTTGTCAAATGCAAGGGCACACTTCTTCCACCGTGTTTGTTCATTAATCACGTAGAAAATAAAATAACATGATCAAGTCACAAATGCAACTATTGAATTGTGTTTTAAGCGATGGAGGTCCGATTGTCCCGAATTTGATTTGTGTGGAACCAACATATTTATCAAGTATGAAACCTATAGAGAACATTAGTGAATTACCCCTAGAGCTTCTCCAAGTAACCTCTTATCAAATACTCGGTATGCTTTTGGAGGACCTCTATTTGGGAAGGAGTAAATTTATAATACAACTACCACATCATCTCCTTTTTTTGGAAGACAAATTTGTAGTTCAATATATTGATTAATGGGGAATGGTTGGGAATGCCTACCCAAGAATCTAATGCAAAGTGATGTCATAGTGATGCAATCATTAAAATGTGACATCATAGATATGTTAACCATCATATAGTGGAAGGATATACTTACAATTTCTCAATTGTGCACTTGGTGTCAAGAACCATCTAGAGGAAAGATCAACGAACCATTCCTTGATTAGGCACTTGGGTTCAAGGAACCATATATAAGAAGGATTGGAAGATCGATCCTCAAATTTAAACATGAGTTTAAGCATCACATACTAGAAGGATCGACTGGCCCTTCCACAAATTTTCCTCTGAGGTTAAGCATTATCTATAGGAAGGATAAAAAACACTCCATCAAATGTGGAATTTGAGTCAAGAATCATTTAGAGGAAGGGTGAACCGACCCCTTCTCAAATGTTGACACAAGGTTGCGAAACATCAAGGGAATGATCGATCGTCCCTTTCTCAAATGTTTAAATTGGTTCAAGAAACATCTAGGGCCAAGATCATCTGATTCTTCTTTAAATGATGACATTGAGTCGAGAATCATTTAGAGGAATGATAAGCCGACTCTTCCTCAAATGTGGACCTAGGGAAAAACACCATATAGTGGAAAATTTGACAACCTTTTATGAAGGGTGGACCTATGGTGATGCATCATCTCGAAGAAGGATCAATCCATCCATTTTAAATGTGCACAATGTTTCTAGCCTCATTTAGAAGAAGGATCTAGCAACCTTTCCTTGACAATAGTATCCAAGAAACATCTCAGATGGGTGAAATATCAACAATAAATTTACAAAAATATGGCATCCAATAATTGCATTATCTAGCGGAACATTGTTCATCCTATTTGAAATAATGTATACATAGATGAAGAGTTAAATGATTTCTCCTTAGATATAGAATTAGGGTCAAGCATCATTTTGAAGAAGTATCAAATTACCCTTCCTCAAATATGAACCTTGGTACACATATTATGTATAGGAAGGATCGATTGACCTTTCTTCATATGTTTATCTATTGGAAAGCATCATTTGGACTTAGGACTGTCCGATTTAATTTTAATTTATCTATCAAGGAAACCTATTAGCTAAAGAGAAGATATGAAAACCCTTTATGAAATAGGGTTGATAGTAATTTCACCTTTTAGGTAAAATATTGGTTGAAGAGAATTCATGAATGGAAAGGGATGAGAAACATCCTCAATTAATGTTGCTCATTGCTCAAGAAATATCCTTTCTCTTCATGAATGCTATTTTTAGCTATTCGAGCCAACACATTTTTAGCTAGACTTACATATTCTCTTGGTTGAGGAAGAAACTTGCATATTCTGTTGGCACAGTCATGGCTACGGATGTGCTCAATGATGACATATTATGTGTCCAAATTGAGGTTATAGAGAGAAATATTTGTTTTTTTAATTCATACCAATCTTTCAACTCTTAATTATCGTTTAGATATTATGAAAATAAAAACGGTTGATGGAAACATCCCCCTTCATTATTAGCATTTGTGATTGTACATTTAGGTCATGAACTTTCAACGTGATTGATTTGAAAAAAGGTGTTTTATCCATTTTAAGAATGTTTTTGTTAGAAAAGTATTCTTCTGGATTACATCTATTCAATATGAAGAACAAGATCACAAATATTCATCACGAAAATTTGTTAACGTATCTTAGAAGAGCTTGTTTAGTTGTTTTAGAGAAATATATTGCTTATCATCATTACAAACTTTGAAAGGGAGTCATTTAAAGAATCTCCAGAAGAAGGACGATATAATATTTGATAGATCAAGAGGTAGTCCTATTCCCGCAACAAATATTTAAGGTCCTTATATTCTGCATTGAGGTATTATTGTGTCAGACGACTCTGACAAACATATATCGTGATTTGTTTTTCAATGTTGTTTTCCATTTTCCTTGTGCGACATGCTGTTGGACATTTTTTTCTTTAACCCAAACTTTGATGTGAACTTGTTGTTGTTGATATGAGCAACTGCCATTACTAGTGGATGTATAATGATTTTCATAAATTGTTCTTTTATCGTGGTTCAAATGTAGAAACATGTATCATAATTTTCGTAATTGATGTCAATTTGACATACTTGATCGATAAAGCATTTTTTCAATTCTCCAAATTAGTGAAGAATCTTGTTAAGGAGTACCCACTTGTTGGGGTTTATACGAATTATTCAGAAACTTATTTTGTTGGTTCTCTGTTATACAATGTTGAAGAATTGGCTTGGAAGGAGACCATGTCTCCATTATTCATATGGTTATGGATTGGAAGGATCATAATGTGTCTCTTTGTGATATCTCTAAGTTTATGGATTTGAGTTTGGATCCAAGCAACCATATTATTGCAAAATAATGGATTCCAACTTTATGGAATCACATTGTTGATAGATTTGCTTCACCTAAAGGAACGGTTCTATCATTATATGCAAGATGTACAATTGTTTGTTCAGTGTAGAAGTTGAGAAATAGGTTGTTTGTTTCATTGGTGGAGACAATGTGGCAGGACATGTACATGAAATTGTTTTATGAACTTGTTGCTCAACAAAAAGGTATTAATTTTCTAATTGTTTTTTTTAAGTTAATTGAGGATTAGGTTTTCTTAATTAGTTTTTAGAACTTGATATGTTTTCAAATATACGTAGAAGCACTGTAAATTTTAGTAACATAAATGTTGAGGAAGAATATGTTGTTAAGAATGGAATTATAGTCTAGAAGATTATGCCATTTTGGGTTCTTTTCAAAATAAACATTTGAAATATCAAGATAAGAAAGGTGGCTACAGAACACAAGGTGGTGTTATATGTTCCAATTGTTGGGCATGTGTTATAATATTTGCATGCATGTGTGGGTAGGGTGAATTTGATGAAGGTGTGCTTGTCGATCCCCACCCATCTAGTTATATGTCGTATGTGCTAAGAACTGCGTGTGGTGCTAGCTCGAGGAGGATTAGGGGGTTGTGAAGGCCCTCCTCCTTCTGCGAATCAATCACCAACAATGGGTTTTATCCCATTTCCCATATGAGCGAAGCAACTTTGAAAATTTTTTGGGCTATTTCCGTGCTATCTTTGGGTTGTTAAAACAAGTTAGTTGGGTCTATCTTGAGTGGTTATAAGGATAATTTGTTATCCTCCCCACCCAAGTTTGAATCTCACCTGAACATATTTTCCCCTTATGGGATGAATATGGATATGAAGTTATATTAACCTCATTTCCTCTTATGTGCTTGAAAGTGGGCCCATATATTAGATGTAGGAACTTTTAGCAATCCAAGAGAAAGAAAGTGGAATATAATATTATAAGAACAAACGAAACCATAACCACAAACCCTGCAATCCATCCTAATTGGTAAACATTCCATGCTAACAATAACAGTCATGTCCCTATGAGTGTTGTAATGATATGATCCACTATTGTCCATAGCATGCTTGTTCCAAGGGTTGATGTGCAAGAAAACAAGTTGAACATAGATGCAATGAATCGTCTATGTTGATAGACACATACACCTATGATTACAGTAATTAATGGATTGCTAACCATGCCAACTCCAGTTCGAACTTTGTCCTCCCTACAAAGCAATCTTAGCTTGAAGTAGCTCCCATTGTCTTAGAAGAGTGTTGCGACATTTCTCAGGAAGTGGCATTGATTCCAGAAGGGGCAGTAGCTTGTATAAATTCGTTTGATAGTATCTTCTTGTTGATCGTAGAATCCCCCATAAGATTACACCATTGTATGATCTCTTCCTTAGACATTTAGGTAGACGAGCCTTTAACATTTGTGTAGGAAGTAGTTGAGTTGTGCATTTTAGGATCCAATAATTTGAAATCTATGATGCTTTCTATGCAAACCTTGGTTTCCTGATTCATTTGTGATTTTTAGCACAAGGGGTGAGTTCTTCTAGGATGACAAGCACACAAACATTGGAGGAATTTATTGGTTTGGTTTCCTTTCACTTTCTAGGACTTGCAGCTTGCTAGGAAACAATACAATCATTTGAATGGATTTGGTGTGTTTGAGATATTGAGTTTGTAACATAATTTCATGATGTTATGGCCTCATCTTTTGTTGACAATTCATATTGTATTTTGAGTAGATGTGCATGTTGGATTATCCCACAATATTGAGAGGGGGGGTGAATAAGTATTATTGTTTTCTGTTAAAATAAAAATACAAAATGAATCAAACATGTTAAGACACAAATTTTATCGTGGAAACTTTAAAGAGAAAACCACCAATTCAAACTCATTAAAAAGATGAATCTACAAAATTGCTTTATCTTCTGCTACAGAAAGGATGCAACAACACCTTGATTTTTTTTTCTGGCTACAACAGACAAGGATGCTCCAACACCCTGGGCTTCTGCTTGCTAGAATAGAAAAGGATGCTACAACACCCTAGTTTCCTATCTTCTACAACAAACAAGTATGCTACAACACCCTTTGCAGACTTTTAGCCTTCCCTAGCGCCACCCTTCCATCCTTGACTAATTTTTATCAGTCAGCTATTCACTTCTTGGACTCTGTCATTCGAAATCACAGAGACGACTTATTTCTTTCAATCATCTCGTCAATAAATACCTTCACGCTTCCTGCGAACTCATCTCTTCACCATTGCGCCATTTAATTGACCATGCATCTTCATGAATCTTCTAGTCGCGACCTTTCGCTTTCTCCATTTCCGCAACCATCCTGAGCTGTTAATTTTATATCGGGCTTCTTCCTGACTGTAGATATAAGATAGGATGCAGTATGCATATTTCCTAACTATGGCATTTCTCAAAATGTCTTTTTGCACTTAGATTTCCACTTCAACCGTTCCACATCGTTGATTTCTTTCAAGCTCTTCATGATCGTCGATCTCCTAGACTGCGAGTTGCGGAACTATGACATTTCCCAAAATATTTTTGCGATTCTCTGACTTTCGCTTTCCGCATTTTGCATTTCGTTGGCTGACTTCGGGTTGTGGAACTATGACATTTCCCAAAGTCTTTTCACGATTTACCACCTTCTGGAGTTCGGGTTACGGAAATCCATATTATTCTAGACCTTGATTTCTCATCTTCCGTGTTCCGCTTTCCACCTTCTGGACTTCAAGTTGCGGAAACCCATATTATTCTAGAACTTGATTTCTCGTCTTCCGCCTTCCGCTTTTCTTTTGAGTTGTTGATTTCTTTGTGGGTTCACTCCTAGCCGTTGATCTATGATCTAATGTTGATTGCGGATATTCTTTGTGCAGAAATCATTCACCACCGTAGATTTCCTTGCGGATTAAATCCTAACCGTTGATCTCAATCTGATTTCCAGCGATTAGTTTTGATTTCGCAACCCAACTCACCTTTTATCCTCCTCGCTCTTTTATCAACAAAATCTTTCTTTAGCCGTTGATCCTCGACCACGCCTAATCTCCACCACACGATCTCCAATCGTGAGGATGACTTAATTTAGGCAGTGTTGGGTTATCTCAGATGTAACTCCAACTCACGAAATCAACTTTCAACTGTGGATTTTCTCCTACCATGATATAAACCGTCTAAGCCTGCACAGAATTAAGTGTCGTTTATTATTGATCCTTATAGTGATCGATCGTTGATCCAGAAACTTGCAACAAGGTATTCTGAAACATATTCCATTCATGAAAGATTAATTCATGCTCTCTCTTTCATGCCGATTGATCAGAGAATTGATCAATCCTTGTCATCAACCCTGGTACTTATTTTCCCTTGTCATCAACCCTATTACTAATTTTCCCTTGTCATTCTTGAACTAATCTTGCTACCATATCTATTGATTATTCCTTTGTCGTTCGTGAACACCTTTGACATCAATGACAACTATATTCTCAACAGTGCATTGTTGCAAAAAATAGATAAATGAATCCATCCTTTGAATAATATATTTTCAAATTGATATTTCTTATACATTACTATAAACTTCAGTGTTTTTGTTGGTGGTGATGTGTGTGAATAATTTTAGCATCAACTATTATTGTAATTTTTTTTTTTATTGTATCTAGCCATCCACACCATAGGTGTTGATAAAAATGCCATAAACATGCTGATTTAACAAACATTTTTATATTATTATTTGGTCACATTAGTTGCCACAACTTAATATATGTTTTGCATTTAATTTTTCTTTCATAAAACCTCCCTTATCTTGGTAAATCTCACCAATATTTCATGAAAGTGAAAGATAAGAAAATGGGCATATTTGTTTGGCACTTTCTATTTTGCTCATTTGATTGGTACTTTTTATTTTACTCCAAACGATTAGCATTTTTTATTTTGCTAAAAAAAACACGATGCCATCAATTGATCATATGTAGTAGTAGAGATACATTGGTTTCTTGCATTCAATATAGATTCCCGAAATTAATCTTAAGCTAATGGATGCATTTCTATATAAAGGACCCATTTTCATTCCTTATATAACAAGGAAAAAAATGTAAAACTATATATTTTTTTAAGGTATTCTAATTCACTTTGTAAAGTTCATTTAATGATAATTATTCACTTTTATCCATTAGTATTTACACAAAACTACTTTTCTATTTTCCACTTCATCAATCAATATTACGTATTTGATGCCAGGCTTCAAATTTGAAGCCTTCAATGCCCTTCAGGACCTAATTTACCTTTCATAAAAGGGCAAAATAATTTTTGCCATGCAGAAAAAATTTGATTTTGCATCGAACCCTTCAATAATTAAATTAACCACTATTTTGCAACTTTGCAATTGAAGGCTTACTCAAATTTCATCTTATCAAATATTTTGCAACTTTGCAATTGAAGGGCTACTCCAATTTCATCATGTCAAATGTTTAGATGGTTGAGAATTGACAATTAGGAACCAACACAAGCATAACCCCAATTGAGTGTATCACACATTTCATCAGCATTATTTATCAAAATCTAAATCATGACGATACTTTAAATTATTTAAAACTATGTTTAAACGTTATCTCCATGTTACATGTAGCTTCTTCCATCTAGTTGTTTAATGCTTCAGTCATAATACATCCATCACACATAACTTAAATTTCATTGTCCTTGATAATTTATGGACCCAAGTATGATTTACTTAGACCTAAATTCATATGTGGATACAATTGCACAACAAACTTAAGCCTCTAATAAAGTAAATAGTGAAATTTGGTTCAATTATTAACCCAATAAGACTAAGAGATGGATGGACTCTTCATGCAAGATTGATGTCTTTATAACTAGCATGTGTTAGTTATAAATTTTTGATAAAAATATGTGATGAAACCTCAATTTTTTTATGAAAATATCCATGAAACATTTAAATTAAGAGATGCACTAGTACAATTTATGTACTTTTTCATTGTAAAAAAACTATGAAAAAATTGAATTGTTAACAATGAAAAAATTACAGTCAAAAGAAAACATTGTTTTCTCATAAAAAAACAAAAACTAACACACCGATTCATGTTTTTACCACACAGCCACAAGTAAAGTGGTTGGTAAATGCCAATAGTCCCATCCAACTACTTAGTTTTGTGGAGATGGAAGTCATTGAAAAATACATTTCTAAATTTTTTGAAGCTCACTTTTAAGAGCTTTAAGTTTGTAATAAAGTTTGAAAAACATTTGATTTGGTTTTTTTCCTTCAAAAAGTCAAAACTCAGGTTTCGGTGGCTTAAGTAGAAATTTCAACTGTTCATTAGCCACCGAAAAGCAGATCTTTTAGTAGCTAAAATGCGAAATTCGGGGCTATTTTAGCCACCGAAAGCGCAGAAGCTTGGAAACGGTTAGCATGTCTTGAGAAAATTCAATTTTCGCAGCCATGGAGAGGTCGTTTTACACGTTCAAATAGTCGATTGAAAACTAGAAATCCTAATATTTCCAATGGTACTTTCAGATCTGCATTTGGAGCTTGGGAAGGCAGTCAAAAATCCCATGCAAGATGAGGCTGCGTTTTCAGAAATATGGTGTTTTTACTGTGCTGAGTCATCATTTTCAAATGATGATTCTGAGCGACTGGAGAATCATTTTTCAAAACGCGAGGACATTTTTGTTTCTAACATGTCAAAGAAAAATAAATTCTCTCAGTTTTTCTGCAGGTGTCACATATTGGTAGAATTGAATCCATCTTTGAGACCTAATTTTGGGATCTCAGAATTTCCTTGTTTGACACATGTTTTTGAAATACAGACGTCGGGAAAATGAAAACAAATCTCAAAGAACTGAGAGAGGTTTCTTCTCATAAAAAGCCAGTATACAAAAAACTATCTCAATTTCCAAAATATGTTTTTATTTGAGAGATATATGTCAATCGTTGAGTAGCATATTTCCAGAAATTTCTGCATTTTCCAGCCACCTCACAAATTCGGATTTGAGATAGGAAAAGAGGTTATCAGATCCATCTTTTGAGGATCTTGAAACTGGTTTGTAAAGATTATTTAAGCTCATTGAAGAATACTTGTAAGGGGGTTCAACTTTAGAGGCTCTTAGACACTTTTTGTATTCAAGCTTCTCATGTTCTTATCAATTAATACAAGCTATTTTGCCATTATATGTTCATATTACATCTTCTTTCTGTTCTCTATGTGTACTTGGATATTTTATTCATGATTATTCTTTTTCTCTAATACCAGATAGTTGTCATCCTATCTCTGTGTTGATGAGTTGAATTGCAAGAATCATTTCCTTGTTATGATTAGCCATTCATATGTAAGTGCTTTATGTATGAATCTAACAACATAGTGAGAATTCTTCATTTATTCACCTTTATTACAAACCCTTTGAACAATGTTAGTTAGAAGCCTTGTTTATTTGGTTGAGTTTATGCATGTCTTGAGTGAGTGATGCCTAATTAGTCATCTGACTTGATCCATTGAATGAAATATTGAGATTATAGTTAAGTTACCAAGCTTCTTCGAGCTACAACCCAGAAGGACTCCTGGAGTGCTAACACACTCTTTGCCACAATGTTATAACCAGTAATCACTGCAACCCTAACTGCCAAGCATTAATTTACAATCACCTCTAGTAAGTTGGTATCCTATTAGAGAAGAAATCATTAATTGGTACTCTATTGTGGTAAGATAGCATCCTAGTAGAAAATAAACGCGTTAATGACGGTTGTGTTTCAATAGGTTATGATAGTTGAAATCAACGGACAACATGCTTCAAACACTTAGTTTATCTTGACAACTATTCCTTCTCAAATCCCAACTAGTAAGGTAAATAAGTAATGTATTAATAGAGAATTGAATCACATAATCTAGAATTAAATTGTGCACTAGGTGATCATATATCAGAATTAGAATTGATTCGACATTTTTTGTACTAGTTTATAATTAATGTAGCTATGTGATTGGATTATGAGATCTGAATTTAGAAATTTGGTTAATCAAATGGTTATTGGAATTTGGAAATGTGATTATGAAAGTGGATTTGGAATTTAGGTAAATCAAATGGTTATTGGATTTCGGAAATGTAATTATGAAAGTTGGAAGTTTGGAACTTAAATGGTTTTAAAGTCTAAAATTTTGTCTATCGTGATTCTAATTTACAAACTCTTCGACCCTACTTACATTGTTCCTACTTCCGATATCACCATTAATTCTCAAGCCTATTTCACTTTCTTATTTATACCTCATTTCATGTTTTAATACATGCTAGAGTTATGGTAGCTAGATAGTGGGAGGGAGCTCATGCCAGGGCACAAGTAGCTCTGGGCTTCAATCAAGACTCACTAGAATTAGCTGGTCAGGTAGGAGAACGAACATAATTATCAAGGATCATGTTGTAGAAAGTTCCTTGATCAGATTTGTATCAATATTTACTTCATCATTGAGAAGCGAGACATGGATATTCATGCTGGTAAGATATATGGTGGGTCACTTCTTTCATTTGGTTTGTGAATGGTTGATATCGAGACTTGAACAAAAGAGTTCGTCCATCTATCTAGAATGACTCCATTGGTATATACATAGTGATGAATGTACTACTCTAAGGTCCCCAAAAATCATAGCAGGAAAACTTGCCTTATGATGATATTTGTAACATCTCCAAAATTCGTAAATAAATAAAAAAATATACAATGAAGGCTAATTGTAAATATGTAAAGTAATTTATGCATACTATTCTTTAACTTGCGCTTAGTGCTTTTTCCATTAACATAATGCCTTCAGTATGACGAACTTATAGTGCGACTTACGGTTAGAATGAATTATTATTACATGTCGTAAAAAATCATGGAAGAATGTCATGTTTACTTAGCGTCATTTACAGTTGGTGTATTTCCTCAGGTTAAGTTCTAAATATTTGTTAACTATAATAATGATTCTTAGGAGCATGGGTTTATGGTCTTACTTAGCTTAGTATCTAATGCATAAACCATTTATTCCATGCAGGTGTTATAAGGAGGGGATCTCTCCTTACTAAGGGTCATTTCCAAGGGTCTAAACTAAAGCATACAAGGGGGACCCTAGCTGTACATTGTAAAAACTATCCCTAAGAAAAAATCTATTTTCCTTCCTAACCATAAGTTACAACAAGCATAACGAAGAAAAATGTAAAGGAATACAAGGTGATGATAAAAGGTGATAAACGAGAGTTAAACTATAGAGTTTTGGTTTTGCAAAACAAACACAATGGCATTAAAAAAAGGCCACATGATGGCCTTACGTCTTCTAGCTGGAGAGTAGAAGTGTCACATCGTAAACTGCAAGGGTTTAACTCGTCTCGTCTTTTGCTTTCGTGATGTATTGATTCTGCACCGTGTGAGAGCCTTTGGCTCTCGGCATTGGTTACGCAGGCTCTTGGTGAAGCTTTGAAATGGTAGGTTAGTGGTGAAGGTGCCGAGGCTTTCATCCTTAAGGCTCTCGGCCCTAGCCTTCTCTATTCTGCGACATATTTTTACTTGCTTCTGCATACTGTTTTGTTTACCACTAGTTGGCTCTTTTGGCTAACCCATGAGTTCTCTACTTGTCTACGAGACCTTCATGATCATTATCACAACTTTCGCGAAGATAAAAGGGTAAGTTCTTATTTGTTTTTCGTAAAGTTCTAAAGTATTTTTACCATCAATTTTAAAATGGAATTTAACCCTTGTGTGCTTGTTGTTGTAGGAGTTTTCGACCGGGTTTGCTGCAAAGGGTAAGGGTCGGTCTGCACGAAGAAAACGACCATTACTCTGGTAAGACCTGTACCTGCACTCACTTTCTCATTGAATCCTAAAGCTCTGTGTCTTTGTGGCTCTGTGATTTCATGGATTGGTGTCTCACCTACGCTTTCTTTTGGTTGAACAACAAAATGGTAACCCTCCAGTGGTTTCGACCTACGGAATTTTCTAGTTATCCTTTATAATTATGCTCCCTTCGACTGTGGAGTTTATTTATTTATTCACAGAGTTTTGTATATTGAATATTTTAAGGATGGAAAGAACGGCTTCGCTGGGTTTTAGACCTGCGATTTACTCCTATTTGACTGTGAATAAAATTTACTTTAACTTTGGATATAATGTGTCATTTTTTAATACCTCTCTGGTATTGTGTTTTATGCATGCATAAATCTTGAAAAGAATGGGGCCGTGAGGCCACTGTAATTTTAGGTTTGTTTGGAAGGGATTCTGTAGATGTATAAATGCTTACTCTAAAACATGTTATCAAAATCCAACAATGCCTTCTGTTAGTAATTATTTCGAAATTGTTTAATGAATATTATAGTAAAAAAACTACAATGACTCACGGCTTGCAACAAGGGGTTGCGGCCTGTCAATAGTATTATGGAAAAAGTGTTATGGTTTCTCCCTTGGAGTATTTACTATGTTTTTAATTTAAGATTTAGGTCCATGAGACAACCGCGTTCTGCACAATAATGTAGCTCTGTCATTGTTTACATTTTGATTGTTTATATGTATATAAATTGATTTGAGTTGTAAGGCTTCAACAGGTATATAACGTTAATAAGTTTACATGTTTGACTATAGTAAAGACTACTTCCGACATGCAACCAATTAATACATTGATTCGATTTCTAAGTTCATTTGGTTAGATAACTTGTTTTTATGCAAAACCTGTGTGAAGTTCTTTATTAAAAAGGGTTACTGTAATTTAGGTTATACTAAAACCCTTGAAGGGCCATTTGGCCGTGAAAAATTATAAATGTGAAGTGCACATGGTTTGAACCCTCGATTTAAACATTTTAGCACTGATTTGCTTATTAGGGTTTTTAATATATTTATATAGTGTATACTAATAATGTAATGAGGTTTTCGTGAATGAATACCTTCTTGAGATTTGTCCTTTGGTAATAAAACTTTGTAGAGTCTTAAACGATGTTCTGTATGAGCTTTGAATTGATTTCTTTAAACCCTAGTTTAGCTTTGGCGAAAGCTTAATCCCATTGGTTGTAATAATTATAATATTGTTCTTTCTATTAAAACTTTAGTAAAGGTTCATATTATTAGAGTTCTTTTTGAGTTGTAACTCTGTCCCTAAGTTTTAATATTAAATATAGAGCTGATGATTTTAGGAAAATAGAAAATTGTACTATCTTAAAAACAGACCTAGCTGCTAATGATATAAAGTTTTAAGAAAAACAATAATATGAACTCCGAGATTGGTTATGATACTATTTGTAAGGAAGAACATAGAAATTCTAAGATCTTCCTACCTTATTAAAATTCAGTAATGATTATTTAGTTCAGAGCAGTCCCTAACATTTCTAAACCTGCAATTAAAGATATAAAGAAATTTTATAGATAAAGTTAAACAACTTAGAGCCTGGATAATTGAAAAAGGGGGTCAACCACCCAAAGAAGATCATTCCTCTCAACCATCTCTTAAAAGATCCCAAGATCACTTGCTTTAGGACCCCCGAGTCTATTCACTGAACCACTAGGACGAAGACGCTGTGTAACAACCGACAGAGAAAAATCTCTGCAACTTAGCACTCACTAGAAGATTTAATTCTTAGCAATTTCACTTTAGCTATCCCCTGATCGAATTCCTCTTGTGTGCCTGAATTTTCAATTTGCAACAATTCACAAGGGTCTAATCACTTGGAATATAATGTAATAAGCCTCCTGCTCAATTCAATGGTATTAACTAGGTATTTGGGTCAGTTTTGTAATTAAATGAGCCACCTGCTAAGTTCGTCCTCTCAGGGAACATGACCACAATTTTAAGTATTTTTTTTCCTGCAACAGCTAGAAAGTGAAATGCTAGTGCTGCCACTTGTCAATTAGCCTTCTATATCTTCTCATTCCTCCTAGTGGGTCAGTGAGCACTCTTCAACAATCTACTTTGGATAGGTGTCTCTTCATTTAATTATTTAAATAAATAAAATATTTAATTACAATCATTCTGGACCAACTTGGTCATAAAAACTTTACAATAACTTTTAGCATAATGTTTTCTCTCAAATAAATAAAAATATTTATTTTTCAGTTCTAGGTGGGTTAGAATACCACTATCAACATTTATAGGAATGATGATCAATTAAGGTTGTCATTTGGTCTGCAAATTAGGATTCAAGGGGAAGAGGTACCTTAAACCACTCCTATTGAAATCACAAGTTCGAATTGGATTAAATCTTTACCCTTACTCAAGTTGCTTCCACTATTGAGTTCAACCCTTGTTCAAGTTGTTTTCACTATCACCATTGACACTTGCTTAGGATACTTCCACCCTTTATTTCCCTATTCATTCATAAAGGTATATCATACCCTCTTTAGACTCTAGAGATTTTGCTTCAGAAAAGAAAGGACACATCGACCTTAATATCACCACCAACCGTTTTTTTGTGTTAAAATTCAGTAATGATTATTTAGTTCAGAGCAGTCCCTAACATTTCTAAACCTGCAATTAAAGATATAAAGAAATTTTATAGATAAAGTTAAACAACTTAGAGCCTGGATAATTGAAAAAGGGGGTCAACCACCCAAAGAAGATCGTTCCTCTCAACCATCTCTTAAAAGATGCCAAGATCACTTGCTTTAGGACCCCCGAGTCTATTCACTGAACCACTAGGACGAAGACACTGTGTAACAACCGACATAGAAAAATCTCTGCAACTTAGCACTCACTAGAAGATTTAATTCTTAGCAATTTCACTTTAGCTATCCCCTCATTGAATTCCTCTTGTGTGCCTGACTTTTCAATTTGCAACAATTCACAAGGGTTTAATCACTTGGAATATAATGTAATAAGCCTCCTGCTCAATTCAATGGTATTAACTAGGTATTTGGGTTAGTTTTGTAATTAAATGAGCCACCTGCTCAGTTCCTCCTCTCACGGAACATGACCACAATTTTAAGGATTTTTCTTCCTGCAATAGCTAGAAAGTGAAATGCTAGTGCCGCCACTTGTCAATTAGCCTTCTATATCTTCTCATTCCTCCTAGTGGGTCAGTGAGCACTCTTCAACAGTATACTTTGGATATGTGTCTCTTCATTTAATTATTTAAATAAATAAAATATTTAATTACAATCATCCCGGACCAACTTGGTCATAAAAACTTTACAATAACTTTTAGCATAATGTTTTTTCTCAAATAAATAAAAATATTTATTTTTCAGTTCTAGGTGGGTTAGAATACCACTATCAACATTTGTAGGAATGATGATCAATTAAGGTTGTCATTTGGTCTGCAAATTATGATTCAAGGGGAAGAGGTACCTTAAACCATTCCTATTGAAATCACAAGTTCGAATTGGATTAAATCTTTACCCTTGCTCAAGTTGCTTCCACTATTGAGTTCAACCCTTGTTCAAGTTGTTTTCACTATCACCATTGACACTTGCTTAGGATACTTCCACCCTTTATTTCCCTATTCATTCATAAAGGTATATCATACCCTCTTTAGACTCTAGAGATTTTGCTTGAGAAAAGAAAGGACACATCGACCTTAACATCACCACCAACCGTTTTTTTGTATTAAAATTCAGTAATGATTATTTAGTTCAGAGCAGTCCCTAACATTTCTAAACCTGCAATTAAAGATATAAAGAAATTTTATAGATAAAGTTAAACAACTTAGAGCCTGGATAATTGAAAAAGGGGGTCAACCACCCAAAGAAGATCGTTCCTCTCAACCATCTCTTAAAAGATCCCAAGATCACTTGCTTTAGGACCCCCGAGTCTATTCACTGAACCACTAGGACGAAGACGCTGTGTAACAACCGACAGAGAAAAATCTTTGCAACTTAGCACTCACTAGAAGACTTAATTCTCAGCAATTTCACTTTAGTTATCCCCTCATTGAATTTCTCTTGTGTGCCTGACTTTTCAATTTGCAATAATTCACAAGGGTCTAATCACTTGGAATATAATGTAATAAGCCTCCTGCTCAATTCAATGGTATTAACTAGGTATTTGGGTCAGTTTTGTAATTAAATGAGCCACCTGCTCAGTTCCTCCTCTCAGGGAACATGACCACAATTTTGAGGATTTTTCTTCCTGCAACAGCTAGAAAGTGAAATGCTAGTGCCGCCACTTGTCAATTAGCCTTCTATATCTTCTCATTCCTCCTAGTGGGTCAGTTAGCACTCTTCAACAGTCTACTTTGGATAGGTGTCTCTTCATTTAATTATTTAAATAAATAAAATATTTAATTACGATCATCCTGGACCAACTTGGTCATCAAAACTTTACAATAACTTTTAGCATAATGTTTTCTCTCAAATAAATAAAAATATTTATTTTTCAGTTCTAGGTGGGTTAGAATACCACTATCAACATTTGTAGGAATGATGATCAATTAAGGTTGTCATTTGGTCTGCAAATTAGGATTCAAGGGGAAGAGGTACCTTAAACCATTCCTATTGAAATCACAAGTTCGAATAGGATTAAATCTTTACCCTTGCTCAAGTTGCTTCCACTATTGAGTTCAACCCTTGTTCAAGTTGGTTTCACTATTACCATTGACACTTGCTTAGCATACTTCCACCCTTTATTTCCCTATTCATTCATAAAGGCACATCATACCCTCTTTAGACTCTAGAGATTTTGCTTGAGAAAAGAAAGGACACATCGACCTTAACATCACCACCAACCTATGTAAGTGTGCATCTCCACTAGAGACAAAAAAGACACTTAATGATTATTTCCTCTAGGGAGTATGTCTCTCCTTTGGTTCACAAAACTAAGAAACCAAAAATATATATAAAGGGATTCATTCTCTCAATGGAGCTCAATAATGGTTGGGTTGTTCCTATGGTTGAATGACTTTTTAGGTACGTGCATCACGAGAATATTTTATGTGGTATTCATTTCTCTTCTTTAATCTCAGCACCTCACGAGGGCTTCCTCCTCTCTTCCTCTATTCTGTGCACTCGCCTTTCACCTCGGCTGCTTGTTATAACTGCTGCATTTATGGGAATCTTATGATGATGGGGTCTTGTGCTAGGTTTGCTGGGTTTTAAATATTCATTAGATGTAACGGCAAACCTAGCCAAGGTCTCAGGTTTTTAAAACCCATGCTGTTGATTCTTTTCTTTCTTTTTAATCCCAGCATCGACGAATTTGACAGTGCCGCCCAGGGTTGGAATTTCAAATGACGGACACCCGTCAAAATTGCCGGTAACAATCAAAATCTGAAACGTTTTCTGTATACCAAGCCAGATTTTGACGGTGGCGGTCAAATCTTGGCTGTATTTGACGGGTAAATTGACCCATGACGGGCATTTACCCGTCAAATTCCATCCCTGGTGCCGCCGGACATTTCGCCAATCCCGTTCACGTCGACGAATTTGACAGCGCCAAAGGGGAATTCGCCAATCCCACGCAACACGAGTATAATGCAACTTTTGTTTTTTTTGGGTCAAGGTCACGCAAACGACAAGTGATAGGAAAGTCTGGCTTTAAGGGTACGCCAACTTGCAAGCTTTCTTGAACAAATTTTTAGTCAAGGTCATGCAAACGACAAGTGATATTAAAGTCTGCTTTTTCAATAACCGCGTGTCATACGACCCTTTCTTAACTCCTCACAATGACGCGAGAGCCAATGTAGGTGTCCGCGCGTTCTTATGGAACGACACTGTCGCAGGTTACGCACAGAATTATGCAAATCAACGCATAGCAGACTGCGCTTTGAAGCACTCTGGTGGTCCATACGGAGAAAATCTTTTCAAAGAGAATGGATATTCTGATTCCATTGGAAGCGCCGTGGCGGCTTGGGTTAACGAGATGCAATACTATAATTACTCTTCTAATACCTGCGCTCTAGGTCAAGTGTGCACGCAGTATACTCTGGTGGTGTGGGAAAATTCGACGAGCCTCGGCTGCGCTAAAGTTCAATGCAACGACAGTTGGACTTTCGTGATCTGCAACTATGATCCGCGTGGTAATATAGTTGGGCAAAGACCATACGGAAACTATGCTGGTAAGTAAATAAATGGTCTTATCGACTGCCTTCCTTGGGTTATTTCAATTATGAACAATCTCACGGTTGTCATGTAGAAAAATTAGAAATCGTTTGCATTTCGTTTTTGGTAGCATAGAAAAATTATATATCGTTGAATCTGCTGCGTTTGATAACTTCACTTATGTCGACTCGGCAATATTCTCCAGACTTTTAAGTTGTGAAATTGTAAATCTCTTTGTTTAAATCGCAATTTCAATTATCGTCAAGCCACGAGACGAATGCCCTTATCCCGAGAAGTATATGTGCTAACTAAATCGACTCTCAGGCATAATTTTGACCGGATTTAATCATAAATCCGCCGAAGAAATGGGTCATTTTAGTTGTTTTTCTATCCACGCGCCCTTATCCCATGCTGTATATGCTGAAGTAATGAAGTACAATATTGAATGAATGCCCTTAAATTATGATTTAAAGGATTGTTGCGGTTACGTTTTAAAATGTCACACGTCACGCGTCCGTAGAACCATGCCATGAGTTAATTAGAACTTAAGGATAGGAAATGGGTATGGAGGTATATCAATTTATTTAATTAGTATTTAAGTGTTAATTTTTAATTTTACAATAGTCAAATATGTGTAGAGTTAATTAGTATTTAAGTGTTAATTTTTAATTTTACAATAGGCAAATATGTGTAGAGTTATTATACTCCTGGCACCTGCTTCCAATACGGGTTTAACAAGTGTTTGACAATTTTTTTTATTACTTTCTTTTTTATAAAGATATTTAGTATGGGTAAAGTTTTTTAAATATTAAATAATTGTAATAGTTTACGTTTATTTAAAAATAGATTTAGCATATACATTATTATGTTTGTTTGTTTGTTGTATTTAAATTATATAATTTATATAAAAAATTTATAAAAAAGCTGACATCGAAGATTAATGAGTCTCCATAAACATAAAATTGCATGGATGGAAAAAAGCCAAATGTCATAAGAGTTGACATTCTAGACATTTTTGCCCAAAAATGAAAATCATACATCACTGAATAACAACCTCAATAACCATAACATTCCACAGATATATAAACAAATCAAATTTCACAAGAGTTGACAATTCTGGACATTTTCACCCAAAAAGGAAAATTGGGCACGCTTGCCAATGCAGGGGGCACACCTTTTATTAAATATTCTTAGTGATCACATAAATATAAGCATGATTTGTGTGTGTGAAGGATAGGTAGTTCTAGTGGATTACTGGATCAAAAAGGAGCAGATCTCTCCACTTTACAGGCTGTATTGTGTTCTTAGTGGGAGGCAGAGAAATATTGAGAGAGTATTTAATAGAGATAAGATTAGTGGGAGATCTCAGTCTTTCTGCTCTAAGAAATTTTGTCTCCATGATTGTGAGCATTTATTTTCATGCTTGAAATCCTCAGTTTTCTAATATTGTCTATCATTCCCTGCATAGCTAAACCTATCGGCAATATCAGCAGAGGATTACCAATTTACTAACTACAAAAGATTTTGAATTCGTAACTCACAATCAGAAAAACAGATACAAATTGAAAATGCATCGAGGAAAGGGGTGTTACTGATCCAATCTAACAAATCATAGACAAAATGAGCATACTAGGATAGACAATACCAGAACCCTCTGTTATCAGATAAAAGAAAAATCAACATGTTGAATTCTCTGACACAACAAAAATTCTGCTTGAGACATAGGTAGATTGACAGTATAAGGGACCATGACTCATGCAATGCCAACACAAGCGTATACAGCAACAGAAACCAAGGCAGAGCTCATCTGCAAAAAGAACTGCCTAAGATTGATTTCAAACGAGCTCAACAAGCACAACAAGGCAAATTGCTTTAGGGATACACAAAATGGAACCTTCTATATCCCTAGTGGCCAAGGAAAACCAACCAAACTTGACCAGGTCACATAACATAATTCCGAAAAAGTCTGCCATTAGCTTCTAAAAATTTAAATGACAGACCTCCCAGTTTTCNATATCCCTAGTGGCCAAGGAAAACCAACCAAACTTGACCAGGTCACATAACATAATTCCGAAAAAGTCTGCCATTAGCTTCTAAAAATTTAAATGACAGGTGCCCAGTTTTCCTCTTCCCAAAGGATCTATCATCTACTATATCAGAGCCTATGTTTGTGTAAAACATAGAATGACTCCATTGGATAGAGGGGTGACAGGGAGAAAACTGCCCATCCTGCACAAAGAGCACGTTGCTTTTATTTGGTTGGAAGTGCTCTGAGAAACAGGCTCCAAGTGGATGCACGACATAGAACAGTCTTCCTCCTGCTTAGGTACTAGGTTTGAAGGGCTATTCTACCAAACTTGCACAAAAGGTTTGGAACTTGTACTGCACACCTGGAAAGCAGATAAAGACCTGCTCTTGTAGGGCCTAGCTCTCATAATCTTATCGCAAGAAATGATCTCTCTCTGTCCTCTATTAGTGCAATGAACAATAGCACTGGGAACATTAGCGAAGTTGTGCCATCTGAAAATAGAAGACCTAATCTTCCAGTTCTTGGTATTATGAATACTGGTCTTAGACAGGGTATGAATTAGATTATAAAGAAAGACTGGAAAAATCATAATCAAGCATGAAACTGCAGCCTCAATAACCATGAAACTGCATGGATGAAAATAAATTGAATGTAACAGGACCTGCCTATTCAAGAAATTTCCTCCCTAGAAAAGAAAATTGGACACGACTGCCATATTTGATGGCACCAGCCTCAATAATCATAAAACTGCAATGATGTTCTCAGTAGTCAACTTGGTTAGATTTCAGNCTCAATAACCATGAAACTGCATGGATGAAAATAAATTGAATGTAACAGGACCTGCCTATTCAAGAAATTTCCTCCCTAGAAAAGAAAATTGGACACGACTGCCATCTTTGATGGCACCAGCCTCAATAATCATAAAACTGCAATGATGTTCTCAGTAGTCAACTTGGTTAGATTTCAGATGATCTCTAGCCATTCTTAACACTGAGTGTTCATAGAGATTCCAGATGATCTCTAGTTGTCCTGACCAATTCTGAGTGTTCCTAATCATCTACAAACTCTGCAATTGGTCTCCTGCAACTAATCATTCGTCTTGCTTCTTGTCTGCTAGTGTTGGCAAACTTGAGCCATGTAGAAAAATATGGAAATGCTGGCTCAATGCACATCAGGAAAATAACCATATGCAAGCAACTGTAAGTTGTACAAATTCCTCAAGAAGTAATGAAGGGGTTGAAGGTTAACAATTCCTCTTTGAATGGATCTACTGCAATGATTACAAGTGATTGGAGACAAACTGAAGCACCTTAATTATACACCATATCTGAGCTGCTTCAGATAGCACAGACCTCTTTGCCACCCAGCACAAACCCATTTCACATGCAGCTTTCTAGAGGATAACCATCACATCCCGCATTAAAATCTGTGAAACTGATCCCTTCATGCTGCTGCGGACACCATGACAAATACACTTAGCCAATCACAAAAGCAAATTGGACAAAAAAGCTGACATCAAAGATTAATGAGTCTCCATAAACATAAAATTGCATCAATGGAAAAAAGCCAAATGTCACAAGATTTGACATTCTAGACATTTTTGCCCAAAAATGAAAATCATACATCACTGAATAACAACCTCAATAACCATAACATTCCACAGATAGATAAACAAATCAAATTTCACAGGAGTTGACAATTCTGGACATTTTCACCCAAAAAGGAAAACTGGGCACGCTTTCCAATGCAA
>LPNX010102297.1:54207-105715 GCA_001517045.1 Pseudotsuga menziesii | reverse complement strand
AATTCAAGGGATCAAATCCCTCAAGGTGCAAACCTCTCATTTTTTTCGCTCTAAAAAATATTTGGACCTCCATGGATTTGATCTATTTTGGCACAAGTATGTTGGGAATTAAGATGGATCTATGTTAGTTTATAAAAATATTATTAATCCTAACCATAATATTGCTAACTATTATTATTAACACTACTATTGAAAATTAACATTATTAACCCTAATAATGTGGAGTAATATTAATAATGTTTTTAACCCTAATGGGTGAATCCACGGACCTGGGTAACACTTTTTGGCAAGCGAATTTGGAAAAAAACCAAAAAACGTACCTCGGTCGAGGGCTTGTTAAACCCTCGACCGAGCTAATAATACCTCGACCGAGCTTTTTTTCAGCCCTCGGTCGAGGTATCTATTAACCCTCGGTCGTGTTATTAAAACCTCGACTGAGGGTTAATAAATATCTCGACCAAGGTATTAACTCGCTCGAGATCTACATAAAAAGTCATATCACATAATTGTAGTTTTTTTAAATTAAAAATTATATACGAAGGCGCAAAGTATTTTTAATACTTTAGGAGAGATGAAAATGTGAGCATGAAAAAAATGATATGACATCATTTCGTTGGATTCTATCAATTTATAGATCTGTAGATATGGGCCGAGGAGTCATAGAAGTCATAGATTTGATCAATCATATCTATGACTCCTAAGACTCCAAGACCCATTCTACAAATAAAGATAATTGACTCTTTTTTTCATTTCAAATACCAACTCTTAACAAATGTAATGACAGTGTACGCATTTGGCTTGGGGCTATTCTCCTTATATAGAACAGGACCTCGACCGAGCTAATACCTCGGTCGAGGTATTAACAAGACCTCGACCGAGGGTTTGTTAAACCCTCGGTCGAGGGATGTACAAACCCTTGATCGAGGTCATGTTAATACCTCGACCGAGGTATTTAAATACCTCGGTCGAGGGCTTAAAAAAACAGACTTAGCCCTCATTCAAACAAATGTAAAATTTCCTGTCCCTTGCAGAGGTGTAAACCCTGCCATTCCTAGCACATAACTGAGCGGAGTTGATACCGATAGATTTACCAACGAATCTTCTATCCATTGACGTATCATACACGCATTTTGGCATTCATATGATATTTATTTTTTAATTACTTCTAAAACTTATACTTAGAAAACCACACTGCAACTTTGAAGCAGCTCAAAGAAAAATCCGCAGAGTTAAAAATACACAGCCAAAAAATTCTGAAAAATGCTCACATCACATATCGACATGTCCTCTTCAAAAGGGTATCTTTGGTTTTTCAATTTTTGAAAAAATAGAAAAAATTCCTTTACGTGGACAAGTATGTGTTTAAAACGATGCTGAAATCGAATGTGGTTACTTTCGAAAAATAATAACTAATTGTGTAATGCGAAAAAAATTAACAAAAAAATATGCACATCACATTGCATTTTATGTAGATCATGCTCATATATTTATTTTTTTAAAATTATTAATGGAAGATTAAATTACTCTACGTGGACACGAGCCACTTATTAGCTTCTTCAAATTTTTAAGGTCACACAGTTCATTAAATGCAAAAATTCACACATTAAATGACATCGGAATATTTTAAAAAAAATATCACTATGAAGCCAACATAATATTCTACAATTTTTTTTCTTACTGCAAGTCAAAATTCACATGGCATATATGCGTTTTGAGGGCTTCTATCTAGCACATGAGTAAAAAATCAGGTTTTCATCGCCAAATTTGGCCAAAAAGTGTTACCCATCTTCATGGAATCACCCTTGTTTTAAGACATTTTACTGATACTATAATATCGTGGGTGCATCCAGAGGAGGGATAAGGGAAACCCCGGAGAAACTGACCCCTGGCCCTCTCTGCAACTTGCCAAAGGTAATGCTATGAAGTTTTAAAGATACTTGTTTATCATTTTCTTTCATTTATTTACCTTTTTTTTCCTTCTAACTGTAGCTTAATCATTTGGTAGGTGGAGGGCGCTCGAGAGGAAGGTGACAGGGTCATCTACTCCCAAGCCAACGTTTTATAACGCCCAGGTTAAACAATGCACAAATCCTTTTCCTTTGTTCTTTTTGCATCTAAAGGAAATCTACCCATGGTGCTAACTATCTTTCATGGATGGATGTAGGTAGCTCTTCAACAAAGCGAAGGGGCCGAGAGGAAGAACAACCCAGCATCCTGCAAGATAATTGAAAGGGTTTCCATATTTTTTTTGGGATCTAACCCTGTGGGCTTTATCCTTTAAAGGATAGAGAGCTTTGCAACATTCTCTGCTCCCGTATATGGTTGAAGCCTATTAAAACTTTAGATTGCTTGTCTTTAGAGCTGTGAGTGCCATCGTGGATGGTCTTTCCACCACATTGCTTATTCTATAAATTAAAAAATGTGTAGGGTTATTTAAACAATGGTGGAGTCCAACGTTGATGGTTTTACAACCACACATTGTATATGTTTTGTTTAACATTGATATGTTTATATAACCTGTTGCAAATTTCTCTCTGGTTAATATTTTACTGGCTGGGTGTGTGCAAGAAGTTGAGGGACCTTTTAGATGCAATGGTGGAGTGAAGTCAATCACTCTTAATCCAAAAAAAAAAAATCATCCCAAGCAATCCTGAACCTGCCAACCCTAGTCCCAAGGCTGGCAATAGACATGCCAACTAGGATAGTAAGACAAATCGCGCCTCCGTTTTAGTGAACAAAATCGCGTGCGCAATTTCGTTCACTAAAACAAAGGCGTGATTTGGAAAGCCTGTTTTCTTTTTTAAATTGGCCAAGGCCATCTTTTTCTCCTCACCGCACAGCTATTGGACCAAGGAGGAGTGAATCTCGACTGGGCAAACATGATTTTGGGTGTGCTAAAGCCCTCCATCTCCACCTTTGGATAAACCTCCCCTTTGTGAGGTATTTTCCCCATTTCTTTTCATGTTTTTTTCTCTTTTTTCATCAATTTATTTGCCCTAGATTGAAAAATTAAACCATATTAAATTAAATTATGGCCAATTGAAACAAAAACCCAATGGAATTGGCCGATTGAAACAAAAACACAATGGAATTGCCCAATTGAAACAAAAACCCAATGGAAACAAGAACCCCAATGTAATTGGCCAATTGAAACCAATTCCCTAATTTAATGGTAAAAATTAAATAATTTTGATTATTTAACAAAATTCATACCCAAAATTCCCATGCCCAATGGAAACCAAAACCCCAATTAACTCAAAAAACAAATGAATTTCACTATTTCCATATGCATATTCACAAGGATCCTTGTGAATCCATACCAAAATCCACAGATAACCACCTTATAATTTTGATGAAACTTCTCGAATTTGCTCTTCCAAGAACATCAATAAACACCTTATAGTTTTGATGAAACTTCCCAATTCAAGTGTCAAAATAAGGTATAGAAGCTTCCCATGCTTTTAACAAATATTTTGTCTTGAAGGAAGGGTACTTCTTGGTTAAGGTCAAGACAACAAAGTTCAACAATAGACTCTATGAACATGAAGATACATAGGTAGGTTGATGTATTTGATTAAACATGCCAATCACATACTAGATCATACATGATATTTAATCCAATGGAACCCTTGCAACCATAAAATCCATAAAGTTCTGCTAAATAGCCTTTGGAGTCCAAAAAACATCACACTACAACAAATAATTACATATCTAACAAAATCGTTGCCTATACTGGGATTGTATTCATCAAGAGCACATTATGCCGCCTATTCTAGGGTCTAGTTGTTGCCTCTACCCGTAATTTAGGAGCTGGTCCTACAAAGGAAATAATCAACATCTCACAATTTCGACGAAACTTCATAATCCAAGCCTTAAAATAAGCTAGAGGAGCTTCGCAATCAACATATGCACTCAAGACACTTTATGTACACATGCATGTACTTAAAAATTGGAATTAATACTTGAATTTAGGACATAAATATGAAATGAAAAAATGTTAAATATTTATTCTTTACTGTAAAATTCAAGATCAATTTTTAAATTTACATGATAGATTTAGTTTATATGTCATTAGTTATACAATTTTTAGTTCTTAGATATGTCATTATATCATGCATTTATATTTCTAATGATATTTTATTTGTATTTATGATTGCAGTGGCTACTATGGATCATAACAATGCGGAGATACTGAGATTTATTGTCCATTTGAGAGAGATTGGTTCGGCTTGGAGGGTTGGAGATGAGCTCCGTCGCTCCTTGTCAGATTCATGGTTGTCTATTGTTGATACGATTGCAAGATCGAACGATGCTTTGTATAGCATCGCATCTTACAGGGAGAGGAAAATACAACAATATGTTGATGGGTTAAGTTACAATGAGGTAAAAAAGCTGAAAATAACAAAACAAGCCATCTATTCATTGTTTAGACTGCCTAGGATGGATGACATTCTGGAGATTAGCAGGCCACATATTTCTATTGAGTGGTGCACTTTTCAACCCATCAAAGAAAATTGGATGGATAGGTGGTACATGGTTTTTGACATCCCCCCTCACAACAATAGGGAAGTACCAATGTACTTCCTATGAAAATTGTATGCAGAGTTTGTGATGGGGAAACATGTCAACTATTTTGACATGTTGGGATTCCAAGGAGTTGGTAGGGGGATGGCCCAACACTGACCCCATGCTAGGCATAGAGATGCCAATCCACAGATACCTGCACCCCGTGCCTAGCTACCGAGGGCAAACATCCCTCCTGCATGTGACATGGTTGCCCAGACATAGGAGGCATTTTTTACTCTAGCTGAGATGGTCTCTCGACACACGACCACTACTAACCAAAGAGCGCCCTCTTCCTCTGCTGGTGTACAACCACCAGCTTCTAGTGGTGGAGGGACATCTATTGGTGGGGATAGACCGACATCCCATGTGCCTCAGAGCGAGCCACACGTCTGCACATCGTGTGGGGGACCCTGTTATGGTTCTGGACCAAGACATGATACCACTACGATGACTGGTGGTCAGGTAAGGACATTGTTTTAAAACTCTGTTATTGTTCAATTTTTAATTGTTCCATACTATATCTAACATATTAAAAGATTCGTAATATATATGCAATATTTACTCTTGCATGAGATTGATGCCTCTCACAGGGGTGGTACTACACCCGGTGTGGTTGTACTCGAGGCCCAAAGAACCACAATTGAGGTAATATTTAAACACTTGTCATTTTGCTATTACATATAATTTTGTTAATGCATGTGTTAGTCTTGATTAATTTATTAAAATGTCTAATATTTACAATTTTTGAAGTTGCAGGAACCCCACTTAGAACGAGATGCTAGAGACATTGATATCAACGACATGGTCCAAGGTGGAATTTACGACTACTTGAAGAATGTAAGTACATGGGTTATGATTGAATCTTGTTCGAATTATTTAAATTTCTTACTATAGACTCCTTTATAGATCACTAATGTAAATATAATTTTTAAACTTGCAGATGCTAGAGGCATCTAAAGAGGGGAAAGAAATTGATGGAAGCGGTCACTCCCATGGTGGAGATATGTCCCAGGAAGGGGTAAGTATATTAAAACATGTTATTTTTTTATTACATATTATTCCATCCATTCAAATCCATGTCTAACTATGGTAACACTTTATGAATGCAGACGTCATCGCAGATCCCTACATCGCCTCTTTGGTTTGGATCTCCCCATAGTACAAACATAGATAAGGGGGTTGTTTACACCAGACGAGGTCCCTCTTCCTTGAATAGAGCGGGTGTGCATGAGGATCAACCTACTCATCCCACGGTAATGTACACACTTCCAATGGTAGTTGTTGGTTAGCTATGAATTCACTTCACAAGTGTTTTTTCTTAATGTTATTTTCGCATGTTTACAGCATCAAGATGTAGAGTCATCCATGCCAGACCTTAGTGGGATTGTTGATGCCATTGTCAATGCCACATCTACAATAGGGATAAGTCACAGTGAGGTACATCTACTTAAATATTTGTAATTGTACATTTCATTTGTATTGTTTCTGGTCATGCACGATGTCTAACTATTTAATCATTTGGTGAATGTAGCCACACCTTGGTCCATTAGTGCACGCAACTGAGGTTGATGTTCAACCTACGGCTCCTCTTAATACTAAAGAGTCCCAGCCTAATCCCCTAGAAATGGTTTTTTTGGTGAGATGTTCATTTTTTACATAATTGATTAGTACTTTCTCATTCATGTACATGTTGATAATTCTTGAGATAATTGACATATTTTTTTTATTCGCAAAGAAGCATGGTAGAGAGGCTCGCTGCAAGGTGGAGGACAACAGAGGCACCTACACCCTCGACACCATAGGCACCTATACCCCCGACGGATGCAGTGAGTCTTTGTTTTATTTACAATTGATCCCTATTTTAAATTTTCAAACTTTTTTATTGATGGACAATACTAGTTCAGTTACCTGATCAAGAAATATTGTCATTGATTTACAGTCGCCAGAGATGCACAGTGGTCGTAGACAGAGCCGAAGAGCATCAGGGTCCGGGAAAAACAAGAGAAAGTTATATTTTTTATGTGTTAGTCCAGGACAAATATGTATTTTTATGTACAATCCAGAGTTAGAGTATAGGGGCGCAGTCCAGGACAGATGTACTTTTTTTTGCACATGTACATCAAATATGTTTTTGATACATGTACATTGATAGGCCATAGATAGGCCTTCTATTTTTGTATTATAACTTTCATGATATAAAAAATATTTCATATCAAGGCTCTTGAGATATTCATGGTTCAGTCTTTTAAGTTCGGATTATACATGTGTGGCGAAGAATGTTTCTATGTGTAATGTTCCCAATTTTTTATAGATTTTATGATTGCTCAGAGATATCGGTTATAAATTTGAGAACAATGCACAATTACAATAAATTACGTAATGACAAAATTGTACATTTTAATTGTTTTTTACCACGATCCAATTGCATATACAATGTTATATTAACAATGTCAAATTGTATTTAAAAAGATGGAACATAGGTCTAATACACATTTAAGCACCCAACACAGCTAAGTAACTGATCCAACTTGGTGGAATACAAAAGCACCTTACCCACATAACAACCTAACAAATGTTTAAAGGATGCATGAAGTTGACACACTTAAGTGATGCACTAGTGTGGTCTACATAAATAAAATTATTGTTTGGCATGATGTCTTTCATCTAATGAATACATGGGATACACATCAAACCTAAAAGTATCCGAGTATTATAAGGTTGATTCAAAATAATGGTTATGACTATATCCTGCACATTATGTATGTCCTACACATTATTTTATCATTTTGTTAATGTACATGGCATTTTCGAAGCATTCGTAGTGTGAAGATATATATATTTTGTAATAATGGTGTAATAGAATGGCCACTTGTTTCTAAACATAAACATGTTCCATTACATGGTTACTGACATAATGGCATTGTCTCCTCCTGCATTTCATTGTACAAATGCTCACATCTCTTGTATGAGGGGAAGATCTACAATCGCCTTCAAGTTGACCTTTATGTGCAAAAATTTCACATTCACTTACTGAGCAAAAACCTAGTTTCCAAAATTGACAAAACAAAATGATCCCTTATCCATGGACCCAGAGTAGAGGGCCACTCTAGCACTATCGCGATGTACTGAATCCAACGGAGTTGATGGTTCATCGCTCTGAGCAATGGTCATCAATCTATGGAACGTTGAATCCCACCTCCTACAGGCTTTTAGGGACACCTGTTGAATCCCTAACCGGGGCATAGAGTGGAAACTGTGCATCAAAAAGGGCTTTCAGTAGGTCATGCAAGCGTGTTTAGGTAGGTTCCATGTGGGAACTCTAGCCACACGTTCACAGTCAAGGAATTTGCAAAGCCGGCCCATATGTGCAGAAATTGGACATTCACTTACTAAGCAAAACCCTAGTTTCCAAAATTGACCAAAATAATGGTCTCTTCTCCATGGAAGAAAATTAGAGGGCCACCCTAGCACTATCTCGATGTCTAAAATCCAATGGAGCTGACGGTTTGTCGATATGAGCAATGGTCATGATTCTATGGCACGTTGAATCCCACCTCCTGCAGACTTTTAGGGACACCTGTTGAATCCCTACCCGGGGCTTAGAATGGAAACCGTGAGTCAAAAAGGACTTTCGGTAGTTTGTGAAAGCTTGTTTAGGCATGTATTATGTGGGAATTCTAGCCACACCTTCACGGTCGAGCAATATGCGAATTTGACCCCTATGCGCAAAAATTTCACATTCACTTACTAAGCAAAACCCTAGTTTCCAAAATTGACAAAAATAATGGTCTCTTCTCCATGGAACCAGATTAGAGGGCCACCCCAGCACTATCTTGATGTCCAAAATCCAATGGAGCTAACATTTCGTTGATCCGAGCAACGGTCATGATTCTGTGGCACGTTGAATCCCACCTCCTATAGGCTTTAAGGGACACCTGTTGAATCCATACCCGGGGCATAGAATGCAAACCGTGCATAAAAAATGGATTTCGGTGGGTTGTGCAAGCATGTTTAGGAATTTTTTATGTGGGAATGCTAGCCACACCTCCACGGTTGAGTAATATGCAAATTTGACCCCCATGTGCAAAAATTTCACATTCACTTACTGAGCAAAACCCTAGTTTCCAAAATTGACCAAAATGATGGTCTCTTCTCCATGGAACCAGATTAGAGGGCCACCCTAGCACTATCTTGATGTCAGAAATCCAATGGAGATGACGGTTTGTCGATTCGAGCAACGGTCATGATTCTATGGCATGTTGAATCCCACCTCCTGCAAACTTTCAGGGACACCTGTTGAATCCCTACCCAGGGCATAGAATGGAAACCATGCATTAAAAATGACTTTCGGTGGTTCGTGAAATCTTGTTTAGGCATGTATTATGTGGGAACGCTAGCCACACCTTCACGGTCGAGCAATATGCGAATTTGACTCCTATGTGCAAAAATTTCGCATTCACTTACTGAGCAAAACTCTAGTTTCCAAAATTGACCAAATTAATGGTCTCTTCTCCATGGAACTAGATTAGAGGGCCACCCTATCACTATCTCGATGTCTAGAATCCAACGGAGCTAATGGTTTGTCGATTCAAGCAACGGTCATGATTCTATGGCACATTGAATCCCACCTCCTATAGGCTTTCAAGGACACCTGTTGAATCCCTACTTGGGGCACAGAATGGAAACCATGCATAAAAAAGGGCTTCTGGTGGGTTGTACAAGTGTGTTTAGGCATGTGTTATATGGGAACACTAGCCACACCTTCACGGTTGAGAAATATGTGAATTTGACCCCCATGTGCAAAAATTTCACATTCACTTACTGAGCAAAACCCTAGTTTCCAAAATTGACCAAAATAATGGTTTCTTCTCTATGGAACCAGATTAGAGGGTCACCCTAGCACTATCCTAATGTCCTAAATCCAACGGAGCCAATGATTCGTTGATTCGAGCAACGGTCATGATTCTGGGGCACATTGAATCCCACCTCCTATAGGCTTTCAGGTACACCTGTTGAATCCCTACCTGAGGCATAGAATGGAAATCGTGCATAAAAAAGGGCTTCTGGTGGGTCATGCAAGCGTTTTTAGGCATGTGTTATGTGGGAATACTAGCCACACTTTCACAGTCGAGCAATATGCGAATTTGACCCCCATGTGTAAAAATTTCACATTCACTTACTAAGCAAAACCCTAGTTTCCAAAATTGACCAAAATAATGGTCTCTTCTCCATGGAACTAGATTAGAGGGACACCCTAGCACTATCCCGATGTCCTGAATCCAACGGATCCAACGGTTCGTCAATCCGAGCAATGGTCATGATTCTGTGGCATGTTGAATCCCACCTCCTACAAGCTTTCAAGGACACCTGTTGAATCCCTACCTGGGGGATAGAATAGAAACCGTGCATAAAAAGGGGCTTCTGGTGGGTCGTGTAAGCGTGTTTAGGAACCTATTATGTGGGAACGCTATCCACACCTTCACAATCAAGCAATATGCAAATTTGACCCCCATGTGCAAAAATTTCACATTCACTTACTGAGCAAAACCCTAGTTTCCAAAATTGACCAAAATAATGGTCTCTTCTCCATGGAACTATATTAGAGGGCCACCCTAGCACTATCCCGATGTCCTGAATCCAACAGAGCCAACGGTTCGTTGATTCGGGCAATGGTCATGATTCTGTGGCACGTTGAATCCCACCTCCTATAGGCTTTCAGGGACACCTGTTGAATCCCTACCCAGGGCATAGAATCGAAACCGTGCATAAAAAAGGGATTTCGGTGGGTTGTGCAAGCGTGTTTAGGCATGTGTTATGTTGGAATGCTAGCCACACCTTCACGGTTGAGCAATATGCGAATTTAACCCCCATGTGCAAAAATTTCACATTCACTTACTGAGCAAAGCCCTAGTTTCCAAAATTGACCAAAATAATGGTCTCTTCTCCATGGAACCAAATTAGAGGGCCACCCTAGCACTATCCTAATGTTCTGAATCCAATAGAGCCGACGGCTCATCAATCCAAGAAACGGTCATGATTATGTGGCACGTTGAATCCCACCTCCTACAGGCTTTCAGGGACACCTGTTGAATCCCTACTTGGGGCATAGAATGGAAACCGTGCATAAAAAAGGGCTTCTAGTGGGTCGTGCAAGTGTGTGCCTACACCTGTTATGTGGGAACGCTAGCCACACCTTCATGGTCGAGCAATATGCGAATTTGACCTCCATGTGCAAAAATTTCACATTCACTTACTGAGCAAAACTCTAGTTTACAAAATTCACCAAACTAATGGTCTCTTCTCCATGGAACCAGATTAGAGGGCCACCCTAGCACTATCTCGATGTCCTGAATCCAATGGAGCCAATAGTTCATCGATCCGAGCAACCATCATGATTCTATGGCATGCTGAATCCCACCGCCTACAGGCTTTCAGGGACACCTGTTGAATCCCTACCCGAGGCATAGAATGGAAACCGTGCATGAAAAAACTATTATATTTAAAGGTTTCAATGATCTCACTACATGCACACTAAAGTCAACTTCGTGAATCAACAGGATTTGAAGCATAAGTCCACCGAGTTTGAAAAAGTTGAGTTGGACATTAAATTGATTCTGAATTGAGTTGTGACAGTAAGATAAGATTAGGGTTAGGATTAGGGTTTCCTAGGTAGGGTTATGGTTATGAGCCATACATGTTAAACAATAAACCCTAGTTAGGGATAGGGTTTTCCAAGTTTGGCCTTCATTGGAATGAAATGCATTGTCTAGCTTTGGCCCAAATCTCTTATTATCTCTTATTATCTCTTATTATCTTTTAAGTAGAAATTAAACTTTTAAATAAATAAAAAATGAGATGAAATTCCAACACTACTAGGAACTACCCCTTTGGAAATGGACATGCGGGTATAAGAGGTGAATTGTTAAGAAGGAAATTATACAAGCCTTAAAACATAAGTTTATCATTTCGGCATCTTGTTTCCATCATCCTAGGTGTATATATCAGATGAAAACATTGACAATATTACCTACTTGAAAAATTAGGGTTTTAGTCTTGTAAGAGAGCCTACAAAGAACTTTGATAGGTATGACCTACAAAGGTACATGTATGTATTCTAATGTTATGTATATCATGTGAATGAGATCTTGAAATGTTCATATGATTGATATATATGGTTTATTGATCATACATAAAATTTGGCATGTTCATTAACTTGACATACAAGAGAATTTTTGGCATATTTATAAACAACATTATGGAAATTTTCGCATATCAAGAACAAAAAATTGACATATTCATAAGAAACATACATGGGAAAATTAAAATTATGATACATACCTCATCATGCTAGATCCCACCTAATATCATACAACCAAGGCCTCTGGATCATCTCTTATAATGATGGTCTCCATTAGTCTCTCGTGCTATCTATCCGGTAAAAAGTAGCGTACAAGAACAAAAAATTGACATATTCATAAGAAACATACATGGGAAAATTAAAATTATGATACATACCTCATCATGCTAGATCCCACCTAATATCATACAACCAAGGCCTCCGGATCATCTCTTATAATGATGGTCTCCATTAGTCTCTCGTGCTATGTATCCGGTAAGAAGTAGCACACAAGAACAAAAAATTGACATATTCATAAGAAACATACATGGGAAAATTAAAATTATGATACATACCTCATCATGCTAAATCCCTCCTAATATCATACAACCAAGGCCTCTGGATCCTCTCTTATAATGATGGTCTCCATTAGTCTCTCGTGCTATGTATCCGGTAAGAAGTAGCGTACAAGAACACAAAATTGACATATTCATAAGAAACATACATGGGAAAATTAAAATTGTGATACATACCTCATCATGCTAGATCCCACCTAATATCATGCAACCAAGGCCTATGGATCATCTCTTATAATGATGGTCTCCATTAGTCTCTCGTGCTATGTATCCGGTAACAAGTAGCGCACACGAACACAAAATTGACATATTCATAAGAAACATACATGGGAAAATTAAAATTATGATACATACCTCATCATGCTAGATCCCACCTAATATCATACAACCAAGGCCTCCAGATCATCTCTTATAATGATGGTCTCCATTATTCTCTCGTGTTATGTATCTGGTAAGAAGTAGCGTACAAGAACACAAAATTGACATATTCATATGAAACATACATGAAAAAATTAAAATTATGATACATACCTCATCATGCTAGATCCCACCTAATATCATACAACCAAGGCCTCCAGATCATCTCTTATAATGATGGTGTCCATTAGTCTCTCATGCTATGTATCCGGTAAGAAGTAGCGTACAAGAACACAAAATTGACATATTCATAAGAAAAATACATGGGAAAATTAAAATTATGATACATACCTCATGATGATAGATCCCACCTATTATCATACAACCAAGCCCTCTGGATCATCTCTTATAATGATGGTCTCCATTAGTCTCTCGTGCTCTGTATCCGGTAAGAAGTAGCGTACCTTTGATGAATTCCGACTAGGCATTGTTCGTACCTGGAGGTTTGTACCAATGATTAAGTTAGTAAAGTGATACACACTTGCACCTGGTTTGTAATCCCTATAAAAATATCCACCCTTATTTCTTGCATTGTTGTCATGTGTAAGATATTCACCTTTAACAACCATAGACCTGATGGGGAAGTGGTTGTTTTCATCATCATTCATGGACATTATGAGGGTTTTCTTTCCCTCTATACAATGTGCCAACTAGTAATCACCACCCCATTCACTATCTTTTGAGGCAACCACTACGTATATGTGTTTTGCATAGTGTGATTGTAGGTATATGAGCAAATATTTTTTGTGTGATACAAGGCCGTTAATGTTAAGGAAATGCATCATACCAGGTTGTACAAGGTTTGATACATGATCAAAATCTATAGAAATATACAATTGGTCTTCTTCCAACGCAGTTAACTCAACAATTGCTTACTGATCAAATGGAAGTGATATGCAATCCCATCTATCAACCCAATCCAATTATTCACACACATCCCAGTCACCGTCACAACAAGGCGGGCAAAAACAAGATAGTTTTCTGGTCCAAATTTCAAATACTAGGTTATCAGAGCTTCGAACCAAATGAAAGCCACAAGTCCCAAGAATAGTCTTTCATTCCCATGCATGTGAACGATCTATGTCTACCACCTCCCAAAAAAATCTCTCCACACATCTCTTTCTTGTGGATTCTACTCGCATAGCTAATTCCTCTCCCATTACTGACGTGCACCACCTGACTATAGATTGAGCATTTCGAATAGTAGATATTGTAGATAATTTCAATTCCTCTCTTCGTAGGGCTGTTTTGACACATGCGTCGGTTCCATCATGCTCTCCTTTACCATGCCCAGTCTCAAAATAGTTCCACATATGTGGAACTTTGTAGTTTTTATGCAATGAACACAACCATTGAAATATGCATGCATTTTTTAACTGACCAGCACATCCATCAGACCAAATCCAATGTCGATCCATCTGTGTGTTCCTACCCTTCAAATGATCATAGGACATGATGAAGCAATGACATACATAGTGGAAGTCATGGTACCTATCATCACTTATGTAGAACTGATATTCCTTTAGAATTTCTCTTTGCTCTTCACTGCTATTTGGGCCATGCCTATATGTGATATGCACCATCAAGGAAACTTGCTCAGAGTGATAATACTGACTTTGGATCTCATTTTGAGGTTGCAGAGTGTAGTTCTCGGAAAAATCAACAACTGAAAGTATAGTACCACAAGGAAATGTATCTCTGGATATTCTAAACTTCTCTTCCTGCCATCGTGCCAAGTGGACATGCTGAACATATTGACGTGTCTTTTCAATAAATTCCTTGACGAAGACACTAACTTGTACCTATTGACACAAAATGATCTCAATATCAGGTTTTTTTGTAAGGAATGAAATGCAACTGTTCAAACATAAATTTATAGATAAATGCATGTACCTGAGATGTCACCAATTGTAATTTTTTGCTTGCTTTACTTGGGACTATTTCATAGCTGATATATTTGAAACTTTTCATGTCTGTAACCATATTCCCAAATTCACTGTCTCCAGTCTCGTGCATACATTGGCTCAATAATGCCATTCCAGCACAGTTGGAGCAAGTTTCATCCAAACAAGATTTTGCATAGTAAGTTTGCCCCTCGGGCCTATTGCACATGATACTATGAATTAATTCTCTTGATGAGGTCGGTGGTATTGTGAAGGGGCAATCCTACACATTGTTAGTATGCAACACACGACGAATGTACAAAAATGTTTCATAGTAATATTCATATTCTACATGGTATCTACAACAACAAGTGTTACGAAGAGTATTTATTCTAACATACCAGGGCTTACATTTCTCAAAAGATCTTTGCCCCAAATTCAATTGTCTATGTTCATTCCTAAATTTCTCGTATAGTTCTGTTTGTGTTATATCAAGAAGATGCTTAATATGTGGTTCACGGTCCTTTGAAACCCTTCTCAGTTTTAGTACATCCTTCCGGTTTGAAGAAGGCTTTGTGTGATCATGCCAAAATCTCTGCACTAGTCCCTTTACTGCATCAAATAACTTCATGTCACGACGTGGAAACCGACCAATAAAGGCCCAAAAATCTATTTGGGCAGTTGTGTCAAGATGTTCTCTTCTAATAGAATACCTACGGAGGGTTTTTACATTCAAATTAACTAGTTTAGATGTAGGATTGAAAAAACGAAGGACCCTGGTGTTCTTATTTACAATTGCTTGTGACATCACACAACGAGTCGCATTGCGGTCCTTTGACCATGTGTTCTTAGCAATTTTACCAAAGGCATCTACTAAGATTTTAACTATATGAGAACTTGGTCCAGAAGGATTTATCATATTTATCCCTAACGATTTCCTAACGATATTCCTGCCCCTAGATTTTAACAATGATAAAAATAATCTACATTTATCTCCATCACATTTAGAAACAAAATATTTATTTAGTATCTGTTGAGTTTGATAAGAAATACTACGTTTAGATAGCGTACCTTCAATGGAATTGAGGAGTCCTTCATCAACTTGTATACGCTTCGGAGTTCTTCAATGTGTGCTTTCTAATGGAGGTAAGGGGGTTGGATTTCTATCATCTAGTGCATCAACAATATGCTCTAGCATTTTAGTAGCAACTTGTTGTCCTTTATTCTCTTCTTGGTAGTTGGATGGTGGAAGTCCAACATCCTCATCGATGGCCCGGATAATATTTTCTTCTTCAACAGTAGGCTCCATGTACAATGCCTCTTCATGAGCTTCGTCTTGAGATCGTAACTTATCACTTTGACTTGATGTGGGATTTGAAACATCCCCTAATGAGCACCTACGTTTTTCTTCTTGAATACTTCCATAGGGTGCTTGTTCAACAACTATTGTGGAAATTGGGTGTCCCTCTAGTGAATGCTTCCTTTTTTCTTGTGTTGGATTAATAGGATGAACCGTCGTATCCTCTATAATTGGATTTGGATTAGTTTCCAAAAAAAGCCTCCGATTCATCACCTCTATTCTTTTCTTTTCTTTCTCTTCTTCGATGACTTCTTGAGGTCTCTTCTTCCTTGTTGATTTTCTTCCTCGGTTACGTACATTCCCCATCACCACAATGATCAATGTCAATATAGTTTGTTTTTGTTGCTCCTCAATTACAAGCTTTGAAACCTTTAACTTGCTTTATAACTATTGATCCTTCAAGTTCCTTCAATCTTCCTTCTCAATTGTTCATATTTCTCATCAAAACAATAATGAATGGGAAAATTTACCTTTGGTTCTCTTGAATAATAAGCAAATGAAAGTTAAATCATAAATTGTTCCTCAAGCTGATTTTCTTGTACAATTGTGTATATCCACCATCACCATGAAATGACATTGAAGCTTGATATCTTATCCTATGTGCTCCTCAACCATGAAAGATATCCTCAATGTTGCACCTGCATAACAAAAATAATGATGGAGAATGTGTCAATTGTGAGTATTTTCACAGGCGGGCTCGTGCTCCTAAAAAAAATGCGCGGTAATTAGATAAATTCATGAAATCAGAGTGAAGTTTCTCTCGGACAAAAACAATTCACTGTTTTTACAATCCCAAAACGCGCACACGTTATATAGAGTAAGAACACGTACGCAATTTGTATAAGTATAACGTGCAGCGATATGGTTAAGCACAATTAATAGAGTGGGTGCACGGCTAGGGCAACGAATAAGATCATAACTTCCCAAATATTTTCAATGGCTAGCAACAAAACAAATGTTTTTAGTGCTCTTCTTTTCATGCATATAAATGTTTCTCTCTATAGCCCCAATAATCCCTACATATCCCTATCTCTTTCTAAATATACCTCCCTCATTCTCTATGCATCCCTCCCTATATGTTCCTTTTTCTCCCTTACTCCATCCCTCCATACTAATGGTGATGAAGATGATGATGATTATCATGATGGTGATGATGATGATGATGATGATGACGACGACGATGGTGATGATGATGTTCATGATGTTGATGGTGATGATGATGATGATGATGAAGATGATGATGAGGAGGAGGAGGAAGGTGATGTTGATGTTCATGATGTTGATGGTGATGATGATGTTGATGTTGATGATGACGATGGTGATTATGATGTTGATGATGATGATGGTGATGAAGATGATGATGATGATGAAGATGGAGATGATGATGAACATGATGATCATGCCTCTTTTGATGATGATGATCGATGATCAATGATCATGGTGATGATGATGGTGATGATGAAAATGAGGATGGTGATGATGATGATGATGATGATGTTTATGATGATGATGAGGAGGAGTATGAGGATGAGGATGATGAGGAGGAGGATGAGGATGGTGATGATGGTGATGATGATGATGATGAAGATGTTTATGATGATGATGAGGAGGAGGATGAGGAGGATGAGGATGGTGACGATGGTGATGATGATGGCAATGATGATGATGATGATGACAATGATGTTGATGATGACGAGGAGGAGGAGGAGGATGTTGATGATAATGATGATGATGACAATGGTGATGATGATGATGATGATGATGACGACGACGCTGGTGATGATGATGTTCATGATGTTGATGGTGATGATGATGATCATGTTGATGATGATGATGATGATGATGATGATGATCATGGCGATGTTGATGATGATGATAGATGATCAATGATCATGGTTATGATGAGGATGAGGATGGTGATGATGATCCATGACCAATGATCATGGTGATGATGGTGATGATGATGATGAAGATGATGGTGAGGATGGTGATGATGATGATGAAGGTGATGATGATGAGGAGGATGATGATGATGATGATGATGGTGATGAAGATGAAGATGATGATGGTGATGATGGTGACGATGATGATGATGAATATGTTGATGATGATGATGAGGAGGAGGAGGAGGATGAGGATGATGATGAGGATGAGGATGGTGATGATGGTGATGATAATGATGATGATGATGAGGATGAGGATGGTGATAATGGTGATGATAATGATGATGATGATGAAGATGTTTATGATGATGAGGAGGAGGAGGATGGGGATGGTGACGATGGTGATGATTATGGCGATGATGATGATGATGATGACGATGATGTTGATGATGAGGAGGAGGAGGATGATGATGATGAGGATAATGAGGATGATGTTGATGACAATGATGATGATGATGATGACCACACTAGTGATGATGATGTTCATGATGTTGATGGTGATGATGATGATCATGTTGATGATGATGATGATGACGATGACGCTGGTGATGATGATGTCGATGGTGATGTTGATGATCATGTTGATGATGTTGATAATGATGTTGATGTTGATGATGATGATGACGATGATGATCATGGTCATGTTGATGATGATGATCGATGATCAATGATCATGGTGATGATGAGGATGAGGATGGTGATGATGATCGATGATCAATGATCATGGTGATGATGAGGATGAGGATGGTGATGATGATCGATGACCAATGATCATGGTGATGATGAGGATGAGGATGGTGATGATGATCGATGACCAACGATCATGGTGATGATGAGGATGAGGATGGTGATGATGATGATGATGAAGGTGATGATGATGATGAGGATGATGATGAAAATGTTGATGTTGATGATGATGACGACGATGGTGATGATGATGTTCATGATGTTGATGGTGATGATGATGATGATGAAGGTGATGATGATGATGAGGATGATGATGATGATGTTGATGTTGATGATGATGACGACGATGGTGATGATGATGTTCATGATGTTGATGGTGATGATGATGATGATCATGATCATGATGAGGAGGAGGAGGAGGAGGAGGAGGATGAAGAAGATGATGATGATGACGATGGTGATGATGATGTTGATCATGATGACGATGATGATGATATTGATGAGAAAGGTGATGCTGATGATGAGGATGAGGATGGTGATGATCATCAATGATCAATGATCATGGTGAGGATGAGGATGAGGATGGTGATGATGATCGATGATCAATGATCATGGTGATGATGAGGATGAGGACGGTGATGATGATTGATGACCAATGATCATGGTGATGATGAGGATGAGGATGGTGATGATGATCGATGACCAATGGTCATGGTGATGATGAGGATGTGGATGGTGGTGATGATGATGATGAAGGTGATGATGATGATGAGGATGATGATGATGATGATGATGATGTTGATATTGATGATGATGACGACGATGGTGATGATGATGTTCATGATGTTGATGGTGATGATGATGATCATGTTGATGATGATGAGGAGGAGGAGGAGGATGATGATGACAATGGTGATGATGATGTTGATCATGATGATGACAATGGTGACGATGATGTTCATGATGATGATGATGATGATGATGATGAGGAAGGTGATGCTGATGATGAGGATGAGGATGGTGATGATGATCGATGATCAATGATCATGGTGATGATGAGGATGAGGATGGTGATGATGATCAATGACCAATGATCATGGTGATGATGAGGATGAGGATGGTGATGATGATGGATGACCAATGATCATGGTGATGATGAGGATGGGGATGGTGATGACGATGATGATGAAGGTGATGATGATGATGAGGATGATGATGATGATGATGATGATGTAGATGCTGATGATGATGACGTTGATGGTGATGATGATGTTCATGATGTTGATGGTGATGATGATGATGAGGAGGAGGAGGAGGAGGAGGAGGAGGAGGAGGAGGAGGATGAAGATGATGATGATGATGATGATGGTGATGATGAGTTGATTATGATGATGACGATGGTGACGATGATGTTCATGATGATGATGATGATGATGAGGAAGGTGATGCTGATGATGAGGATGAGGATGGTGATGATGATCGATGATCAATGATCATGGTGATGATGAGGATGAGGATGGTGATGATGATCGATGATCAATGATCATGGTGATGATGAGGATGAGGATGAGGATGGTGATGATGATTGATGACCAATGATCATGGTGATGATGAGGATGAGGATGGTGATGATGATCAATGACCAATGATCATGGTGATGATGGTGATGATGATGATGATGAAGGTGATGATGATGATGAGGATGATGATGATGATGATGATGATGATGTTGATGTTGTTGATGATGATGATGATGGTGATGATGATGTTGATGGTGATGATGATGATCATGTTGATGATGATGATGAGGAGGAGGAGGAGGAGGAGGAGGAGGAGGATGAAGATGATGTTGATGATGATGATGGTGGTGATGATGATGATCATGATGACGATGATGACGACGATGATGTTCTTGATGATGATGATGATGATGAAGAGGAGGAAGGTGATGTTGATGATGAGGCTGATGATGATGATGATGATGATGATGATGATGATGATGAGGATGATGATGACGATGATGATGACGATGATGATGATGTTGATGTTGATGATGACGATCGTGATGATGATGTTGATGATGTTGATGTTGATGATGAAGATGAAGATGGAGATGATGATGAACATGATAATCATGGCGATGTTGATGATGATGATCGATGATCAATGATGATGGTGATGATGAGGATGAGGATGGTGATGTAGGTGATGATGATGATGATGAAGATGTTTATGATGATGAAGATGTTTATGATGATGACGATGAGGAGGATGAGGATGGTGATGATGGTGATGATGATGGCAATGATGATGATGATGACGATGATTTTGATGATGAGGAGGAGGAGGAGGAGGAGGAGGATTTTGTTGATGATGATGATGATGATGATGATGATGATGATGGTGATGATGATGTTCATGATGTTTATGGTGATGATGATAATGAAGATGATGATGATGATGAAGGTGATCATGATGATGAGGACGATGATGACGATGATGATGATGATGATGATGATGATGATGACGACGACGTTGGTGATGATGATGTTCATGATGTTGATGGTGATGATGACGATGATGATCACGTTGATGATGATGATGATGATGATGATGGTGATGATGATGACGACGATGCTGGTGTTGTTGATGTTCATGATGTTGATGATGATGATGATGATGATGAAGATGATGAAGATGATGATGATGATGACGATGGTGATGATGATCATGGCGATGTTGATGATGATGATCGATGATTAATGATCATGGTGATGATGATTGATGATCAATGATCATGGTGATGATGAGGATGAGGATGGTGATGATGATCGATGATCAATGATCATGGTGATGATGAGGATGAGGATGGTGATGATGATCGATGACCAATGATCATGGTGATGATGAGGATGAGCGATGACCAATGATCATGGTGATGATGAGGATGAGGATGGTGATGATGATGATGATGAAGGTGATGATGAAGGCGATGATTATGATGATGAAGGTGATGATGAAGGTGATGATGATGATGATGATGATGATGGTGTTGATGATAAAGATGAAAATGATGTTAACTACAACGCACATGCATTCAGATTTTATAAATCACGTGCACGTTTGGCTTTACTAAATCACGCATGCGTTTGGCTTTACTAAATCGTGCTCGCGTATTAGTTAAATTCAAAAAACAATTCCCACCAAATGACAAGGCCGAGCCTCCACCCATGCTTTCATGGAATTCCTATGCCTATGTGTCTGCTTTGTACTTTGCTTCGGATTCAACATGCCTATGCCTTGGAGTATGATAAACCATGGCTAATTCAGCATTATATCCAAATTTCCAATATGCTCATGTTTAGCGGTTCGTCTGATTATGCTGCACACCTCCATTTTTTATGAGATTTTAGAAACAGATATGGTTTTTTTTGCAGATTTTGAATATATAAATTTTAACAAGAATACATAATTTTTTCTATTTTTTTCTTATTTATCTTTTGTCATCACTCCTCAAAAAACACACTGTTAGTGTTTTTTCCATATCTCTTTCGTTTCTCAACCATTTAAAAAAAATTGTATGGTGCAGTAAAGAACACCAACCTCTACTTGCTATAAAAGACCCACTTCCAAATAATTGCATTAAGAAATTCAAATGCTGCACCCACAATTTGCGTACCATTTTTGAGGTTTGATCTCTTAGATATTTAAAAACAAATTTAAAAATAATTTTTTTATTATTGGAAAAATAGTCGTGCACTAGTCCTATATGTTCTCTATATGTATACCGATTTTCATAAGTTTATTCCATCATTTAGACACTCAGACACTGCACCCACAAAAACATATACTTTATAATTTGTCCCAAAAATAAAAAGTGCCCGTTAAAAAATATCTAACTTTATATAGTTAACAACATTTTCAATAGAAAAAAATTATATATTTGGAAAGGTCATTCAATTTCCTACATTTCATGTTTTTTACTAATTGCAAGATTCATTGTGTAAGTGTCTCAAAATATCCATGCCAGTTGATGGATGTCTATTTTTTCATTTTTCTATTGCATCTAATGCGCCAAAAGAGACCCTCAACTTCTTGCACACACCCAGCTGTCATCCTTTGATGGTATTACGACCATGAATATGTTTTGATGATGATGATTTATAATAATATCTATACTTAGTTTATAAATAAAGTATGTAGCGAAGTAATAGTGGTATTAATAACTCGTATAAGGGTTTTATGTGGTTTATACAGCACCAGTTATCTACTATGTATTGTGTTTATATTTTGCTTACAATGGAAGCCATTTAATATGGGGTTATGGCCATAATATTTAATCTTGTTAATATTTACACGACCTATTGGGTCTTTTGATTTTTGTGGAGTAGTTTAATTATGGAATCATAGTTTAATAGATAGTATACATGCTTGCGATTTGGTTTGGATTTGATAACGATTTGATTATTGTATTCTACTAATGATCTACAGCCATCATAAATGGACTTATTACCGGTCTTGGAAATAAAATACTTGCATCTGCGATTTGTTTACTTTGTATATTTACAATTCCCTTGAATCTAGTTATGACTGTTAAAAAGAGATACATAAAGGATTGGTTAGATAATTGATATATTAATTATAAGTATCTTGTAGGTGATTAATTGTATGAGATATGTAGTGTATATACATATAAATAATACTAATGTAGTTTACAATTTAAACACGTTAAATCCACTAATGTAATTGAAGTTAAACTAGATCTACAACAAAGGAAAATAATAGATATAATCTGGAAATATTTACATGTTTAAGTAAAGAATTTGATTCTCTAGCCTATAAGTCATTGAGCAATTCCTAACTCAAGTATGGATTCCCAAACTAAAAAGCTTTCCCAAATACCATTTATCATTCATAGGTGTAAGCAGAACATAATCTAATTTAGGATTTATACATAGAAAATCATATCAATACAGGTTAGTTCACTGTGCAATAAAATAAAACATTTCTACTTAATGAATATAGAAACACTTCCAGATCTTAAAACAAAACAACCTAATGTAAGGGCACCTGCACGAAGCTGCTACCCAATTATGATGCAATGGGAGCACGCAAACGAGTTAAATCAACAACACGCATGCACATCGTAGATGCACGCACGCACTTCCACTTTGGACTGACAAACCTCCACGTTGAATTTCCAGTGTGGGAAATAAGAGCGTGCATGCACCTTAGTATGCACACACACCTTTAAGCATGTGCACGCGTGCATGCATTAACGTGCACACAAAATTAAATGCATGCGTGCCCCTTTCTAACATTTAGAGCATTTAATCACTAACATTTATTTCTTTTAATGACTAACGTTCTTCAACAACAACTTCGTATTCATGATTATTTCGAGTATTTTTAGAATATATTCTAAATCCTATCATCATCATCACCACTACAATATAGTCTAAACCTATCATCGTCATCGTCATCCTCATCCTCATCATCATCATCACCATCATTGTTCATCATCATTGTCATCATCATCATCATCATCCTCCTCCTCCTCACCCTCATCATCATAGTCATCATCCTCATCACCATCATTGTCATCATCCTCATCATCATCATCACCAACATTTTTCATCATCATCATCACCATCCTCCTACTCCTCCTCCTCATCATCATCACCTACATTGTTTTTCATCGTCATCGTCATCATCATCATCATCATCGTCGTCGTCGTCGTCATCATCACCATAATTGTTCACCATCATTATCATCGTCGTCATCATCATCGTCATCATCATCATCATCATCATAATCATCATCGTCATTGTCATCATCCTCCTCCTCCTCCTCATGATCATTCCATTGCAAATGCTTGGAAACAAAATCAAAGCAAAGTTTCAACTAAACCTATCATCATCATCATCATTGTTCCTCATCGTCGTCATCATCATCATCATCCTTGTCCTCATCCTCATCATCATCATCATCACCATCATCATTCGTCATCATTGTCATCGTCATCCTCATTCTAATCTTTATCATCATAGTCATCATCCTCATCATCGTCATTGAAATCATCCTTATCATCGTCATCATAATCATCATCATTGTTCCTCATGATCGTTAGCATTGCCGTCATCATCATTGTTCATCATCACCATCATTATTCATCCTCATAGTCATCTTCATAGTCATCCTCCTCCTCCTCCTCCTCCTCATCTTCGTCATCAACATCATCATCCTCATCATCACAATCATCATCATCATCATCATAGTAATAGTCATCGTGATCATCATCATCATCATCTTCATAATCATTGTCATCATAGTAATAGTCATCGTGATCATCATCATCATCATCATCATTGTTCATCATCATAGTCATTATAATCCTCCTCCTCGTCATCACCGTCATCATCAACACCATCATCCTCATCATCGTCATCATCGTCATCATCCTCTTCATCATCATCCTCCTCCTCCTCCTCCTCATCATTGTCATCATCATCATCACCAACATTGTTCGTCATTGTCATCATCATCATCGTCGTCGTCGTCATCATCACCATCATTGTTCACCATCATCATCAACATCACCATCATCATCATCATCATCATCATCATCCTCATTATCATCATAGTCATCATCCTCGTCATCATCATTGTCATCATCCTCCTCCTCATCATCATCGTGATCATCCTCCTCCTCCTCCTCCTCATCACTATCATTGTTCATCATCATAGTCATTATAATCCTCCTCCTCATCATCACAATCATCATCATCATCATCATCATTGTTACTCGTCGTCGTCATCATCATTGTTCATCATCACCATCATCATCACCATTATTGTTCATCCTCCTCCTCATCATCATCATGATCATCCTCCTCCTCCTCCTCCTCATCATCACTATCATTGTTCATCATCATAGTCATTATAATCCTCCTCCTCATCATCACAATCATCATCATCATCATCATCATTGTTACTTGTCGTCGTCATCATCATTGTTCATCATCACCATCATCATCACCATTATTGTTCATCCTCATAGTCATCTTCATAGTCATCATCATCCTCATCATCATCATCGTCTTCGTCATCAACATCATCATCCTCATCATCGCAATCATCATCATCATCATCATCATCACTGCCATCATAGTAATAGTCATTGTGATCATCATTATCATCACCATCATCATTGTTCATCATCAAAGTCGTTATAATCCTCCTCATCATCCTCATCGTCGTCATCAACATCATCATCCTCATCATCCTCATCTTCTTCATCATCATAGTCATCATCCTCACCATCATCATTGTCATCATCATCATCACCAACATTGTTCGTCATCGTCATCATCATCATCATCATCCTCATCCTCATCCTCATCATCATCATCACCATCATTGTTCACCGTCATCATTGTCATCGTCGTCATCATCATCATCATCATCATCATCCTCATCATAATCATAGTCATCATCATCATTATCCTCCTCCTCCTCCTCCTCCTCCTCATTGTTCATTATGATCATCATTCCATTGCAAATGCTTGGAAATAAAATCAAAGCAAAGTTTCAACTAAACCTATCATCATCATCATCATCATTGTTCCTCATCATCGTCGTCATCATCATCATCCTCGTCCTCATCCTCGTCATCATCATCATCATCACCATCATTGTTCATCATCATTGTCATCGTCATCATCATCCTCATCCTAATCCTCATCATCATAAGCATCATCCTCATCATCGTCATTGAAATCATCCTTATCATCATCGTCATCATCACCATTGTTCCTCATCATCATCAACATCATTATCATCGCTGTCATTGTTCATCCTCACAATCATCTTCATAGTCACCATCATCCTCCTCATCATCATCGTCTTCGTCATCAACATCATCATCCTCATCATTGCAATCATCATCATAATCACTATCATCATAGTAACAGTCATCGTGATCATCATCCTCATCATCCTCATCATCGTTCATCATCATAGTCATTATAATCCTCCTACTCGTCATCATTGTCGTCATCAACATCATCATCCTCATCATCGTCGTCATCCTCATCCTCTTCATCATCATACTCATCATCATCACCACCATCATCATCATTATCATAGTCATCATCATCATAGTCATCATCCTCCTCATCATCATCATAGTCATCATCCTCATCATCATCATTGTCATCTTCCTCCTCATCATCATCATAGTCATCATCCTCATTTGATCATCATTGTCATCCTCCTCTTCCTCATCATCATCATTCCATTGCAAATGCTTGAAAATAAAATCAAAACAAAGTGTTTACTTAGCAAATGCGCGCATGCATCTTTAACGCACATGCACAAAGTAGTGCGCACGTTATGTTTTAAACTACTTGCACGCGTGATTTAAATTTAGAATTTTGGTGGCACCTTTTTTCCAACCAACGTGGTGGATGACTTGGATGCTTTGGTTTTAGGTTCGGGTTGCCCAACCAAGTGGTTTGGACTGTCTTATGACATAAAAACTTGTTTTGTACCACTTCTGCTATTTCGTGCATGATTTTTCATATGCCACGCTTATCCACTGTTAATGAAAATTCACACTTGTGTAGCTCTATCTGTAGATTCTGAATATGTAATTTTTATTTAAATCTATTATCTTTTTCTATTTTTTATTTAATTTTAAATGGACTAACATCAATCTAACACAAAAAGTAGGCTATTTGCTTCGGCTGTTACTTTTGATTGCCTCACCTATTTAAAAAACGGAAAAGAACCCGCACAAGAAGACACAAAGACCTACATCCTAAAAAAAAAATATCATTCATTGACTAAGTTAAGACCAAGATGTGGTGGACCAATGCTCGACCTTGTCATTTTAGGGCGTCATTGACTTCCTTAATTTGAAAAATAAAAAATATAACACAAATAAATATGGAAAAATATCGCTGCACTAGACACACCTATTATCTACAACTCTATATAATTTTTTTCACAAAATTCCACCATTTGCATATCAAACAAGTGGACCAACGCAAACATATTCATTATTTTTTGGGAAAAATATAACATACCAACCTTAGAAGAACCTCGTTTTTTGGGATTTATACTTAGTTTCCATAAATAAAAGTTATATATTCCAAAAGGAAATCTGATTGTCCACGTTTCATATTCTTACACCATATTCCAAAAAGTTGTGTAGGTACCTATAATATTGCTTTTTGACATTCACATTTCTGTTTTTCCAGAAGTGCGTTGCAATGAACACGTCATAAGTGACCAACAGTAGCTTGCACCATCCCGTAAATAAAAACATAGAGGAAGAACGTGGCACCACTGCTAGGAAAACATAAATGGAATAGTTCTTCCTCCCAACCAACTTTCGGAGCATCCAAGTTACTTGCTCCAGAACCGTCGAGGCTGTTCGTTGAACCACAAGAGAAAAATCCACTTAATGTGCCATCTCTTGCATTATAAGATTCGATCCCCATCTAATGCTAGCCTCCTGCTTGCCAATGGACATACTATTATATAGTATTTTTCCTGTGACTTTGGTCATTTATGAGCCTTGTGCTCTTTAGAACTCAACTAAGAGTTGTGACTTGATTTTTGGGAAGATGCCTCCTACACCTTGAGTTCTCACTCAATAGCTTCAGCCACTTGTCTTTTCCTCTTGTGGGTCAGCAAACACTCTTCAACAACTATTCCACTTTTGTCCCCTTCAATATCTTTTATTAATAAAGAATAATTCATTACAATTATTTTATTTTTGATTTTCTGTCAAAAATATTTAAAATAATAAATAAAGTAGTTCCAATAGAAATTAATAATAAATTTGTAGCATACCTCAAATTTAATAATATATATATATATATATATAATCATATATATAAAGACACAGTGATGCAGTCCCTAACTGTAATAGGGAAGTATTGAACCTTGAGAGTTTAATGAACATTCTTCTCATTACAAGTTTGATCAACCTTTCCTCATACACAAAATCAAATTCTGAAACAATTAATTTTCCAAATACTTTACTATTTACCCTTATAAATTCCTAATTTCATATTTGTTTTCCGCATGTATTTAACCCTCCGCAATTACCTTTTTGCAAATTTCCTTCCACACAAAATTCCCACCACAGGAACCTTTCCGCAATTAGCTTTCTGCAATGCAGATTGCGGAACACCCTTTAATTCATTATAAATTAACCCTTCTGCAATTAGCTTTTCGCAATGTGGATTGCGCATTGCGAGTTGAACCTTATCACCACCTACCGTTCCACAATTAGATTTCTGCAAATTGCAGATTGCGCATTGCGGAAACACATTTTAACTTATAAGAAAATAACCTTCTGCAACTCCTGTGAGCCATCGATCCCTTTGCAGCCTTGATCTCATCCATCGATTTGACTTCCTTGCCCATTCCATAATAAAACTTCCACAACTCTTGTGAGTCGTCAATCCATTTACAGCTTCAATCTCCACTGTCGATCTGACTCCCTTATGCATTTTGTACTGAATCTTCTGCAACTCTTGTGAGCCCTTGATATTCTTGCGGATTTAATATCTACTGTTGATCTGATTTCCTTGCGAATCAACACCTTCTGCAATGCAGATTGCGGATTACGATTTTTACACTTTAACCTACAAAATTATTGTTCTGCATTCAACCTTCCACAACTCATGTCAACCGTTGATCTTCTTGCAGATTTGATCCTCACCGTTGATCTAGTTTCTTTGCGTATCAACACCTTCCACAATGCAGATTGCGGGTTTCACACTTTAACATACACTATTATCATTTTGCAATCAACCTTCTGTAACTCCTATCAGTCGTTGATCTTCTTGAGGCTTCAATCCCGACTGTTGATCTAGTTTCTTTGTGGGTCAACACCTTCCACAATGCGGATTGCAGATTGCGGGTTTCACACTTTAACACACACAATTATCATTTTGCAATTAACCTTCTACAACTCCTGTGATTCGTCGATCTCCTTGTGGCTTAGATCCTAAAAATTGATCTTCTTTTTCTTGTGGTTCAACACTTTAACTTTATGGATTGCGGATTACAGACATGCCATCCAACTTTTCCAAACTGTGCTTCCGCAATTCCGTCTTCTATAATTATTGTGATCCATCGATCTCCTTATGGCTTTAATCTTGACCGTTGATCTCAGTTTCTTGCGGATCGACATTTTAACCTTGCAGATTGTGGATTGCAGACATACCATCCAAATTTTCCATATTATGCTTCCACAATTCCTATGAGCCGTCAATCTCGTTGCAGCTTCAATCTTGACCGTCGATCTACTTTTCTTTATGGATCTTCACATTAACATTGTGGACGTACCTTTGAACTTCATTGAACCATTCTTCTGTAATTCCATCTTCCGCAACTCCTGTGAGTCGTCGATCTCATTGCGGCTCCAATCTGGACTATCGATCTGCTTGCGGCTTCGAATTAAACAGTTGATTTGTTTGCGGCTTCAACATGTTTGGTTTAACATGTACTTTAAATTTTACTGTAAGTTAAATAGATATGGAGAGTCTAAATTTGTATAGCATTTATGAGGTAAATTTTAATAAATTAGAAATATGTAGAAAGCTTGCGGCTCATAAGTCTATAGGGAAATTGTCAAGCGTATAGCATTCCAAAATTGTCAAGCGTATAGCTTCCTTTTTTGCATCATGTTTTTTTGCTACCAAAATGATGCCAAATATTTCTTCTATTGTTGCATGATATTTTGCTTCCTATGTAGCGCCATGTTTTGCATCCAAAGTAGCGTCTTATTTTTCAACCATATCAATGCCATGTTTGGCTTCGTCATTAGCGCCATGTGTTGAATCCTTTTTAATGCCTAGTTCTGCGTCTTATTTTGCTACCATATCGATGCCATGTTTGGCTTCATCATTAGCGCCATGTGTTGCATCCTTTTTAATGCCTAGTTTCACATCTCTCATTTTTTGGTCACTAATTTAGTTGTTTCTAGTAATTTTATATACGAATTTTGGTCATTTTGTTTAGTCACTTATCTCCCATTGTTTGGTCACTTATATCTTATTTTTTTCTTACCAATTTAGTTGTTTGTAACTGATATTATAATATCATTAGGGCATGGAGGAATCGAACCACCAACCTCCTGCTGGTAAGGCAGGCGCTCTTCCATTGAGCTAGCACCCTTTGAGAATTTGGGAACCTAACTTACAGAGTCCTTTATAATGGTTAAAAATATCAATACACAAATTTGAGTATCCAATGGTCAGAAAATGATGATATATTTTATAAGTTCACAATATATGATCAAGCAAGTTATGAAATCCATAAACCTTTTCTAGAAATTTTGAAAAAAAACTCAAGAAATTGGCTTAATGGCATTGCAAAAATCACTATTTCCTAGCAATCGTAAGTGTACCACTATATGAGACCTATCAACAACAATTATCTTAGTGTGGATTCCAAGGATATAGTATATAAGCATGATCATCCTAGAGCCCTGTATAAGTGGAGAAATAAGGAGAATAAAAAGAGGACGATCAACCCAATAGTTGGTGCTTCACATGGATCCTATCCACCATGGGATGAGTAAAGTTATTTCTTCCATCATGCTAATGAATATCCACAAGGACAAATGGTTAGGATATATTGTGATCATAGTAAACCATGAGACAAAGAATTTTAGCATTGCAATCATAGTCACACAAAGCATCCAAGCTGCAACAAAACCGTCATCCAATTACCATTTTCAGCATAACATTTGTATTAACCAACCAAAGATGTGCCTACCTCATCCAAGAGTTAACTTAGTCCTTCCTCTCTTTTTTGAACAAGGTACAGTTTCTAGTGCTCAGAGTGTGCTCACTTTGACTGTATGATAAATCAAACCTGTGTCATTCACTTTTTCTAGAAAAGTTGCCCTTCTTACACCATCCTGAATACTTCTAACTATGTTCTTGTGTTACTGAATCCACCACCATAGTGTGTAGGATCCACAGATCCATGGATCCTATACGTATATGAGGCAGATCCACCATTGAAATGGATCCCCTGCAGAAGGAATCATATCCAAGTCCCATGAAACAAATCCTGTGAAAAATAAAAAATAAAACCTGAAATTTTCAAACGGATCTTGTGAAAAATCAAACAAATCCTGAAATTTTCAAATGGGTCCTGCAACTTCCAGTGCTTCTATGACCCATTGATCCACCCCAAAAAATATTTCTTAATGAAAAAAATAAAAAACCCTAAACATGTAATGGTTAGCGTAAACCCCATTCTAGCTCAAGGTCTGATCTATCCTTACATCAAGATATGCTCTTGAACTCTCATATATCAATATCAAGGTTTTCTTTCAACATTTTTATTTGATATATCTTTATGGTCAAGGTTTGTTTTCAAGGGATGATCTATCTTTATGTACTATGTTGTTGCTCACTTCACCTACACTATTCTATAGTCTTGCCATAGCGTTCAAGAAAACCACTTTATTCCCTGCTGATAGGGACATGTGGATGTAGCTCACAAAAACACTATTATGATCTGCTTCAAGTTCATGCTGAAATGGTTTTTAAAATTATCAATATCACAACTTATCAAATTATCATTTATGTTACATGGACTCTCCTTTTTGGAAATAACTTATAGTTCTACTCTTGGGTTTCCTAAATAGTTTTTTTTCTTCATTCTAATTTTTGTATTTATTATAAAAATATTTTTATATCTATTTGTACTTGTTGTTTCCCTGCCTATTTATGGATCCTGGATTTTAAAAAATATAGCGAATCCAGATCCGGATCTAAATTCGTATCCTCGTAACTTAGGTATGTTCTCTACCTAACACTACAATAGTAAGCTTGAAACATTTACTTTAGACATATGTAGTCCAACTATACAAACCTGTCAATAAAAAGGAAAAATACTAATCTTAGTCTGTAATACATGGCCATCTAGGATCATCTTACTTCCCACAACAAGTTCTTAATAATAAACTTATAAATTCATAACTGATCTGATCTCCAACTGAATCAGTACTATAACATTAGAGAAGGCATCATAAACAACCAATATCACTACATGGGAAATCCCTCAAAACTTTGTACTTGGTTCCATGATCTTATTCTCTGGCTAAACACCTAAACACCTCAACTTTGAGCTTCAAACAATTTATTTTGGATATATATCTAATCTATAAAATGCTATTGATACAAGGGCCCTCATGTTGACATCAAGGATGCCTATATTTGATGTATGGCCCATTTCCATTATCTTAGTACACACTCCAACAAGTTCATATTACGAACAAATTGAATTCACTAACAAATTGAGACATAAACTGATGCAGCGGTGTTACATTGAAGGAACCTTCATCACTAACCAATATGTCAGTACAGGTCCCATGCATGATTGCTCAAAATAGGGTGCTTAAGTCCACATTACGCACCATAATACAAGAACCTCTTAACATTGGCTGCAGCAAAGTTCAAATATTGTTGATGGGAAAATTCATTTATTTTTTTAATCCAAAGCCTATGCGTTTAGTGTGATAGGAGATTCTAATGATCTATTTCTTAATAAGATTCATAATCTAGATTGGCGGGTATAGAATGCCATAAAATTCAATACCAAATCAAAGTCTGGATACAATAACATTATCTCAACTAATCAATCCATGAAGCTCTATAGAAACCAATTGTAATGCAATTACGGCAGGGTGCATATGGATACTTTGTTTGGGTAAATTCAAGTAGGAAACAAAATAGTAGGCCTTGACAATGCAATAGGAAGATAGGTAATTAAAAGGTTTCTTGTTCTTGGTAATTTTTTCATGCATGGTCATCAATTTTCACCTTTGTTACAAATTATATATATCATCGAGAGGGATCCTGCTTTGGCCTCTAAATCAATGCAAGTCATCATGCAGAATAGGTGGCCTAATTTCACCTAGATCCTAATATTGTAGAGTGGTTAAGAAAAAAACACATTATAGATGTTAGAATGTGAGTGTGAGTGGTTCAAGTTGAGCCACTGATAAAATTTGATTCAAATTCTACTTTCCTAATGAGATTGGGATGAGATTCATCATTAAATTATACATATTTCAAAATATAAATTATATTTCATAATATATTCATCTATCACATATAATATCCTTAAAATATAAATACAATTCATATACGATCTCTAGAATATGTATGTATATATAATGACTAAAGTATGATATATAACATCGATACAATATGTAGTTAATAATATATATTATTATATGACATGGTAGAAGTAATTTTTCTTGGGATTAGCAGAGGCATGGAGGCAGCCATAGACACAAACAAAAATTATGGGAATATTTTCGATGGTAAATGGAAAGGGAGGAGATTAGCTATTTGTTGGGAAAGGATGGATAAATTCCTGGTAAGATTGTAAATGATCACTGCATATATATTAACCTCTTCACCTTAAGACCTTATGCACAGTTATACACCCAAAGTGCACAGTCATACACCGAAAGGGTAGTTAAAAGTTCCTCGCCCCTCCCATCTTTTATTCTGGTTGTCTCATTTTGTTTCAACGTGTTTCCCTATACAAATGTCAATTAGGGAATGGACATCAACATCATAGGATTCTGGTTCACTTATTTTGTTTCAATGCATTAATATATGCAAATATTGACTAGGGAATGGACGTCAACAACATAGGATTATGGTTCACTCTTTTTTTTCAACAATTTTGTAGGGCAAATGTTAATTAGGAAATGGACATCATTGGCATAGGATATCTTCCTGAAAATTCTTGTCGATGCTGAAAAACGTTGTTCGAAACTGTTGTTGGTTTTATTTTACATGTTCTCTCATAGAACTGGTCTCCCACTAAAACTTAGATAGCGAAGGACGCCCGTCTTACAATAGTCTCGGATTTATTGACCAAAACTTACACGAATTTTACATTTTGGGTGAGATTTGGTGAATTTCGAACCTCTATCTTGAAATTCGATGAATCTTATGACTTCCATAATTCCCATGGCCAACAAGAGACCATTGGGTAGTAGAGAATGGAAGGGGATATTGTGCATCTTATTGAAGACACCGGTTTGGTCTTTTGATATAGTATCCACATCCATATGTAAGAGGTTTCAAGTTCTAACGAAAAAGACATTGACAAATAAGTTAATGTAGGGAAAAATACCCAATGTATAGGATTCTCATAAGTCACTATGAATATATAAATGATCCACATGCAATATATTCATTCTTCACTCTAATCCTTGACAATTTTCATCATTAATTTTCCAAAAGTTAAAAAACTGTAGTAAGCAAAAATAAAATGAGTTGTTGGTTTACCATACAATAAAATAACAGACATCAAGCTTACCTCACCAGCAAGGCTATATTTTGCACAGTCAATAGCATGATGCAATGCTTTGCCAATACTTTCCTTCGTCCTTGACAGCATCTCTAGCATTCCTTCAAAAGTGTCCCTCACAGTTCCTGCTTCTGTATCCCCACTAAGTGTCCCTCCAACCGATTTTTGCTATGAGCTTATTTTACCTTCTTCACTTGAATTGCTATTGCTCAAATGATATTTACGATAGGGTCAATTGTTTTGCATATGACCTTTATTCTGGTCACAAATGAACTTAGTGATTGCATATTGTATTTTTTCTTTCTCCCAAAATTTCTACTTTTGTGATTGTTTTGAACATGGCTGCTCCCAAGATATGGGTACAATCTCTTGGAAGTAATTTAGATGGAAGAGGAACTTTTAGTAGTTGGTTAACAGCATAGTATATGCACCTTTATCAGAAATAGCAGTTGATTCTTGATGAAGTTTATCTTTCCAATTCCACTTAAGCAAGCCCTCAATAGTTGGTTTTGTGACCTGTTTCATATTATGAGGTGAAACACGGTCACACTGATTTCCATCTCTTTGTTTTCCAACTGTTTATCTAGGGGTCGAAGGACTCCCCGCAATTGGTAAGCCATCAAAATGACTCTGTAATGTTCCTAGTCCCAAGTCTAGAGATTTCATCCTTCACTTCTTCTTGGTTGGTCCTTAGGCCTAAAGGGTTCCTCAATACTCCTCAACCCCAAGTGTTGTAACCTTCTATAACATTGAGCTGAGTTCTTCAAGCTTCCCTAAGAAAGGGATCTTTGTCACAATAATTTGGCAATAACAACAAGAGTGGTTGGAGGGTGTTATTTTTCTAAAATGGCTGAGTTGTGTGGGTCTTCCAAAGACAAACTAAATATTCCTTGTGTGTATCTTAGGTGTACTGCTGAATTTACATATTTATAAGAAGCCTTGATGACTTAGTATTGGTATGTATGTTGCTTCCCCTTTTAAGACTGTTCTTCCTTATGTTTGGTGTTTGTTGGCTAAATAACAACTAAAGTATTATGATAGGACCAACATGCCAACTATATTCTCATGCATAAATATGTATTTCCCAACATTAATACACAGCCAAGAATATTGCACCATATTTTACCATTTTAACTGACTATGTGATATTTGCATTTTAACAAACATTTACACACTATTGCTGTAAGTGACTATCACTTATCATGTTTTGGGAGAAAAACACCATGCACTGATATTTTACATTAACAACTCATTCATGACGTCAAATTCTTAATCAAAATCAAATCTAAATATATCGAATATTAGAGAGTTCACATGCCTGGGAATAAAGCGCTGAAATGACTGAGTAAATAACTTGGTGTGCCCATAAATGTTGTTACAGATATATCATCTCCACCATAGTTACTTTTCGTAAATACAATATTACACTTCATGGAAGGTAGGTTTGGGTTTCTAATAAAATAATATCTCTTATAATTTATCGTTATCTTAATCTTAGTTCTTAATTGATTAAAGTTCAATTTTAAGTAATAATAAGGTTTTAAACTCTCAATTCTTAATGATCCAATATAAAGACAGAATTTGCTAGCACACCTATAACACAATAACACAAAAGAGAGTATTCACATTTAAACATTAAGACTTTTCTATAACCATCTATAACATGAGAACCTTTACATTTATATATATATATATAACCAAGACACTAAGTTTTAATATTATAGACTAATAAAAATATTTATATATAATCCATAACATAGAAGTTATTGGATCTTAAGGCACTCAACACATATAAAGTAATCAAATGGAGAGAGTTTATATATCTTTTAATAACCCACACAACGGTAAATAAACTTTATACAATTATATACATATTTTATCTAGCAAGATCTCGGCTCATAATAAGCTCTCTTTCTCTACTTAATAGAGTTTGTCTATAACATTAAAGGTTACAGCAGTAAAAAATTTAACATACAAACTTAGAGAAAAGTCATCTTGATGCTTATATAATTCACATAACTCTATAGATATAGGGTCGCGTCATAACTAAACAAAGATTCAGAAAATAAAGTTTACTTCTTATAAACAACTTAATTTAGAAGGTTACGCTCCTTCTTAGCCAAGTTCAAACACTAATATTTAAACAAAGAAAAGGGTATTTCCATAAAATTGGCCATTCCCTTCAAAACCTAGTAATAAAATACAAAGAAGAGGGTATTTCCAAAAAATTGGCCATTCCCTTCAAAAACCTAGTAATAAAATATAATACTGGAACGAGACTCCCAAAGAGAAAACATATTAGATTTGACTCTCTTTGAGAAAATATAAGACCGTTACTTTGTCCCCAAGTGACCAATTAAAGTGTTGTAGATGGCCTTCAAAATGTATCACTGTCAACACAGGAGACACCCTTCACAGGGTAACGCTGCTACAGGTTCAGTTCACTTACTTTGTCCCCATGTGATCAATTAAAGTGTTGTAGATGGCCTTCAAAATTTCTGACTGTCAACACAGGAGACACCCTTCACATGGTAACGCTGCTACAGGTTCAGTTCACTTAATAGTTACAGCCTCTTCTGTTACATGACCTGGAGGTATTACCCATCAAAAAGAATTCTTAAAGACTACAATATTGCAAGAAATCATCCAGATCATATTGCAAGGAAAGACATCTGCTTGGTTGGATGACTTACTTTCAGATCAAGCAAGTTAATCATTCCCTTTGAAGGGAAGAAATATAGGTGTAATTGAGGGAAATAACTATAGGGGCCTGAAAAGGAAATCTAAAGCGGGTCGGTACACCTTCTTAAGATAGTTAGTTAAACAAAGTATCATTTCAATTATTTCACTTTACCGGAATGAAGTCCTGGTCTTGTAGGAAGCGTACACTAGTTCGAACCAACCCATCCTGCATCAGCTAGGGATCTACTTAGTAAACTGGCTAAATGCATCGCTTGGGTTTAAACACTAGCTAAATGCATCGCTTTTGTTTAAACACTAATATCTGATGTAGGGTTTGATATATCATGCAGGGTTTCAGAGAATCCCCATGCGACAACCAGGTTTTGTAATTCTAGGATTAAGAAGAAAATATCGGCACATATTGGGCAATCCAAAATGATGTTGATAGCCATTGAAATCGGGTGCAATGGAAATGAAACCTTATGAAAATATATAAACATTCACACAAACCCTTGGATGACAATCGGGTATTAAAACAGGGCACAAGAAGTATATAATTTGATGTGGAAAATGCAAACAACAGCATACATCTCATACATCAAATAAGGGAAAACAAATGGGGATGAAAAATAGACTAGAGTACCTTAGCGAGCTATGCCGGAAATCCCTTGACCTTGACGAGCACAAGATCTCTGAGCCTCCATTGTCTGCAGGCAGTTGTTTTTCCTCCTCATCTTTTATCTAGTGCCATGTCGTAAAACCCTGATGGCAACAACAAATGTAACCCTTATTATTATTCCTATCTGGCATACCCTAAACAAGAATTATACCCTCCTAGTCCTCCTCTTCCACAATTTTCCCTGGCCTTAACGCACAATAGTATCAATGCCTCATAACAATTAGGTACCTTTTAAATTATTGATTAATATTTTAAGTGGCAATATTTTTGTGGCTCCTTGGAAAATGGAGGAATCGGCTCACGATGGAATCCGCAGATCGCAAGTTTTGACTTTTTATTTGTGGAAGTAATAACTAGCCATTGCCCAAAAAAGAAAATGCAATAATAGGTTGATAGTTTATTATTGGAGATGAAATGACTTAACAAAAAAACTAAAATTAAGAAATGCATAATTTTTTCTTTTGGTTATTTTGTATCTAGTTTTTTTTTTACTTTTATCTGTTAATAACTAGTCATTTCTCCAAAAAAGAATATGCAATAATAAGTAGATATGTTATTATTGGAGGTGAAATGACTTTAAAAAAAAAACTAAAATTAAGAAAATTCCTAATTTTTTCATTCCTCTTTTTGGCTACTTGTATCTAGTTTCTTGTTACTTTTATCTATTAATATTTTGTTCGAAAGCTTTTTTGGTTCAAAATCATTAGCTTTAACATTTTAGTTATAATTTCTATAAAAAAATTATTAATATTTTTACATGTTGGGGATTCTCACTAGATTTATGAATTAATGGTTCTTGTTTATATGATCAATAGAATGGATGATGACATATAAATAAATCCAAGTAAAGGTTTATAGGGAATAACATATAAATAAATCCAAGTGAACGTTTATGGAGAGATTAAAATGTCGTGTTGATGTTTCATTCTATTGAACCACATACCCTTCTAGTGGCTATTATGATAGACCTATTGGGGGTGCTATATCGAAGAATAGCTCAAAATGATAGTCTCTCAAGTTTCTTAGAGAACCCTACATGATATTTCTACATTGCATTGCACTATCTTGAGATAATTTAATAAGTTGTCCATGACCCTTATAATTGTAATCCCACTAAGCATGTATGCAACTACTATCTCCACTTCAATTTTTTTGCTTTGGTTTTCGCTACTATCTTCACTTTGAATTTTTTGTTTTGTTTTTCGTTGATGATCAATAATGGTGTGGTGATAGTTGGGGATATGGGATCTAGAGAGCATTACAAGTTTTGAAAGGTAATGTGCACTATGAGGCATTATAATAATTTTATACAATTTTTTGGGTGCAATTATACCAACGACATACATGACTTTTACCCAACCAACTTATATATTTTGTCCATCTCTCCATGCCATGATCTCCTTGCCCTAAATTAGACCACAAAAAATTCAAGAATTCAAGTTTGTATGTTTTAAATATTTATGGCCTTATTATTTTTATTTGTGTTTTATTGTCATGTGTGTTTTATTATGCCCTATTAAAGGATCATTGGATCTTAAATTAGTGGTGAACCAGTGAGAAATTTCATCTCAACTTATGATTATATATTTGCAAAATTAAACTATTTATCTAACATCATATATAGGATTGGTACATGGGACTATCAACTCTTAGACTCTATTTTTTTTTGTACTGGGGGACTCAATAGCTGGGTGGTTCTGGTACTCACATGACACGGGGTCCATTCCCATCGGCTACCACTATAACCCCAGGTGCGTCCACACAACCCGCAAGCATGGGGCACGGATAAGTCTGGGTGAGATTTGAACTTGAGACCTCCTTTACAACATTCCTTCATTTACATGGCACTTGCCAGTCAATCTACACCCATGCGAGCAACTCTTAGACTCTATTAATATTTCATTCTGAAATGATTTTATGCAAGCATCCCATATGATCATAGGTCCCTCATCTTGACAATTACAACTCTCTCCAAACATAGGTTCCCAAAAATCCAATAGCATGTCTTAGATTAGAATGAAGTTGAATGAATGTATACAGATAATAAACTAACTTACAAAAAGCACATGATAGATTTCTTGCAATTTTCCAATGACCATTTGTTAACAAAGCTAGAGAATTTCATGAATATGGACCATGTATGCTACCACTTGCACGACATTATAACATTATAAAATTAGTATATATTACACTAAAATGGCATTGTTTTCTCATAGTGAAAGGACATTATAAGGGTATATTTCTTCAATACATTGGAGAATAAAATAAATAAATTTGAAAAACTTTAATTGTTGAGATTCATGAGAGCATTTTGATGGAAATGTTGTTATAATGAAGTGAGTATTAATTATTTTCTCCTTCCAAATGTATACTATTAAAACAAGCAGTCTCATTATGTTTCTTTTGCACTTTGAGTGTGTCCAATTTTAAGATTGTGGCCATTCATTCTATAGTTGGATAAAATCATGGGCGGTTGTGTTTTGCATGCCTTGTTATGTATTTAGTATTATTATGTTTAACGCATGTTCCTATATATGTTGTACTTAGAAGGGTTATGGTTCAGTTAAGTGGACATATGAACCGAGAAAGCATGATTTTTGTTGAAATCAACATAGCTATCTTGAATTTCTCTCAACACTATGGACTTTGAATGTCATCTTTTAGTGTCATTGGATTCCTTTAGTTTTTGTATGGTCATTTTCAAGTTCGTATGGGTTTAGTCAATCCCGGACAAGGTGATATCATTTCTTGAGTTAAATGTTTGTGTGGTAGTTTGTATATTTTTTTGTAATTTTCTATGTCTTGTGGATATAAAAAAAATGGATTAGTCTATTTGTTAGACGTTTTGAATTTTTTATCGGAATTAGTTTTCTTTTTACAAAATCTGAATTTTGAAGTGTCCAAATCATGTTTTTGAATGTATAAATGGATTTGGCGTCCTCAAATACACGAGGGACACCAAAATTATGTAAGTTTAACCATTATTATATTATTTTTCAATAATTAATCTAAAATTTCTATCGTATTATGTTAAAAACAAACTAGAAAAAAAAACCGTAAAAAATGGAAAACCTATGACATTTAGACTATTGCTAAAAATTTAGCAACTTTTCCCATAAATGATGATATTTATTATTTTTATAATATGTTTATTAAAATTTTATGTATGAACAATCTCATTTTTTTTTCTCCTGAGTCCACTACTCCTAAGCCCACATGATGCCTCCTTAGATTAGGTATGCACGTTTCAAGCATTCATGGCCACTAGGAGGGGGTGTTCCTTCCCCTCCCCCTAAGCTCGTTGCTTTCAAGATCCTGGTAGGAGCATGCAGTAAGAGGAAGATCAACCTGAATCAATAGAAATTTGTGAGGAAATTAGATGCCATACCCTCAATCGATCTTCCTCCAAAACGCCCTTGCCAGACAACAATGAACATTGCAGATTGGAGCCTTATTGGTCAGTTTACTAGCCTCTGGCCCTCCCCCACGAGTTCAAAATCCTACTAAGATAAGAGCAACAACAACATACATGAGGAATCCCATCTCCGAGGATCCATTAGGAGTTCATATCCCCAGTCTTCGAACATGTTTTTGAACACATGTGCCTAAGCAATGGGTATATTAATGTCCTCGATGGAAGGCGATGTGTCTGTTGGAAGTCAATAAGAGGTAAGTGAGGTAAGTGTTTTGAATGTTTTGAATGTTTTGTTTTATGTCTCCATTTTTTCATTATTTTTTATTTTATGTCTTCGTTTTTTCGTTATTTTTTATTTTATATATATATATGAAAATATTTGTGTGGTTTTCTTAGGTTTTGGTTTGTCCATTATATGTCATATTTTGTCCCCTCGTAGACCATGGTTTAAGGATGGAATATAGCGTACCTATCAGGCCATAAAATTTATCATTGGGGTTTATAGGAAATGTGCAAGGCTCCAAATCATCACGCATATACTTCATTGGAGATTGTTTCCTACAAGTTTGATTTGGTGGAAATGTCAAGGTTGATAAAACTAAGCATGATCCTTGGGGATCATTCCATAGGTGGAGGCTAGAATGGAAGGTATTGAGCCATAAAATTTACAACTAATAATCATGGACAATGCATGGGATATTTAACCACCATGCAAACCTGGCAAAGCGTATGTGGCCCCACTCCCACGCCACCTTATCCCACCCCACCTTATCCGCATGGGACTGTTTTGCAATTCGTCGACGGATTTTTGTACTCAAAATGTAGAGATGTTGGGGTTTCCTCTACAACCGACGATACTTCTACATCCCGTGACCTGAGCTTTTCCATGGCGCAAAACAAAGATATCTGATAAAGTCTATCAAAATCCATCGCATGGCTTCACAGTAAATAAAATGCAAAATAATACTCAAATATGTCAGTTCAAGGGCATTTCACATAACAAACGAAATTGCTTTAAAATTTAATAGAAATTTGACAAACCTCAAAAGAAACGTAAAAAATTGAACCAATTATTCTGAATCTTATGAAAAATCCACCAATGCCATAAAACTTGAGTAGCTAACTGTTTTTTTCCTTGAGAGATGTCCGCTTATAAGGCCAAAGATGTAAAAAAAATTGATCCACTTCTTCAAAGTAACACTATGGGCATTATTGAAATGCTTGTTGCCTCATTCCATTTTAAACCAAGACCAAAATGTCCTTAAGAGTACAAAGAAAGTTAGCTTTTGTGTTAAGATTCATATCCACTTCTTGTGCCTTGGATGTTCTTGGTAAAAATGAGGGTATGGATGGGGGGGTTGTCCAAAACAACCTTGTAGGGTGACATTTTGGTAGCACCATGATAGGTGGTATTGTACCACCTTTCTGCAAGGGGGGTGTAGGGGGGGTGGGGGAACTACTAAACCCAATGGCTAACAATATTTTTATGGTCAACACCTTACAAACTCTATTACATGTTATTAACTCCAATATCTCAAGTTTTGCAGTATCCAGAAGTATTATGACATGTATCATCATTTTGGGCATTGACATTGTCATCATCATCATCATCATGAATTTCATATGGTACATCAACATCATCTTGATCATCATCCTCATTATCATCATCATCGTCAGCGTTAAGTACATCATCAACAAAATCATCGTCATTATGGTCACGCATATGCCATTAGTGTTCTTAATCACTCATCGACATTAGGATTCATGTCATGTAATTGTCAAGGTCATGTATATGTTGTTATAGCCATTTCGATGAAAATAGGGTTGTTTAGATGTCGTTACAGACATTTAGGTGCCACTAGAATCAATTAGGATCCAAAAGTGATACCACATGCATAATCATCGTCGACATCCACATCCACATTGTCATCATCATCATACAATAAATCAACATTGTTTTCATTGTCATAGTCATCATCAATATAATTGCGATAATAACGAGCAAGGAACCTTGGCTACTTCAGAAGAATGGATGATATAGTATTATACTTATCAAATCATATCCATACGCTCCATCATAATTATCGTATTGCATCACCTTCATGTTGTTAGGGCCAATCATATGCCATTAGGGTCTATCAAATGTTGTTGGGGACACTCAAATGCCATTAGAGCAATTTAGGTGACATTAAGCTAATTTACCCTTCATTAGGATTCATCAAGATCCAAAAGTGCCATGATTATGATAATTTAGGTGCCACTATGATAAATCAAGATCCAAAAGTAATATCACATGAATCATGATCATTGACATTGACATTGATATATCTGACGTTATGTCGAATGTTTTCAAAACACAATTCCTAGCGAGGTTCCTTTCAAAATTTCTGGCATTATTCCAGGCACTATACATGGATCTATACCTGGCGCTATGTTGGATTTTTTATAGGCACAATTCATGGCTCTATACTTGATGCTATGTTGAATTTTTTTCCTACTGAAATTCATGGCGCAATTTCTGTCACTAACCATGGATTGATATATGGTGCTATGCTATTGAGGATGTTTTTTTGGAGGCTATTATTTGTGTTATATGGGATTATTTGTGGACACTAATTGGGATGCTTTGTGGACACTAATTGGGATGCTAATTATCGTCCAAAATAACTCCAACTTTTAAAAAGGGATGCTAATTGGGACTCAAATTGGGACGCTAATTGGGATGCTAATTAGCATCCAAAAGAGCGACAACTTTTAAAAAGGGACGTTAATTGGGATGCTAATTGGAACGCTAATTGGGATTCTAATGGGGATACTAATTGGGAATCTAATTGGGACGTTAATTGGGATGCTAATTAGCATCCAAAAGAGTGCCAACTTTTAAAAAGGGACGCTGATTGGGATGCTAAATGGGACGTTAATTGGGACGTTAATTGGGACACTAATAAGGACTCTAATTTGAATGCTAATTGGGATGCTAATTAGAATCCAAAATAGCGCCAACTTTTAAAAAGAGACACAAATAATGCCATTAAAAGCGCCATCCCGTGGAAAAGCGTCCACTTTGTCCAAAAAATGATGAAAAATACACTAAAAGTGATAGTGGACACTAAAAAGGAAGCTAAAAGAGATACTAATCACAAGTTTTTTTTGTAGTAGATAAACCAGTTATCCTTATTTACTTTGATCGTGTATTAACGAGATTTGTTCTATAATACATTATGAGAAATAGCCTAACAAGGGTAAAATACAGATATTTGAACGATTAAAGTAAAAACCAATGTGGTGATTCAAATTGAAGTAAAATAAGAATAATTAGCAATTTTGGACTCGGGTATGGATGTCCGATATGAGATTTATTAATACTTACATTAGGCATTCTGCAGGTATAAACATAAGACATAAATTCATATATAATCAATACATATGCATCAGGTAGTGATTCTAAAAGAATCCATCATCAAAACCAGTAAAGCAAAAAAACTATGAATCAACACTAAGAGCATGGGAGCCAAAATCCATGAAACTATCAAAAAAGAAGGAAATGAGAAGCGAGGAAGAAGAAGTAACCAACAACGCATCAAATACATTAGGGAAAAATTGGTCACTTCGGGGCTATTTCCAACCATAGAAGCAGCCTTCTCCATCTCTTACAAAATCCCCCAATGAAAATTATATCATGGAACATTAGAGGATGTTGTGCACCTCAAAAGAAAAGACTCCTCAGAAGGAAAATAGTAGCAAAAAAACCTTCAGTAGTATTTATTCAAGAAACCAAATGCTCTAAAGAAAACTTCAAAAACATGGCAAAAAAGATTTGGAAAACTGGGGACTCGGTAGCTATTGATGTTGTGGGTGCTGTAGGAGGCTTAGGCATTTTATGGAATCCCCTAGATATAAATCTCTCGAATTTCATGGGCACGAAATTCACCATCTTGGTTGAATTCCACATTCTGGGAACAAACACCAAAGGAATTCTATCAAATGTGTATGGTCCCTTTGCGTTGGCCTCCAAAAAATATTTCATAAGCTCTCTTCGGGCGCTTAGCTACTTGGTGGGTCATAAACATTGGATTTTAGGAGGATATTTCAACCTCATCTGTAGCCTACATGAAAAATGGAGGTATCTGAAAGATTAGCTCCTCCAACAATGATTTTGACAAGTTAATCCATGACTTGGCCCTGGTCGGCATCAACACGGACAATAGTGTGTATACTTGGACCAATAAGTGATCTGGGGAAGGACACATTGCTTCCAGACTAGACTGCTTGCTAATCTTAGAATCGATCCTAACGAGTGGGGTAGACATCACAACGATTTTCCTCCTAGTGATAGGATGGGATCATTGGACCATAAGCCTTAACTGTTGTAGTCAAGGATAACAGCTAAGAAGACCCTTTCGCTTTGAAAAAATCTAGCTTACCCATCCATATTTCCAGCCTCTCATCTAACAATGGTGGAGGAATTTCACCCCCCCAAAAGGTACTCTCATGTACCAATTCCAACAAAAATTAAAATACATCAAGAAGCAGGTTAAAGTTTGGAATAGAGACCATTTTGGCAACATCCATTTGGAGAAGGAGCAACTCGAGAGGAAGATAACAACCCTCCAAAGGACCATCATGTAGGAGAGATACACTGACTCAACAAAAGTAGAGGAAAAAACATTGATGGAAGCTCTAGAAAGCAAAGATAACAAGAGAAAATTATTTGGCAATCCAAATCCAAGAATAAATGGCTTAGAGAGGGAAAAATAAATTTTCCTTCATCCATAAAGCCACTATGTAGCATAGGCAAGCTAACATAATATTTTGTATAAAAGCTGAAAAATGGCACGATGGTGGAAAATTGTGGAGACTTCGAAAACGCTCCCATTACTCACTTCAAAGGCATAATGAAAGAGCCTCAAGTGGAAAGAAATATTGAAATGGAAAAAATCCTAGAGAAAATCCCCACCCTGTTAACTTCGGATCAAAACCAACTCCTACTGTGACCCATTGAGATGGTTGAATTGGAGGAGGCAGTCAAGTAATTAAAAGATGACAAAGTTCCAGTCCCATATGGTTTCACCACCAATTTCTTTCATGCCTTCTGGAGCACTATCTGTTGAGCCGCAAAAATACCACATTTTATTCATCATTTTACATACTATTTATCACCTTATTCCATTATATCCTTCCATAAAACCATCAACATTCACCACTTTCATAATAAATATGGGTTTACATTACTATTTTCCTAATTATTTATTTTTGAGTATTTTGAGTGAATTTATGCTTAATTATTGAGAAAAATAACATATTTTCATTATAATTTAAAGTTTGGTGATGTGTACAGGTGTATTTGAAGACTTTAGCAAGCTCAAAAGTGGCCACCTAGCCTCAAATTCGAATTTCATCTTCTAGATATGAGCTAACTTCAAGGAGAAAATCATGGACATGTGGAGAGAATATCTCATCCAATATTTGGTTGAGGATTTAAAGGGATTAGTTATAGATTTGTTGAGGATTTGGGGGGATGAGTTGTCTATTTTTTGAGAATTTTAAAGGATAAGTTGAGAGAATAGTGGATCTGTAGTTATGATCAGTTATCTTGGATTTATGTATAAATAGGAGGGCTCTTTAGTGGTTTGGAAGTAGAAGATAGTCTAGATCTCTTTCAGAGTTAGTCATAGAATAGGATTTTTTATTGTTATATAATGGAGATGATGCTAATGCACATCCTTTGATTCCCCCATGTTAATATAGATTTTTAGTTAATTTCTTTCTTATGAGTTCTTAGTATAGAATTTGAGTTAATTTATTTCTTACGAGTTCTTAGTATAGAATTTCAGTTATTTCTTTTTATGCATTTTCATTATTGATTTTATGTTCGCTCACAAGTTAATTTCGATTGCTTTATACCAGTTTATTTCATGCAATTTTAGTCTTGCTTTATTAAGTTAATTTATGCAATTTTATGTTTTATGTAATTTGATTTATTTCCATCTAATATCCTATTTTCTGCAATTAGATTTATTCTTATATGATTTCTTGTTTTCATAACTTAGATTCAATTTTAATTGTAGATTAGGTTCAGCGACACTCTGGCCTACATATATTTTGTTTGTGCCTCACAAGTTTACGCTCTCCCTCGGTTGACAATTAAATTGTTGGAATTCTATTATAATTTGTTTAATGTTCTTACCCCACATTTTGATGTCGTTGCTGGGGAGGTGCTAAAAGGGATCAAAGTTTAGATAGGTGTAACACCCTGGTTTTGACCCCGTTTGCATGATGTATATATAGTAATTAATCATGGTGAGGAGCTAAATGCAAAAGCCCCACCATCAATTTGGTTGTGTATGGTATGTCGTGCTAGTCGGCACATTATAGTTTGGCATCATGTAAACACGCACATCAAATAAAATAAACCACAACCAGTTACTGCAGTGCAATGTTGAATGAAAAGGGCATGATTCCAAAGGATAAGGGGTGGGGGATGTCAAACCTTGGTCCATGGGGGGGAAAAACCCATGGGTTGCCACCTTGTTTTGTTTTGCCATCTTCCCTTGTCAACCTCTTTATTGTTTTGTTGTTGTTGGTTGAGGTAGTTATTGCTGAGTGGTGGTGGTTGTGGAGGACTGTCAGTACTTGCCCACGTGCCCACTCCACCAGCATCCTCTCCTCTTCACCATTGCATGGGGTAGAAGAAACGGTTACTCTTCTCTCCCACATTTTCCAACCTTCACGGGATGGTCTGTTCGTCCTCCCGATTCTTCCATTGGGGTCTGTTCATCTTCCTCATGCAGAGGTCGGTGCTGTTTTCCTCACGCACTCTCCACTACGCATTCTCTCTGTGGTCCACTCACACCTCACATTGGTTGTCCATCCGCGCGCATGAGTGGAGCTGTTCACTCTCACGCAGGAGCAGAAGTCTTGCTCATCCTCATGCACAGGCAGTGATTCTGCTGGATCTCACGCAGCCAGGAGAGGACCTACTTATCAGTGGTCATTCACTTTTTCCCACAGAGTGGAATCGGGTATGTTTTTCCCTGTGTTTGTGGTTGCTGATACGTTTTGGGACTCTTGTATTCCCCATACCGTGAGCTGTGTTGTTGTTTCACTTTGAGGCTGCTACGGACTGTTTGGAGTTTGTCTTCTTCCCTGTTTTGGGACTGTTGTTTTCCCCACGTTGCTAGTAATGTATGCTGATATGTTTTTGGGATTGTTGTTTTCCCATGCCGTGAGCGGTATTCGCCGTTATACCTTGGGGCTGTCTACTGTGGTCTACGCTGAGTTTCCCATGGCTATGCCGGGAATTCTGTTATTATCCGTTGTTGGATGTGGATTGTTGCCACCATTCATTTGGAGTTAGTGGTTGTTGATGCACCCTGGTTTTGGGTTGCTGTTGAGTTGTTTTGGCCACGCAAGGGCCAAGAACAACTCTGAGTTGTCTTGTGGCTTGAGCTGTGTTCACCGTCTATTTGGGATTGTCCCCGGTTGTCTCTGCCTTCATCACAGAGCCATGAGTGGAATGTTTTGCTGCGGGTATGCAGTGGTTGGTCTTCGGACTGTGCTAGCTTGGCCGGTTTGTTGATGGCTTGATAAACCCATCTATGTTGGTTGCTAATTGTGTCCCCTGGCTATGTGTAAGCATGTATTGACCCTTATCCTTGGAGGAATCACGCCCAGCTCGGGGGTGGCAGTGGTGCTGAGAGATTGATGAGCACGCTGGCCTATGGTTGGGTGGAACGTTGCAGCGACCTAGCTAGTTGCGGGATTCTTCATCAAAAGATAAGGACTGCTGTTATTTCATCTCTACAATTAATCTATTGTTTTGTGAATTATGATGAACATGTGAATGGTGTTTTATGTATATGTTTGCTTCCGCTGTATGATCGAAGATTTATCCATTGAGCAACTGTGCATGTATGATGATGGATTATGCATCTTAGCATTCCTGTGATGCATCATGTTAAGTTTCTTATTTCAGCATTGATTTTGTCCATGTTCATGGGGCTGTTTGCTCGGTTGTATGTGGTGTCCGTTGCGTCCTCTTCGCCGGTCGAAGGGTCGGGGACGTGACAATAGGTAGATAGTCTATTTTAATTAGATAGAAAAGAGGAGGGGAAACTGTAAGACGCAAAGACGACTTCACTATGGAATTTTCAGGATTTCCATGGTGTAGGAGCCAGACGCATCCACTTTAGTGGGTTGCCCCAAAGCCTTGATTGTTTTTTTGCAGAGTGTTTATTTTCATGCAAGTTTTTTTATTTTCTGGAAATGCATTTTTATTTTTCTGCAATTATGAATTTGTTTTTATGCAAGTTTTCTTTTTTCATTTAAAGTTTGGATTTCTTTCGTTTTTGGCGCCTTTATTTCATAGTAACCTGCTTCTAATTTTGTGTCTATTCGTTCTTTGTTTTGTATAGATTTTTGTGCACCTTTTTATTTCTGTTTTTGCACTCATTTTATGCTAGTATTTTTGTGCTTGTCATGTATTCGTTTTTTCTAGTACTTGATTTGATTCCAGTAAAATAATTTTAGAATGAGCATAAGCCTAGAGTAGCTCACCCAGATCCTAGCAGAAGCTAAAAGATTTACTACTCCTCCTGTAGAAAAAGAAGAATCTACAGTTGAAGAATTATGCACATCACATGAGGAGCAATTATGTGAGAAGAAGATCGAGAAGGATGAAGAAGGGATCTCAAGTGATCAAAGTCATGAAGTATATCCTACAAACAAATGTTGCATCCAACAGTGTTTTCAAGTAAGTACTAGGTTAGATTGGTTATGTTTTCACTTTTATGTTATTAATTTTCATTTTCAGTATTTAATTTCCTATATTATAGCATATTCTAGGTTTAGTTTTTCAAAATTAAATCTTAATCTTTGTTCTCTTGATAGATAGGTGGTTAGATGGCGATTTCACTTCACTTAAATGATTATAATTTTTCATTTAAAATAGATTAGGTAGGCTTTAGTTTTTATTTTTTAGTTGAAAATTAGTTTTGTTTTAATTTACTTTAATGTTTCTATTTGTTAAAACTTTCTTTCCAACTAGTCGTAATTACTAATTTTTAATTTTGTTAGGAATTAAAAGTAATTTTAATCCTTTAAATCTAAATAAAATTGAAATCTTTGATCTTTTTCAATTTTTTAATTTATAAAATTTTCTAGTTGTCTTAGGAAAAAAACGCATTAGGAATTAGTTTTTTTATCAATTTATAAACAAAAGAATAGTAAAAATCTATGTTCGCCCCCTCCCACAAGAATAGTGCAAACTCGGTGGGATTAAAGACATGAAAAGTGAACCTGTGCAATAGTTGCCGATCAACATGTGGAATATACTGCTATTTCAGTTATTCGCATTATCTACGTAATTACGCTTTCTAATAAATGCTGCTATTATATATTTTATTACAGTACCCCACACACTTCGATACGAGATAGTCTTAAAGTCTGAATGGTGTCAACAAACTCTCGTGGATAAGTTAGATCATAAAGCTCTTTCCTTTGGAAATTATAAAGATAACCTTGACCTAGAGAAGTCAACAAACCGTTCATGCGAATTGTGGCATAACCAATGAAACCATTTATAAAAAGTTGTTGCCACTTGCTCCCAAAGCATGCAACTCTTTGTGAATGTGCAAGTATTATCCCAATTATAATAAGTGGTGAATATGGATTATGAACTCTCTGTGAATGTGTAAGTATTATCCCAATTATAATAAGTGGTGAATAAATTATGAATACATAGTAATAAGAAGTTTGTTTTTTTTTATCTTAAAAAGCTATTCAAAAGTCATAAAAAATCATGGATAGGTATA
>LPNX010102297.1:20888-53832 GCA_001517045.1 Pseudotsuga menziesii | reverse complement strand
TATATATATATATATATATATATATATATATATATATATGTTTTGTTTTTTGTTTTTATCATGTATATTTTAAAAATTGGATTAGTATAATTTCTACTTTTTCTTAGATAATTAGTATGTAGTTTATAAATATAACAATAAATAATTAAAATACATAAAAAATAATTAAAAATAAATTTTATCAAAAATATTTTATTGAATATTTTGTTTTTTTTAAATAAACGAAATTTTAAAAAATACTAAAAGAAAAAAACAATAAAATAGTTTGTAAATAAATAAAAACATTTGTTTTTATAACAACATAAAAATTTAATATATATATTAACATAGGAAAATAAACAAAAATAATGTTATTAATAACTATGCATCTTTAAAATCGAAGGCAGCTGCTGTCGCAGCTCTGCCTTCTTCTTGATTTTTATCTTTGCACAGTGGGACCTGTCACATCTTCCATTTGGGGAAGGTAGGTGGTTGTTTCAAGCTGCTAAACTCACCATAAAAAAAATTGCTTGTTTGCACACTCCTCTCTATTCAGATCATTAAGATAGCCTGCTTTCAGAGGGGTCGACCCTCTCTCCCTATTACGCAATCATTACATAAAAACGCACTTATCTTAAAAAGTATGATAACATTACAAAAATAAGTAAAAAATAAAATCAAAACTGAAAACATACAAATAAATAAAAAAGTATTAGTTAATAAATAAAATCATAAAAATTTAAATGAATTTAGAATTTTCTCAAAATTTTATGGTCGCTGTGCTAACTTGTTTTTACAAGTTGCTCAGAAACAGGTTTCGACAAAAAGGGTTGCCACTTTCAGGTATAAAAGCATTTCATTTATTTTCTTTGACTTGGTTTGTTAAGCACATATTTTCATATATTTTCAATGCTTTCACAAGTTTGTTGTAGGAAAATGCTAACCTTTTGCAGGTACCAAGACAAACAAATGACATGTAGAAAAACATTCCAGTTAAAGCTTGAAGAAGTTGAGTTTTCACTATGTGTGTCATGACATTTTGCTGTCACAAAGAAGCCTTTCAGAAATAAATTATGTCATGTCATGATTATTTATCCTTCTCCTTCCAGTCCTATTTTTCCATCTATGTTAGAGTCTACTTTTTCTACCTCATACATCATAACTTCCCGCATGTCTACCTATTTGAGTCGCACACATTTTCCTCATTTTCAGTTTATCTTTTGCTGTATGAATAAAACCATTCAGTTTCCTTTCCATGACTACATTACTTTATTATCCCTACCATAAAAACTGTTCAACCCTCATATCTTTCATCTATAGTCCTACCACTCATTATGTACAACTCGTGTTGACTGATGTGGAATTCCTTAAGGCCCACCTTTCAACAAGTCTTGTCCCATCGACTTCAGCACATTATCTGGGATAGAGACTAGAGTTATTTTTAGTACCTTGAGGCTTGCATGCCTTAATGGCAAGTTCTCTCACTGACAATCATGGGAATACATCAATGTCCCTTGATCGTTAGATCTTGCAAGTGGCTCGAAATCAACTCCTTTATTCGCACTTTGCATGATGTACTTAGGTACCGTAGCACTCATTGACATCAATGGTGAGATTGCCTCGCATTGGTTAATGACATTCATCAATGGTCGGTAATCCAATGACTTCTTTCCATGCTCGACATCGACACATTTATTCACATGGTAAGAATTGTACCAACGGGTTTTGTAGCGAGTGAATACTATATACTTTTCATGACATCATCAGCAGTTTTACAGCAGCATACTTCCAGCCATATGAGTACCACAGTTCTACTTTCAGTTCTCATCTTCTACTTCATCGAACCAAGCAGCAGTTCAGATCCTTCACTTCACATTCTATGATCCAGCAGTAGCAGTAGCCACATTCCTATTGCACAAGTTCATCAACTTTTTGGGTAAGTGGAGGTATGTTGTTTCCTAATCTTTAACCATGTAATTCCTTGAATGCTAGAAAATGAATGAATTTGGAAAATTCCCTCTATACATTCCCTTTCTCCTTTTCATAAACCTAATCTATCTTAAGTTGCGGGGGGGGGGGGGACTATTCATTGCCATTTTACATATTCATCATCTCATTTACCCTGGCTCAACATGTCTTTCCCAAACTATGCTGGCCTGATTCATAATATGAAGAAAAGACTTTTTACTATACATTGATGGTTTATCATTTCTAATGCATAAATTTTATGTATTACAGCAAAAAATACAAATAAAACAAGCGAATGTTGTAAACGCAAGAACCAACATTTTTTATACTTATGGTTGTAAACACAAGAAGCAATCATAAGAGAAATCACTACTACTCATGCATTTCAAAATCATGGAATGATTTACTATTACATACCATCATTATGCAAAGCCCAGCTACAAAGCCAAAAATTAAAAGGAATCAATGCATCTAGTTGCATGAGGACATGCAAACAGTCAAGTTGGGGGGTATGTTGAGCTGCAAAAAGACCACATTTTATTCATCATTTTACATACTATTTATCACTTTATTCCATTATATCCTTCCATAAAAGTAGCAACATTCACCACTTTCATAATAAATATGGGTTTATATTACTATTTTTCTAATCATTTATTTTTGAGTATTTTGAGTGAATTTACGCTTAATTATTGAGAAAAATAACATATTTTCATTATACTTTAAAGTTGGGTGAGTTTGGTGATGTGTACAGGTGTATTTGAAGACTTTAACAAGCTCAAAAGTGGCCACCTAGCCTCGGATTCGAATTTCATCTTCTAGATATGAGCTAACTTCAAGGAGAGGATCATGGACATGTGGAGAGAATATCTCATCCAATATTTGGTTGAGGATTTAAAGGGATGAGTTGTAGATTTTTTGAGGATTTGAGGGGATGGGCTATCTATTTATTGAGAATTTTAAGGGATGAGTTGAGAGAATAGTGGATCTGTAATTATGATCAACTATCTTGGATTTATGTATAAATAGGAGAGCTCTCTCCTCATTTTGGTCAGAGGCCTCTCTAGTGGTTTGGAAGTAGAAGATAGTCTAGATCTCTTTCATAGTTAGTCATAGAATAGGATTTCTGATTGTTATGTAATGGAGATTATGCTTAATGCACATCCTTTGATTCCTCCATGTTAATATATATTTTTCAGTTAATTTCTTTCTTATGAGTTCTTAGTATAGAATTTTAGTTAATTTCTTTCTTGCGAGTCCTTAGTATAGAATTTCAGTTATTTTTTTTTATGCATTTTCAGTATGGGTTTTATGTGAGCTCACAAGTTAATTTCAATTGCTTTATACCAGTTTATTTTATGCAATTTCAGTCTTGCTTTATTAAGTTAATTTATGCAATTTTATGTTTTATGTAATTAGATTTATTTCCATCTAATATCCTGTTTTCTGCAATTAGATTTATTGTTATATGATTTCCTATTTCCATAACTTAGATTCAATTTTAATTGTAGATTAGGTTCAGCAACACTCTGACCCTGCATATATTTTGTTTGTGCCTCCCAAGTTTACGCTCTCCCTGGGTTGACAATTAAATCGTTGGAATTCTATTATAATTTGTTTAATGTTTTTACCCAACACTATCAAAGAAGAATTTTTGGATATTATGGAAGCCTCGAGGAGAACTCAAAAAATTCTCAAATCCTTCAATTCGATTTTTATCACCCTCATTTCCAAAGAAAATGGAGCAGAATCCCTAGGTAAATTTCAACCCATTTCCCTTTGCAATGTCATTTTCAAAATTATTACTAAAACCATTGCTAATAGACTTAAACCACTGATAACTAGACTAGTTTCCAAGGAACAATATGGGTACGTACAAGGTCATCAAATTCTTGATGGTATAATCCTCTCCCATGAAATCATACACTCCCTCAAGACCTCAAAAAAGTCCGAGATGCTCATCAAGCTCGACCTGTCCAAAGCTTTTGAGAAACTCAATTAGAAATTCATGTAAAAAATATTCTTAAAGTTTTGGTTTTTGTCAACAATGGGTGAACTGGATTCTTACACTAACCTCCACCTCTTTCTTCTCCATACGAGTTAATGGCTCGCCCTATCGAACCTTCAAACCCTCCAAGGGTATCAAGAAGCGGGGGCCTATTTCACCGTTCCTCTTTGTACTCATGATGGAAGGATTGGGACGACTCCTCAAAGCCAAAATACTCTCTAGTGAGCTCAAAGGCCTAAAACCCCATGACAATTTGGAGCCTCAATCGCACCAGAAATTTGTGGACGACACAATGATTCTTGGTTGTGCTTTGCTGCAGGAAGAAAAATCCATTAAGAGTTGTCTTAGTACTTTCCTCACTACTAGTGGCCTTGACATAAACAAGGAAAAATACCAAATTCACTTCTTTAACACCTTCCAAATTACAAAATGTAACATTCTTCGTATTCTTAAGTTCTCTGAAGGAAAACTTCCTTCTAAGTATCTGGGAGCTCCCTTAATCGACTCTATGATTAGGAATATCTCTTGGAAGGACCTTTTAGATCGATTGAAACTTAAACTCTCTTGCTGGACCTTTCACTCTCTCAATCTCCCCAGTCGTCTGATTCTTGTCAAGTCGGTTCTTCAGCCCATGCTCCCTGACTGTTCTCTATTTTTGCTGCCACTAAATTGATTCTAAAAAAGATCAGATCCTTGCAACATAACTTTCTTTGGGAAGGCTTTGATGAGCATAAAAAATGGTCTTTGGTGGATTGGAAAACCCTCTGTTGACCCAAGATGGAAGGAGGACCCGAACATAGGGACCCGACTACTAGCAATCAAATAGGTAATGCTAAGATCTGGTGGCATTGGACAAAATACAACAATGAACCTTGGGCAGAGTTTTGGAAATCCAAATATGCTCTAGATCACAACAAGCAGAATATCATTAGATTCTACAGCAACATCAAAGGCTCCCATATTTGGAACTCAGCTTATGCCAATCATAAAATTGTACAAACTTTGAGTTTCTAGGAAATAAGGGATGGAACGACATCATATTTATTCCAAGACTCATGGAAACAACTCAGCCCACTCAAAGATCAACATGATCTGCCTATTTTAAAAGAACAACTGCAAATCAAGAATCTCACCAAAGTTAGCAAATTTTGGAATGATACCAATCCATAGGATCACTACAGGAAATGGAAATGAAAGGAATGGTTGCAAGACATCAGTCCCACTGAGGAGGTGCATGCTCTATAGGAGGATCTCCAAACTTGCCAAGTAAGGATAAGTTAGGAAAAGGATAAGTTATGATGGTCCTTTTCCCAAGCTAGAACCTTCAACATAAAACAAGTAGTTGCAACCCTAAACAACTTCACAGGGAGTGACCAAGACATGGATTGGAAAAATATTTGGAAATCCAACTTGTGGCCAAAGATATCCACCTTCCTTTGGATTCTATTACACATACGTATTTAGACTGGGGAAAATGGACAAAAGAGAGGTTGCATAGGACCATATTGGTGTTGTCTTTGCAAAAGAATAGGGAGATAACAAATCACCTCCTAGATGAATGCAACTTTGCGGCCAAAATCTGGAGTGAAGGGGAAAGGATTCTTAGGAAAAGTGCCAGAAGAAGCGTACTTCCATACCTCACCATAGCACAATGGCCGCGAAAACCTTTTATTAGCCAAATTCTTAATATAATATGGGAGTTATTCCCAGGATTTGTTGTCTCATAAATATGGATAGAAAGGAATAACAGAATCTTCAATAAGAGGTCCATAATGAGAGAACAGGTATGGGATATTCTCAAAACTCACATACATGAAACCTTAAAATTAAATTCGTGGAAGGACATGGATCTTACCACCACCAACAAAGAGATCCATACACTTCAATATTGGAACATAATATCAATCCCAATCTATATAGGGAAAGCGGGGAAGAACACGATTCGAGCCATATCTCCCACCCAGTGGAGTTGTACACCTATAGGTACATTCAAATTAAACTTAGATGGTGCCTCCAAAGGCAACCCAGGTCCGACCAAATTTAGGGGAGCTATAAGAGACATGGAAGGAGCAATCCAGGGATTTTATTGGGGATTTGTTAGTACTTCCACCAACAATGTGGCTGAGTTGGAAGGAATGGTCATGGGAATGGAATGGGCAATCAATAAAAACTGGATCCCACTCATTTTGGAGGGGGAATCGCTTCTAATCATTAATAAGGAGAGGAAGTCACAAGCTGGCTCCGCTGAGAGTAAAATCTCTAACAATTGGTGTTTGGTGGGCAGGCTAAAAGCTCTACGCGCCATCCTAGAGGGACATCCAACTTTCCTCTTTCAGCATGTTAAGAGAATGGACAACAAGTAGGATGATTGCATTGCTAATAAAGGCTTCATAAGCAACGCCACCTTTCATTCTTTCAAGTGGGTCGATTATCACCTTGCAGAAGACAAATAGAATTTCATCGTTTAGCCTCTCAAGACCTTTCCAACCTGGATGCGGGTAGTCAACAACAATAGAGAGTGATTATGATAGTAGCTAGGTGCATGAGGGTAGAGGTGTCAACCCTCTCCATGCCTGACCACATGCATAAGAAAAATGTTGCATACTTCGAAAAATGTATGCCGGTTAAAATGCATGGAAAGCATTCCAACTTGCGTGGGGGAGTCTACGACGGGAAATTTTAGATAAATGATTTCGTTGCAAGCGATTTTGTTACAAGGGGGGCTACAGACCGGTGATTTTGTTACAGTTCATGGATTTGGAGGCGATTCACAGGAGGTGATCTATGTGCAAGGCCATCCATCACCCACGTAGAGGCGTACTTGGTTCTGTATTGGTGGGGTTCTGTGTTGGCATCCTACCATCTATTTGAGCAAGGAGAAAAGGGAGATAATGGCATAAATTATTGTGCAGTTGGTTTGGGAGAAGCACTATCATGCAGGCTTACGATATCCCACTGTGAACAGTAGCACGAAGGGCAGAGGCCAAAAGCGCAAGCACTCGCATCGTCATATCCATTCCACCAGGGTTTCTATCTGTGCTTTCGGGATGGCAGCTCCGGGTATTGAATAGGAAGAATGGGAAGCCCTGTTTAACCAGGAGACTCCAGAACACATCCGTCATTCCATAGCTGCAATGGAAAATGATATTTTTGGTGATTTTCGTTTGAAACTAGGCCGAGAAGTGATCATGTCCAATTACTGGTGTCTCAAGTTCATCCTCTTGCGTTCCATGAACGAGAGGGAGATCCTCGTCAAGCTGGATAAAATCATTGTTGGAACTTTTAAGGATGATTCAGAATGTGGTCTGGTCCACATGAAGATCCTACTTCAGCTTGACAATCCATCTTTTCAATGTGGGCAAAGGATCAATGAGGCCGAGGGTTCGAGAAGTGCAGCCAAGGGAGCCAACAATGCAAATGGAGGCACCAACAATGCTAACACGGGGGAGGAAGAATCCAATAGGAGGCACTAGCCTCATCCTTGCTATGGGTCCTTTTCCTAGCTTTATGTGCTTATCTTCCTTCAGTATTCTTGTTTATATGTCTGTTTTTTATGTATTGGTCTTTGGAAAGTAGAAGAAAGAGGTTGCCTCAGTTTAGAGGCTAGGAAGCCCTCACCCTCACGAGACATACAATATGGTCCATTTTGTTTCTCTTTTTGTTTTGGTTATAGGACCATTTCATGACTCCATTTTTCAAGAGGCTGGACTATGTAAATACTCTATTATGGCTTAAGACATATTAGAAACGGACCTATCTTACTAACAAAACAAAAAAAAATGAAATTCAAAAAAATAGGACCCTGTAAAATTCTAAAGAAGTTTTCAGCTAATGCATATGAATTGGAACTACCAAATGGGATTGGTATATCTCCTATATTTAACATATATGAATTATATCCTTATGAAAAGGATGGAACATAACAAGTTACAAATAATCTAGAACTAGGTATGAATAAGGAGTTGAGTGGGAAAATAATATGCAAACGGCAAAGCCTTTGGAAGCTGAAAAGATCTTAGACACCAGCTTAGCTAAGAAGACTAGAGACATAGAATACTTAGATTACTTGGTCAAGTGGAAAGAGCACCCTGAAAAAGATGCTACTTGGATGAATGTAGCAGAGATTGAGAAGAAGGGTTACTCCATTTAAGAACTTATGAATAGGGATTCATAACTTATTTTAATTGTGGGATCCTGATGCAGGGGCATATTTACAGCTAGAAAAGGAAACAAAGAAACATTCGAATAGTTTTTGGCTTACTACAGGATTTGGTTCCTGAAATATAGATTGTAGGTTAGATTAAATTGGATTTCAGTTTTCTATTTTAATTGTTTGAGACATAATTGCAAATAGGCTATTCTTGGTTGTTTGTTACCCTCATTCAAGGAAGAGAGCTATGATTTGTCTTTTTAGGCTTGTAAATTCGATGATTAGAGGTTAGAATACACTGTGAAAACATTGTGGACTGGATTTTCTTTGTGAATCAATAGAAACCAAATAAATTGCAAAATAATTGTATTTTCTGTTTTTGAGTGTGTATTCTCCATTTATGGAAGGTAAATGAATCTATTACAGTATTGAGATTTCATTAAAATACTTAGTATTATGTTTGAATGTCTTATAATGTGTGAACAATCTATTATCAGCCTATATTGGTTATGTCAGTGGAGTTGAAGATGTTATTGTTGGGCATCCACGCCGGCATCAGATAGCTCTTAGAAACTTAGAATAGCTCGAGAAGCTTGGATAGGTTGGAGGCTTCTAGAGCCTGAGAGAAAGGTAGTATATTGATCTAGGGAAAATCTCAAAACTGCTTGTTCTTTGAGCAGAAGTGACAGCATATGGGTCTGTACTCTGTTAAGATAAATTTTATTTTAGGTTCAAGCTCTAGAAGTTAATTGAATGATAAAAGTGAACAAAGCAATTATTGTATTGATTTTGTGTTTACATTGAGTCGAATTATTTCATGAATTCATAGCATTGTAATCTATCTATAATGTACAAGGGTTATATTTCATTTGGTTGTTTCAAATTGTAACCTATATTGATATAGTTCATGAGTATTTCAAGGAAAGCGCAAGAATTAAATTGTGGTTTGATAATTATTGTGAACGAACAGTTTGAATCGATGGTTTCTGTTTATTAAGAAACTGATCAACGGTGACAAAAGAGATTCTGTAACAACAAATGGATAATCATTCAACTTCATATTCAAAGGAGGTTATGTAGGATTACCTTTTAAGAATGACTAATCCTATTGTCGAAAAGTGTCTTCCACTTGATCTGTGAAAAATGCTTGATAACCATTCGCCTTAGGATATTGCTGCCGATCAATAGCCTACATAGGAGGAGCTTCTTCATTCATCCCTTGAGGGATATTTTCAATGCTCATATCCAAAACCTCCCTTAGAAGCCATCTTTTTTGTGCTTGGGCTTTTGAAAACCCCAGCTGACAATTTTTTTCTATATGTCATGTTGCATGGAAACGGTGACATCTGAAAGGGATCCTTTCATAGTCTAGAAGTTTCTTCCTAATAGAGTTACCTGATATAAGTTACTGTGTTCTCGAATATCTATTCAAATGTTTAAAGAGACAAGTATTCATGGTACATTTTTCCTTCTTGTCTTCATGAAAGAAAGATCGACCTCTAGAAAGACTCTGGGTGCACTCCCTAAATCGCGAAGTGAGTTCGAGTTACAAAAATCCCAGCGGAGTCCCAGAAGATGCACTCACAACGACATACTGTTAAGTATCTCACTATCCACATCAAGGAGAGGAGTCCATTTTTTTAATAGAATAGGAACAACTCCATAGCTCCACTGTTTCGCAAGAATTTTTTCAACATCACTTGCGTAGTTGAATCTAAATCCAAAACACCCCTTTGCAAGGTCATCTGTTTCTGGTTCATAGTTGAGAACACTTGACCAATTCTTTTGACCCAAATTTTCATATCCTCCAAGTTAGGGTTTCTCCCACGAATTTTTCCCACTAGAGCAGAGTCTGCCATAGGCCCAACGTCCTATATCGACACGTTGACACCGCAAATGATATTAAGAGGCCCACTATTTGAGGAGAGGTAGTTGTTCTTGTGGTTTTTCCTAGGGCTCTTTCATAAACCCCTGTTGTCGGCTTGAATTTTGACTTTTGTCTCTTTGTCGCTTCTGTTAGATCCTGAATCAGGTGGTGTCCCTAGAAAATTCTCTGACTGCAAAAAAAAGGCAATGTAACCCTTTGGGATAACAACGTCCCCTTCTTCTGATGCCGATATGGGAGGCAGGGCAGGTGGATTTGGATGACATCCCAACCATCCGGATTCCAACGACTCCAAATTGTTGTACAAAAATTGTTCCATGGATGAAGTAGGGTTCCAAAGAGGGTCTAAGAAGGGTTCTGTGTGAATGATTGTGGCGTCTGTAGATAGTGTAGAACCTCTTTATTCAGGAAAACTTTGAGGAAAAAGAGAAATATGACTTCCCCCAAGCTTCGGATCTAGGGTTCTTAGTGCTAGCAGTAACAGTGACGATTCTTCTGGTTGTTGCGTCGAGAGATCCAACAAGTCATTGTTAGCCCTAGATTCCATTGAGGAAATAGTGCTAGTAACGATCCCACCTATTAGTATTCCTAGTTCCACCTAGTCGATTATGAACTGACTGACAACATGGGTGAAAGAGGGGAGAAGTATATGTGTTAACCAAATCGACCCCTACCCGTCGGAATCTAGCAGAGAAGAAATTCCTAAAAATGCGATGAAATTGCGATTTCGAGTGTTTAATTCACGATTTCAACAATTTGGTTCATTTTAAAATGTTGCATTTATCCTATAGTAAGAAATGTTGATTGCAAAATTTCATAATAAACTAAAACTGTAATTCTTACTAGTCATTAACTGGAAAACCTCCTCTGCAACCTTGGAAACTCCTCTGTGACCTCGGGCCTAGTTCGTGGGTGAGGTAACTGGAAAACCTCCTATGAAACCTTGGAAACTCCTATGCGACCTCGAGCCTAGTTCATGGGTGAGGTAACTAGAAAACCTCCTTTGCAACCTTGGAAACTCCTCTGCGACCTTGGTCATAGTTCATGGGTGAGGTAAGTGAAAAATGTAAAATTCCATTGTCGCGATAGGGGTAAGGTAAGATGGATAGTTTTAATTGTTTGTTGTTTTTTAATGTTTATTTTTTGTTTTGTTTATTATTCATATTTATTATTTTTTATATTTTAATGTTTATTATTACTTTAATGTCTTTTTATTATTTTAATGTTTAATTTTTTAATGTGATTTATTACCATTCCTTGAATCCAATAAGTCCACTACACCCATTTGGGAAAGAATAAATCCAGGGACTTATTCCATCAACACAAAGGCAAGGTAGCAGGAACTGATGACATCAATACTTATGATCATCATCATCATCACCATCACCACCATATTGATAATCATCACAATCACCATCACCACCATCTTGATCATTTTCATCATCATGATAATCATCATCATCATTATCATCGTCATCATCATCATCGTCATCATCATAATCATTGTCATTGTCATCGTCAATGATCATTACCATCGTCATAAACAACACCATCATCATTGTCTTTGTCATCATCATCATAAACAACACCATCGACATCATCATCATTGTTAGTGATGATGATGTTGATAGAGAAATTATCATTGTCGCCATAGTGAGCAAGATTATCATGATCATTGTCTTTATGGCCACCATCATCATCATAGAGAACATAATCATTGTCAATAGACCCTTTCTTGAAAACAAATTGTCATATGAGTGTAATATGGTGACCATTTCGAAGTTTGACAGACAGAGGATGCTTAATAAAGTCCATTATCAAGAATACTTGAGACAAGCATAAGTAAGTAACAAGGATAGATGGAATTCATTGTATAATACAATTTATTTCTTACAAATCTTTAAATCCTAAAATTGTGTAAAATTCAATTAATTACACCCTTGATCAATAGGAAATTGAACATGCGATTGTTCTTGTCTTATTATTATTTTTGAAATGTATTCTAACATAGAAACCATTTTTTAAAAATAATTAGGCTTATTCAATATATCCTAGAGTGGGTAGTTACAAATTATGGATTACATGTGTTAATGCACACATAAGCAAAGATAGTACATGATGAACATAGTCCCTATGATATCTCTCCATATCAATTATGTCATGGTTCTCATCTATACTAGTACATGTGAACATGTGAACATGGCAAATCGTCAAAGCTAAGATGAACATCATGATGGTGATTGTTATTCTAATGAGCATGAACAGTGATGATCATGATGATGAAGATGATAACATTGATGATGACGATGATGATGATGATGATTATAACATTAATGATGATGAGGCTGAGGATGAGGATGAGGTTGATTTTGATGTCGATGATGACGATGATGAAGATGGTGATGATGGTGATGATGATGATGATGACGACGAGGATGATGATGATGATTATGATAGCATTGGTAATAATAAAGATGAGGATGATGATAGGTACGATTATTATAATGAGGATGGACATGATGATGATGATTGCTATTATTCTAATGACTATGAACATGATGATCATGATGATGAAGATGATAACATTGATGACGATGACAATGATGATATCATTGATGACGATGATGATTATAACGTTGATGATGATGAGGCTGAGGATGAGGATGAGGTTGATTATGATGTCGATGATGATGATGATGATAGTGATGATGATGATGATGAAGATGATGATGGTTGCAATTATTCTAATGGCGATGACCATGATGATGATGATGATTGCTATTATTCTAATGAGTATGAACATGATGATCATGATGACGAATATTATAACATTGATGACGACGATGATGATGATATCATTAATGATGATGATGATTATAACATTAACGATGATGAGGCTGAGGATGAGGATGAGGTTGATTATGATTTCGATGATGACAATGATGAATATGGTGATGATGGTGATGATGACGATGATGATGATGATAGCATTGATGATCATAAAGATGAAGATGATGATAGTTGTGATTATTATAATGAGGATGAACATGATGATGATGATTTCTATTTTTCTAATGAGTATGAACATGATTATCATGATGATGAAGATGATAACATTGATGATGATGATATCATTGATGGTGATGATGATTATAACATTGATGATGATGAGGCTGAGGATGAGGATGAGGTTGATTATGATGACGATGATGACAATGATGAAGATGGTGATGATGGTGACGATGAAGATGATGATGATGATGGTTGTGATTATTCTAAAGATGATGACCATGATAATGTTGATTTTTGTTATTCTAATGAGTATTAACATGATGATCATGATGATGAATATGATAACATTGATGATGATGATGAGGATGATTCCATCATTGATGACGACGATGATTATAACATTGACGATGATGAGGTTGATTATGATGTCGATGACGACGATGATGAAGATGGTGATGATGGTGATGATGATAATGATGATGATTATGATAGCATTGATGATCATAAAAATGAAGATGATGATGGTTGCAATTATTATAATGAGGATGAACATGATGATGATGATTTCTATTATTCTAATGAGTATGAACGTGATGATCATGATGATGAAGATGATAACATTGATGATAATGATGATGATGATATCATTGATGACGATAATGATTATAACATTGACGATGATGAGGCTAAGGATAAGGATGAGGTTGATTATGATGTCGATGATGACGATGATAAATATGGTGATGATGACGATGGTTGTGATTATTCTAATGACGATGACCATGATGATGATGATTTATATTATTCTAATGAGTGTGAACATGATGATAAAGATGATGAATATGATAACTTTGATGATGACGATGATCATGATGATGATATCATCGATGACGATGATGAGGCTGAGGATGAGAATGAGGTTGATTATGATGTTGATGATGAATGTCGTGATGATGGTGATGATGGCGATGATGATGATTATGATAGCATTGATGATCATAAAGATGAAGATGATGATGGTTACGATTATTATAATGAGGATGAACATGATGATCATGATTGCCATTATTCTAATTAGTATGAACATGATGAAGATGATAACTTTGATGACGATGATGATGATGATGATTATAACATTGATGATGATGAAGCTGAGGATGAGGATGAGGTTGATTATGATGTCGATGATGATGATGATGAAGATGGTGATGATGGTGATGATGATGATGGTTGCAATTATTCTAATGATGATGACCATGATGATGATGATTGCTATTATTCTAATGAGTATTAACATGATGATCATGATGATGAATATGATAACATTGATGACGATGATGATGATGATATCATTGATGACGATGATGATTATAACATTGATGATGATCGGGTTGAGGATGGGGATGAGGTTGATTATGATGTCGACGATGAAGATGGTGATGATGGTGATGACGATGATGGCGATGATGATGATTATGATAATATTGATGATCATAAAGATGAATATGATGATGGTTGTGATTATTATAATGAGGATGAACATGATGATGATGATTTCTATTATTCTAATGAGTATGAACATGATGATCATCATGATGAAGATGATAACATTGACGACGATGATGATGATATCATTGATATCATTGATGACGATGATTATAACATTGACGATGATGAGGCTGGGGATGAGGATGAGATTGATTATGATGTCGATGATGACGATGATGAAGATGGTGATGGTGGTGATGATGGTTATGATGATGATGGTTGCGATTATTCTAATGACGATGACCATGATGATGATGATTGCTATTATTCTAATGAGTATGAACATGATGACAATTATGATGAATATGATAACATTGATGACGATGATGATGATGATGATGATTGTAACATTGACAATGATGAGGCTGAGGTTGATTATGATGTCGATGATGATGATGATGATGATGATGGCGATGATGGTGATGATGATGATGATGATGATGATGATACCATTTATGATCATAAATTCATCAATCAATATCGTCACCGAGTACAAAATCGTCTACTAAATAACAATTAAGAATTGTAAATTATTTATAATTAAAGGAAATTAAGTTTACCTTAAAATACAAAATGGAATAATAAAAATTACATGAGTAAGATAAATATGAAATTGAAAATTTAACTGTATAATAAATTAAGTCTACACCATCTAATTACCTTTCACTTTCCTTGTTTTACCTTTCCCCAATAGGACCTCCCCTTAAAATTTGTTGATGGAGTTGATGTGCCAAATGCGAGGAAGATTGTGATTTTTTTCTAAATTTAGAACATACTGACTAATGTAGAATATGGATTGATATACCATATATCGTTTCACAATATAACCCTTAATACGTGCTCTTTGTCTCACAAAAGCCTTCAATGACTTTAAATATTTTTCCACCATCCACATGTATCTTGTGTGTATAGGTCCACACAATTAAATCTCCTCAACTTGCTGTATGAGATAGTGTTCTTGTGCATTGAAAAATCTTGGAGGTAACTACTTCTGCATTTCACACATTAGAGGAGGAATTTCTCTCTTCCAATACCAGCTAATATATTCTTTATGGATTTATTTAGATGAAATACACGTATAAATGATGCAAGAATATAATAGTGATCAACAAGATTGAGGCATATATAATAAAGTTCCAATATGTCAATAAGCTATGCAACAAAGTGGACAAACATTTTCATGCATATAAATTATTACTTACCTCATGTATTTACCAAGATCATATATAACTTGTTTTATGTCGTCATTAAAGATATTTGGGAGAGATAGAGGTAGAACATACTATAACAAAAATCAAATCATTATTTATTTAATTTCCAAATAAGAGACAATAATTAATAAAAAGATGTACTAAATGGAAATTATATACATAAATAATTAACTTAATGTATGTATGCTAGTCATGAGTTTTAATACCACCAAAATCACCTTTTTCGTTAAGATATTTTGTATGTTTGATGCAAACCCAGTCAGAAACCTTATTTTTTGAATGACCACTTTTATATCATTTCTTTGTTTCTCTCTCAACAAAAATGCACAATGATCAAATTTCAACAATTAGAAAAAGTCAATGACCATTGATTTGCAAGTGTTTAGTGTTATGTCGCTATAGAAACAATCGTCTGTCTTCGTCACAATAGAGACGAACATTCGTCGTTGTAGATACAAACCATCATTTACGTCGTAGTAGCGACGATGATAGGGGGCCAGAACAATTTATTTTCAAAATATTTATCAATTTATCCACTAAAATTACCATTTTAACTTATTCATGGAAATTTTGAGCCATATGTACTAGTGACAAGTTGGGATTATATTCCTCATTGTGGTGTAGAAAAACCATGTTGGAAATGTAACCTGGAGATGATATCAGAGTGTATACTACAAAATTTTTACAAGAAAACACCCAAAACAGTAATGAAATCAATGTGTGCCTCACAGTGAAACTGTAGGAAAGCTACAACAACCAACCCTTCCTAGGGGTTAATGCAAGATTCTCCATGATAGACAAGCCTCCAATATGCCATAGGAGCACAATTCCAAACATGAGATATCTAACTTTCACACAAGTCACCTCTGACCTGAAAGTTCCATTGCATTCAAAACCAATGACGAATATTCATCTATAAAGTCAAAATACCTCTTGGATATAAATTCTATCCCCTTGTGTTTATGAGTTTCAACTTTCTATGAAGCTTCCCACCTTTCTGCCAATCCATTACCTTCCAACATACTAACCAATTCAAACATATTTGGGTGATGACAAGGGTTAAACTGAGTGCATAACAATGCTACTTGCACCATCTCCTCAAGTTCAACTATGTCATAATTGGGTTTAATATCCTTATCTATCAGTATGTAAATCCTATTCTCCAGATGTAATTTTTAACCTGCCACACAATTAACAAAAGACAACCACACAATTTAAGAGTCTATTCTTCATTATAAGTTTTTTTACTTGGTATTCATCATAGCATTCATAACTCAGTTGTACTTACCCAATCAAGAATCACTCCTTTCTGGTTTGTTGCCCGACCAAAATCAAAGCCTTTTGTCCAGTTATGAGTTCCAACAATAATATGCCAAAACCAAATACATCAGTCTTCTCAGAGGACTGTCCTTTTGATAGGTACTCAGAGGAAATGTTCCCAACAATACCCGTAACAACTATAGGCACATGTGAATCCCTGTGATCAAAAATTTTCACTAATCCAAAGCACCCACAATAGCTTCAAAATATTCATCCAGTAATATGTTGGATGCTTTTACATCACGGTGAAATATCTTGTGATCACACTGCTCATGTAGAAAAGTCCCCTAGCACCTCCCAGGGATATCCTTTTCCTTGTATCCCAATCTAATGAAGGATATCCACAAATGGTATATGCAAGTTTATAATATTCAATTAGTTTGTTTTAATTGAGACTCAATTATATCTTTTATGTAATAAATATCAAAATAAAACAAACTTATATGAAAAAGTTATATAGTTTGGAAAGTAGGAAACACCCAATCCAATGTAGGCTTTACATGAATGCTATTTGCAAGTTTACTTAAGACCCAATAATGTCCTATCTATAATACAGATCAATTTAGATAAACTTATATGCAAAAGCTATATAGTTTAGATAGTATACAACGTGTCTCTTACTTGCTCTACCCTAGTATTTGTAGAAACATGCCCCAAGGGAAAAATAAATAATTACCCCTTAGATGAGACACAACACTTCCATTTAGCATGTATGGATAAACCAATAGTATTTATGTGGAAGTCATGCAAAATACTCATAATCTCATCAAATTCCTATGCACGACCAAGCTTATCATCTCCACTTCTGTCTGAAATTGGACTTCTCCCCCTACAACATTAGCATCTTTCAATCCTTTTACAGCTACAACAATGCCATCTTGTAGGAATCCCTTGTAAACATTCCCAAAACCTCTTGAACCTAGAATATTCTTGCTACTAAAATTTTCAGTGGAAACTTGAAGCTCTTTGAAATGGAATCTCTTTAAATGTCCCAATAAAATTTCTGGATAACGCTGCTATGCAAGTATTTCATCACATAACCCATAAACGGAATAAGAAAACTGCTCAGATTTCACACAGAAAACCAAAATAGTTGATAAACAAAATTGTATAACACTGAGAACAAGATTAGTAAATTGACCATTCAGGGAGATTGCATACATACCATTGACATCAAAAAAAACTTGTTGATTGTGTCTCTGTCTCCACCAAATGAAAATTCCAATTATAAAGGCAATTGTACACAAAAAACCAAGACTCACACCAAAAGCTATAGCCACAGTATGTTTTTTTAGAAACTCTAGAGAGTGCCATAGGAACATCAAACAAATGCCAATGTACACTTAATCTATCATGTTACTCTACTTCAAAAACGAAATTTAGCATGGCATGTTTGTATATGAATAGAGAGAAAATTGTGTAACCTCTCCAAATCATCAGGTAACTTTTGGAATAGATTTTTGAATTCCTAACTGACCTTAACCTCTCGAAATCATCAAGTAACTTTTGGATTAGATGGAAATTATTAACAGACAACCTATGGAACTAAGTTAAATTGCATATTTTTCATGGAAGTTCCTCCAAATCACTACAATGATCAAAAGTAATTTATAATATCTTTGGATACCTTAAAACTTGTTTCTTAGCCAATGGTGTCATATTCCCCAAGCCCTCACATAAACATACAGAAAAATTTTCCAAGCTCTTCAAGGATCTACAGTGCTCACAAAGAGGGGACGCAATCAACCTCTCAAGTAGCATAGACTTGATCTGAGTAAATAAAGGAAAGCTTGGAAGCCCCTAAAGTATTGCATGCTTTGTACTGTAAATGTATATTATATTAATAATTATACTACCAAACAAAGCACTCAAAGCATTGATTGAACACATTAATACACAAATTGAGATGAAAGAAGACTATCCTAATACTGTAATAGCAATAATCAAATCTTAGAAAGGCATTACGACTTGTTTTGAATCTTGATCATCAACTTACAAAATTAAAATACTGAGACATGTAACTTCAATAAGGATTCCCAATCAATTTGATTGGATAGGAGAGTTCAATTGCATTCTATCTTCACTTCTAAAAGAAGGTCATGGAAGTAGTCTCACAATAGGAGTTTGTCTAGGACCTTCAAATATAAAGTGTGATGTATTGAGAACCTACAAAAGTAACAAGGAACTACCCAAGCAAATGGAATGAAATGGAATCAACCCCACTGTATCGACTTGGTGATTATGTGAGTCCATTTCTAACTCTCCTCAATGCATGCCTTTCTTGTATACTCAACAATCTAACAAAAACCACAATAGTAATTCCAACCAAGTAAAAATTCCATAATTGTAAGCTTGGGGCATATAACAAAGTAACATGTGGATCTATTCTTAACAATTGTCAATATTCACCGTAGATTGAATATAAATACACAAATCAAGCTAAATCAAAAGCATTTCATCAAAGACCCATTCGTTCAAAGATTATTGGTTGACTTGTGAGCTTGGACACATATTATTTTCATCCACCAAGACTCTTCAACTCTTTTATGAATATGCACATCAAACAGTGTGTGAGTGGTTATCTTGTACTCAAGGAAGGAGTTATTTTCCAAATGGTTAATTTGAGAGACATATCTGCTCAAGTGGTTGAATAAGGCCTTTGATATCATTGAACAATTTATAAACACCTATGCATGTTTTCTTGCATTTAAAACCCATCAATCATGTGGCTCCTTTGACAACTTAGTTTTTCTTCCCTACCTATTTCACATTGTATTGTTGAATAGAACCAAAATGAAATCTCTCTGGACCTGTAATCAATGTATATTGAAAGAAAACGGATGCAAATTATTAGTGTGGCCTAAGATATGATATTTACATTGACTACAAAGATGCTTGAAATTGGAAATTCCAGACTTATTAAACGTTTACCTTTTAATAAGATCAAGCTAAATCATTCGCTAGTTTTATTTTCAAAGTCATTATCTACCAAATCAACTCCATAGACATTATATGAACAACATAGAATGGAGAAAAAATACATGCAGTACCTAACATTGGATAATAAGAATCAATAACACATAGTAGAGATAATAAGAATCCAATAGTAGTCAGTAGAGGTGATACATAATTCCTTGCAAGGTAGGAGGAATATGATCGCAAGAATATTGTGTCCTGTATTTATCCTTGTAAAAGGTCTAGTGCAAATTTAAGCCAATTGAAAAACAGAAACAAACAAACAAAGTAGTCATGTAATGGAATCATATAAAAAAGAGCACACAGATGACAGTTCGAGTGGAGTAAGAAACAACATATTGGTCTAAGGCATTAGAAGAGTTATTGAGATTATCATATTTGGCAGAACCATCAAATTTCGTCTCTGGAGATGCCCGAACAATTGTATTGACGAAAGCAATAATTGTGAAACCCCTTCGCCTATGGATCACATACCCAATAAAGCCAAGCAAACCATAGGCTAAATTCAATCCAACGGGGTTTCTCTTGTCTAGCCTATCCATGTTCCTTTCGTAATGTCCATTCCCTTCAATACTGAAAAAATATGTCCAATGGAGTCATATTCCTCAAGCCCTCACATAGACATTGTGAAAACTTTTCAAATATATCCAAGGATATATAGTACTCACAAAGAGGAGACGCAATCAACCTCTCAAGTAGCATAGACTTGATCTGAGTAAATAAAGGAAAGCTTGGAAGCCCCTGAAGTATTGCATGCTTTGAACTATAATTGTCTATGATATTAATAATTATAGTAAGCTCTTGCTCAGCATCTTTTCATTGCTCACTGATCAATTGGAATACCATTTAGAATTTGGACAAGCTTTAGGATAGAGTGTGTGCAAGGTGTAGAGTCATCCAAAGCTAGACTACTAACAAAGGATTATAAAATAGTGTGCCAAAGATATGTTTTTCTTGGAGTAGAAACAATTGTTTCTCTCTCATAATAGACTTACGAAATGGTACCAAGTATTTTTCTTGTACATATTATAAAAATGATAATCTTATATAGGGCACTAAAGGGACAAATGGACACAAATTCTACTAAGGAGAGAAATTGAAATTACTTAGAAATGGTAGGATGTTGTCATGACTAAGCTATGCTAAGGAATACACCAGTCTGCTTTAGGCCTCAAGGTTGTTCTTGTGGGAAGAGTGGTTAACCTTCAACAATCTTTGAAGAGATAATTACTGACTTTAACAACATCAACAACAAAATACTTCAAGAAAATTGAATTCCAGATTTAAGTAATGAGGACAGGTTCAAATAATTGAAAGAAATATGCAACAAATAATACTATAACAACATTATCAAACCATCACAGTAGAAAATACATTATTAATCTCTAGCTTCAAAAGATTTCCATTTCCCTTTAAATTTTTTTTTTTTTTTTTTGACCAAAAGATAAATTTCTTGTTTTCATCTTCATGTACATGTGAAATTCGGCAATTGGGTATCAAATACTTTGCTTTCTTGGACCACAAACTGTAATACCATGTTGTGCTCAGTGGACTTGTCCCTGTGAAGTTGAGATTTATTGTTCGCCAGTTTCTGATATGTGTGATGATAACAATATCTAGCAGGATTAACAACCACTACAAGAGTGTCATAGTCACTAACAAGGATAGGATTTAAGACTCGCTACTGGAAAATTATCTACGTTGTTGTCATCCGACAACCTAGTGTCTATGTTATGGTTCCTCAATCACACAATGAGAAATTTTTTACTGAATCATTGTGCATGATATATTGGTTATATTGCTCTGCCTCTCCATGCAATGCTGCATCACCTATCTATATATCCTTCAAGCTGGAAGATATCCTATCTTCTTCACCTATGCACAATGTTGAATTTCCCTCCCTACCATGCCTTTTAAGAAAAATCCATACAATGGATGGAAACAGGAACTCCATAGTTTTCTAATACATATTTTTTGTATAAATATATCTTTACTGTACATATCTGTCCTTTTTATGGTCAGTTCCTTGAACTACACAACAAAATTGACATTTTCCAAAATAATTATGCATTTTTAGCAAAAAAAAAATTCATACAGTTGTCAAAGTTCAATGTTCAACATAGCATATGAATAGTCGAGAAATAAAGACTTTAGAATCTATTTTTTCCATACCATGCCCAGACTTAATGAGCGAGTGCATTCTTCAACCACACTGTGAGAAAAATCCAATAAAAAAAAAACTAAAAAGAGCTATGAGCACACAAGTGGGCATATGTGGCCATGTTCCTCAGTCAACTTGAGTGGAAGAAAAGTGCTCCCTAGATGGTTAGTAACATATTAGTATGGTAAAGAATTGTGTGGTCATAAAACAAGGATGTTTTTCAGGAAGTATATATAAGGTTGTATACAAAGAAGAGCTGAATACATCAAGACATAAAGTTGAATGAGGGAGGACATGCAGAGTTGGAAAAAATAATACTCTCGAGGAAACCAAAAGGCTTAATAAGACAAAGGGGCACTGGAATAATCTGGGATATAAGAAGTATGAGGAACATAAACAATTTCCATAAAGGAAAAAGTCAGTAACACGTGCTAATTTGAGATGGCAGAGTGAGCTTGAATGGTCAGAATGCATGAGATGGTAGGAGAGCAATGAGAAAGAGGAAGAGGAAGATATGGGTACGAATAAAAAACTACATCAACTTGATTTAAGCATCCTTGACAAGATGTACATGTTCCACATATCCTTCATGAAGATGTCCAAGTTCCACACATCCCTAATAAGATATATGCAGCATCAACTACAATGCTACTCTAGTTCAACCATTTCAAAAGAATTTAAGGTTAACACGTCTTTTTCTCAAAGTTATGCTTTATATCATGTGCAATTTACTCATAACAAGTTATATCATCAAAACATAGATACTAGTACTGTTGTGATCCTAATTTCAAACTGCTAAAAGATTTTAAAATTCCAGCAACCCAGCATGCGACCTCAATAGACTGGCTATAAATATTCAAACAGAAATGACGGATTATTCTGGAATCTTGTTGGTGGAATATAACTTCTGGCTTCCTAGATAGTTAAGCAATCTATGTTCAACAACCATTAAAATGTACAAAATATATGCATACTTTCGTATAAAATTGGACAAGGGTTCAAATGCTTCTTTCACAGGAGATCCCGTGGACATCTGCATGCCCAAAGGATGGAAAAAAAATTTGATTCTCCAATTCCATCCCATTGCTTTTGCCTCAGTATGCTTTTATCTAAGAGATACAACCCTGATATTCTTTGGCTATACTTCCAATGTCATAAGAAAAACACCCTAAGCAATAGCAACTAAATACAAACCTCGCAATATCAATTACTGGATTCCCATATTGGACTTACATGCTTCTGTTAGTCATCTACATTGAATTCCAGCGGGCTTGTAAATCCTTCTGTTCAAGAGAATTGAAAAAAAAATGTATTTTCAATTTCAAGTAGAAATCAAAATATACAAGTGTTGTTCTTTCCAGCTCTCTAGAGGACCTGTCACCAAAGTCACTCTTCCTGGCCAAAGTATGTGTATAGAATCTGCAAAAACATACATGTTTCTACCAATTTGATCAAAACTAAGATACACATGTTTGACTGAGATTTCACAGCATAAACCTCTCAAAACTGGAAAAAGTCAAGTATTATGGCCATTTTCATATAAAAGTTTCTCCTAAAAAGACAGAAATTGACAACAACTACCATATACATAACAAGATTTCTTTATAAAATCTGTAGGAGTTTTGAATCCTACAGCCCAATATTGGAACTTCTCAACTGAACAGGTTAATATAGGATTCAGATCTCTTCTGGATGAGATCCTCCTTTATTTGCTTCGTATAGAATCTGCAAAAACATACATGTTTCTACCAATTTGATCAAAACTAAGCTACACATGTTTGACTGAGATTTCACAGCATAAACCTCTCAAAACTGGAAAAAGTCAAGTATTATGGCCATTTTCATATAAAAGTTTCCCCTAAAAAGACAGAAATTGACAACAACTACCATATACATAACAAGATTTCTTTATAAAATCTGTAGGAGTTTTGAATCCTACAGCCCAATATTGGAACTTCTCAACTGAACAGGTTAATATAGGATTCAGATCTCTTCTGGATGAGATCCTCCTTTATTTGCTTCTTTATCACCATTTGGCCTTCTTGCAGAGATAATTCTTATTTTGATGAGTTATCTACTTACTAATTCAATTCTCTATATGTTTGCTGGAACAGGAGTTGGATCAAGATAAAGAGTGAGGCAAAATGATTTAACAGAAAGAAATGTGAGATCATTAAATACAGAAAATTACCTCATTTTCAAGAGGTTTTCGCTTGTAATTAGCAAGAACCTGGGACTTGCAGAATTTTTCAAAATAGAAGCAACATTCAAGTAATAAAACGTCTCAGTTACCATGACCACCCTATGCCGTAGGCCTGCATATCCTGTACGAGATTCTCGCCATGGAGCGACCTGGATCATAGAAATGCAGAGAACTATTTCACTTATTCAATGACAGAGTAATTTTGTTAAGAAAAACTTGTTAAACTTGAACCTAAGCATATTAATTTTGATAAGGGGAAAAAACATAAAAAAATGAGAATACACTACCGAGTAGTAACAGTGGAACTGCCCTGGAAAACGAGGCCTACAATGGTCGTTGTAGTCTTGCGGAACGAAGGTGGGTGAACACCTTTGTTCGTGATCATTCCATTTCTCCTACACAAATCAAAGTTGAAGCCACCTTTAGGAGGAAGTTCGATCACGCCACTGTGGAGTTGGTACCCATCTCTCCACAAGGCCTTCGCTTTCACTTCCTGCACGACGAAAAAAAAACCCGAAAATATATCATTCAAGTACTCCTCACCATCTCAAAAAGCGAAGAACAGACCCTTGTCAGCAACCTTCGCATGAGATCCCAAACCAGCGGATCGCCATTCTGGGCATACATGTGGATTGCGCGAGCCATGGCCTCTCCTCTTGAATTCTTGCAGTGATCAACCAAATTAGCCATCAAACTTAACAAATGACCCTCAATGCCCTGGTAGGAATACAAAACGTCCTTACACTCTCGGTGACCTCGGACTCCTCCTGGGAAACCTCGGCATATTCACACAGAGCAGCTGCCTTGGAATTTATAGAGTCCTTAGACAGAATAAGCACCCCGCCTGCCCTATCCTGGCCTAGGGTTTTGAGAACAAAAATCTATCGATTCCTTATCTTACCGTTTTCCACATGACCATCTGCCTGGGGAAAAACCGGAACCCCCTCGAATGGAAGTCAGACCTTCTTTTCTTTGGTCCTCGGAGACGGCCCTCGGCAAATAAAGCACGACCCATTTGTTATCAATACAACTGAGATGGCTCTTAACGGCCTCCGCCGTGGCTGCCTCGTCACTGGAAATGGCAAGGGACGACGTTATTCCAACGATCCGCGAGTATTTGAAAGCTCGCTCAGCCATTAGGTCCCGATTTCCGTTCTCGCCTCCACCCCTTCCTACGGAAAAGAGAAATGAACTGGGAAAACCTAGCGATTTTGGCGGAAAATGATAATGAACCGCGACTCAACTGTGACTGCAAGCAAGATGATAAAATCAAAACCGTTGTCAAACACGCCAGACAACTATCAAACCGTTAGTCGTTGATGGATCAAAAAACGTGTCGACACACTATTAGACGAAGTGACGAGGAATCTGGAGACTACCGTCTCCATTGTATAACGCCTTTGGCGTAAATATTTCTAGTATTATTGATTTTGTTTTGAACAAATAAAATGCAAGCAAGCTTATTTTAGCGTTTCTTTATGTATTTCTTGTCCAACCTTGTTGCGTCTTTGTTTGTGTTCATTATATATTGTCAGAATTGCTTATTAAGCTAGCAAAAGGCCATATTGTTACATCCATGCACCTCACCCCTGCCTAAGAGGCTAGCTTGGGTGTCCATGTGGGAAAATGCATGTTTTGTCAGCAATACCTGGCAAGTGGCACCTTGGCCAAGCAACAAAACAATAGAGGAGCGTGCAGACCAAGTATCGGTGCACTCCTACAAACGAAGCTTGCACACAAGCCTTGGAGCTTAGAAATCCGAAGGGTGCGATGTTTCACCATGTTGACGGTTGGAAGCATGACAGAGCCCGAGTGCTCGTGGGAGAGATGCACCTTGGAGGAGCCCGGTTGAACGACACCAAATGACGACGTGTTCCTTAGGAAGTGCGAAAGGAAACCACATTGGTTGTGTGGGGCAACGCTTATGGAAGAGCCTGTAGAAGGAGCGCCCAACAACACAATGTGAGGGACTTCAAGTTTCAATGAGGAGGATGCCCGCAGAGGCAGCACCCGATGCCCTAACGAAAGATACCACGTGGACCTTCGACAAGACAAAACGCACGTGCATGAGGTGAAGTGGACCACTGGTAGAGAGATTGTGTCGACCCTAAGCTAGTGTGTGCGCTAAGTGAGTGAGTGCGCCCACCTTAAGAGTCGTGCTCACTCGTGTGGTGCCTATAAAAATGCTAAGGAAAAGGTTGAAGGAGAACACTGATGTTTTGGAAAGAGAGCACACTGCTAAGTGAAGGCATGTTATGGATGCTCTCCAAGTTCAGCAGGTGACCATCACAGTTCGCTAAAATAGTTGGCTCAATAACACAACAAGTTTGTGGGAGTGATGGTTTGGCAAGCCAACATTCCAAATGAGTCAGCAGCACAATGGTAGTTTTGGCAGTAGTAACTGAGTAGGGTAGCGATAGTTGGTAGTCACAGAGTTGGACTCCCTAGGAGGGGTCAACTCGTCTTCTTTGTAAACTTGTATTTCAATGTGTTCGGTGGTTGGGTGCACACAGAAGGCTTGCTGGTTTGGCAACTCTATTCTTGTAATACAATTACACTTGATAAAAGTTTACAAGGTTCGCTAGTTGGGCACCCCACCCATACTTATCTCTTGTTTTACTTGTAATTATGTGGATGAATGTGCACTGCCTAATTTACTTGATGCAAATGTGTAAACGAAGCTAATAAGAAAACATGTTAAGTACACGAGTGTATGAGAAAAGTGTTTTAAGTTAAATTTCGGCACAGTTAGTTTAGGCGTAGTCGCTAGAGATTGCGCTCGAGTTGGCCACGCCCCTAGGAGGATTCTAGGCGGTGCCACACACCGCAATAAACTGTAGAAAAAGTGGGCACGTGTTGTGATTGTGACAGGTGGTGTCAAAGTCATTTCAGTAGCAAAAACGCTCCTCACCACGACTTGGAAAGAAGGTGTTGTCAAAGATTAATGAAATTGGCAAGTGCTCTAAGGTTCGGTTCGATGGTCACTAGAGGTTGCGGAGAAGTCGCCAAGAAGAAGCATCGAGTCACAAGAGCAGCAGACGAGGGTGTTTCCGGAGTGCAACAACCCAACAGTTTGAGAATCCAGTGGACAAAGCGTCGAATGAAGGGATACTTGGAACCTTGACGCTGAGATGAGCTAAGAGCTCGGTGCAATCTCTTGGAGGTGTTTTGTTGGGGCACCTCCAATGAATTCGAAGACACTGAGTTATGACCTAAAGGTGCGCTTCGTTGGATAAATGCTCTGCAGAGCACCCAGGAAAATCGCTCAGGAGATGCTCATGAAGATTCTCCATCATAACACATCCCGCAGTGACGTTCTCTTGTGGAACACACATGCGGGGAGTCTAGGGTGCGCTTAGGCAAAGCGACCCACGACAACGCATTCCCACAAGCAGCACTCTATAAAGCGCCCACACAGAGCGCTTTCTCACTCTGCGTCCTATAGAAACCGCTGAGGAAGACCACGACAGTGCACTCAGGAACGAGCATCCGCAGAGGGGCATCCACATAGGAGCACCCCCAGAAGTGCGCTCGGGTAGTAGCGCATGTTGGAAGATCGTGAGCGCCAGGAAAGGTGCGCTGCAAAAAAGAATCTAAGCAAGAGCGTGCTTGGGAAGGTTCACTCCAAGGGAATCAACGAGTGCATCCAGAAGGATCGCTCCCATAGAACTCCCAGGAAGGTGTGCTCAAGTGCGCTCTGGAAGAAAGCTCGACGGACAAAGTACTGGGGTGCGCTAAGGCAGCAAGACGCTCGGAGGGTAGCATCAACGAAGGGGCACCCGTAAATGTACGCTTGAAGTTCACTTGGGAGGAAGTTCCTAGGAAAGATCACTTCCATAAATGTTTGAATGTGCTCTTCGTTGGAATAAGTGCTCCACAGCAGCAAGAGCGCTTAAGAGATGCTCATTCAGAGTGCTCCATCATAGCGCATTCGACAAAAGACCAAGATGACGCACTCAAGGTGCACTTAGGTAGAGAGACCCATGACAGCAGTGCGTTTCAACTCGTAACTTTCATAGAGCGTCTAAGGAAGAATACTCAAGGTGCGTTTAGGCAGGAGCACTCTGCAGAGGTGCGTTCGAGAGAGGCGCACCTCAACAAAATGATGAAGGAAAGGGTGTTTAAAGCCCACATGTGAGGTTAGTTGGGAGTCACTTGGAAACATTCTGTAGCGGTATTTCCTTGGTTGGAGAAATCACTTCTTCTTTCTGCAGCAAGTAAGCCCGACGGAACCACAATGAAACCGAAAAGCTCATACACGAGTTAGCTTCGAAAACCACTCAATTGGGTGTTGCGAAGGAGACAAGAGGTAAACGAAGGCAGACTATGTCGCGGGAAGGTTTGGTTGGATTGGACAAGGATACCAAAAAATGTTTCGTTGAAAATAAAGGCTTCCAAAGAGGGTGTTGGAGGCCAAAGAGAAAGTAAGCTCAAGTGTGGTGTTGGTAGCAGCATCACGGAGAATTAGCAGCAACGAATTCGAACGGAGTTGAATGGGACAGTTGTAGGTAGCTTGTCAAACTACCACAGGGTGCCAAAAAGTGAACATTCAACAGACATAGACGATGGCACAACAACACTATTTAGGTTCATTAGAGAAGTTAGTTAGAGAAGCACGTTGAAGCTTTCAGAAACACATGAAATTTCTTTGAACGGATCCAAGGACAAATAGATATTTCTAGAACTAGCTTATCAAATGCATTGGAAAAAAACCACTAAGTGTTTGCAAGATATGGATGGCCTATTGCAGAAAGCATTTTTGGAGCAGGTTAAAGTTGGATTGAAGGGTGTTGTGAAGGAAAATGCAAACTCCACCCACAGTTTGGAAAAGCAAGTAGTTGCGGAATCACCTTACAAGGAGTTTGGAAGGGCATCGAGCATGGTTACAACGAAGGATTGAGAAGAACGATTGGTGAAAATGGATCAGTAGTTGGCAAGAACGAAGGTTTTAGCATGTTCGGTTGTGAAGATAACCAAGGACTTGGCCATCAGGGAAGGCACAATCCATAATCCTACTCAAAAGCTTGACGAAAAAATGAACAAAGGAAGACTAAGTCTTGGAGAAGAGCTAAACAACGAATGGGATCCTCAACGAAGGTTTCGGTTAGAACAAAGTCAAGTCAAAGTGGTCGAGGAAGGATTGCAGCAAGCATGTGATTAAGTGAGTTGTGAGACTTAGCCCACAGACCAACGCGACTTTGGGAAATTGATTGAAGTCTGTTATTTTTGAAGGTGTAGAGTTGGTGGTGACTCTATGTAAACATGCAATGAGTCCTCAAGGAAACGAAGTGCAACAGGAAACAAAAATTGGAGCAAAGAGATTTCCTAACTGAGATTTCAGGGTAATGACAAGACTCAAACACTCTTTGTTGGGGAGTTGGATGAACAAGATTCATTGGAAGCACACACAACATTCGAGGAGGAAATGAGGCTTACCATAGGAAAAGTGAAAGGTGACCGGTTCCAACGTCACTTTGTATTCGATTCAGGATGAAGGGATGAATGAGTTGGCTCACTGCCCATGACGAAGGAAGTGAGACTAAATGCACCTCACCGAAGGTTTCTTTAGACAAAATTTAGTGAAACAGTGCGGAAGCACATGACCAAGGGAACTTCAATGAATTGTCTAAGTAAATGGACAGTTCAAACATGGTAGAAAAGGTTTTCCCAATGCTTGGCAGGTTATGTAGTAGACTGAAACAAAGAAAGAAACACCGTTCAGACATAACAAAGTTCGTTCCTTCGAGTTGGGTTGACGGTTGAATTAGCTACCCAACTGGTCTAACTTTCGGGGCATGCAACAAATGGAGGTCTTGACGGATTGAAAAATTACAAATGCAGTACTAGGTGGCAGGAACAATAGTTGGACCATGAGGGACTCTCAGAGACTCTCAATTGCAACAATTAGTTGCGGATCATCTTGAGGTGACGGTCACGAGCAATGATTTCAACATGTTCTTGAGGACATTAGTTACTGAGGATGTTGTAGGGGACATAAGCAAGATTAAGTGGGGGAGGTTGTTACAACCATGCACGAGTCAGCCCCGCCCAAGAGGCTAGCTTGGGAGCATATGTCGAAAAACGCATCCTTGATCGATAAGACTTGGCAAGTGGCACCTTGGCCAAGCAACGAAACGATAGAGGAGTGTGTGGACCAAGTATGGACGCACTCCCACAAATGAAGCTCGCACACAAGCCTTGGAGCTTGGAAATCCCAAGGGTGCATTGATTCACCATGTTGACGGTTGGCAGCATGACGGAGCACGAGCGCTCATGGGAGAGACATACCTTGGAGGATCATGGATGAATGACACCAAGCGATGAAATGTTCCTTAGGAAGCACGCACAAAAACCACATTGGCCGCACGGGGGCAACGCTTATGGAGTTTCCCAATCAAACGGACCATCGGACCGATCACCCGTAGGAGGAGTTCCCAACACCACAATGTGAGGGAATTCAAGTACACATTGAGGAGGACACCCATGGAGGCAACACCCAAATCCCTAACTAACGACACCACACGGACCACCATCAGAGAGAGCACATCGACCTTGAGCTAGCATGTGCGCTAAGTGAAGGGGGGCGTCCATCTTAGAAGTTGCTCTCACTCATGCGATGCCTATAAAAAGGCTAAGGAAAACGTTGAAGGAAAACACCAAAGTTTTTGCAAGAGAACGCAATGCTAAGTGAAGGTGTGCTATGGAGGCTCTCCAAGTTCCACATGTCACCAACACAGTTTGCTAAAAAAAAATTCTCAACAACACAGCATGTTTGTGGGAGTGAAGGTTTGGCAAGCTAGCATTCCAAACGAGTTAGCAGCACAGTGGCAGTTTTGGCAGCAGCAACTGAACATGGTAGCGATAGTTGGAAGTCACAGAGTTGGACGTGCTAGTAGGGGTCAACTCATCTTCTTTGTAAACTTGTATTTCTATGTGTTCATTGGTTGGGAACAAACCAGGAGGCTTGGTGGTTCGACAACTCCATTCTTATAATACAGTTACACTTAACAGTATTTTATGGGGTTTGCTAGTTGGGTGCCCCACCCATACTTGTCTTGTTTTACTTGTAATTATGTGGATGAATGTGCACTGCATAATTTACTTGATGAAACTGTGTAAACGAAGCTAATAAAAAACATGCTAAGTAAACATGTGTATGAGATAAGCGTTTTAAGTTAAATTTCCACACGGTTGGTTTAGGCATAGTACGCTGGATATTGCGCCCGCGTTGGCCACCCCCATGGGAGGCTTCTAGGCGGTGCCACAAATTGCATTAGACCGCAGAAAAAGTGGGTGCGTGTTGTGGCTATGACACATATAACTTATAATCCTCCGCTATTGTGTCAACGCTGCTTAAGTTATTAAGATCGAAGTGAGATGACCGTATAATTTTTAATCCTGTATCACTACATAATTTTTGAAGCTGTTTAAGTTGTTAAGCTACGACATGACTCGGCCGCCGCATAATTTTCAATCCCTCGACATGGGAAGGAGCACTCCATGAGATGAAAGGTGAAGGTAAGCTCTCACTACAAATGAAAATGGCATTTTAGCCTCATATTAGCACCACAATTTGCCTCAATTTTTAAATAGTGGTGTAAAGTGGAGATAATGTAGAGATATGAAAGTGGTGCAAAGAGTTCTGGTATTAAAATGGAGTTTACAAAAAAAGTTAGTTATGGTAATAAATAAACACGTGGCATTCCATGGTGAATGGTTCAAACCACCAGAACCATTCCTGGGGGGATTGAAATTTTGTGGTGTTAAACACTAAAATTAAAATTAATTATATGTATAAATTTAAATATTAAATATATGTGTATATGGTTTAGATCACCACAAAATTAAAAGGGGTGAAAAAAATTATAGATGACACATTTAGCAAGATTGACATGTTATTATGAGGTTTATTATTATTATACATACATACAGTGTAAATCACCATAAAACTAGCGACAACCATATTAATATGATTAAAATGTTCGAAATACTCATGAAATACTCCAAGAGTCATATATTTGACACATTGAGATCTATAATAGATTACTAATACATATTTTTAGATGGAGTCAATGGATTATAAGTTCATCTAATAGTTTTTTATTACCATGTTTTAATTACCACGTTCATCTAAATTTAATTTAATAGTTGTATCACTATTGGAGTTAACCTAATAGTTATCTAATAGTTAATATAATAGTTATTACGTCGATAGACGATTTTATTTGAGATTTGGGGTGGAGTAAGGCCTATGCTTTTTCATCTATGGATGAGGATGATACACGTGTACTATTGAGATTGATTCTATAGAAGTCGCTCAAAATTCAAAATAAACTATTATAAAAAAAGATATATAAAAAATAATTGGTAGCTAGCTAATGAATGGATAACTCGTAGAAATGCATGGATAACTCATAGCTCAAGAATGGATAAGCAACAGTTCATGGCAAATAGCTACAAAAATGTGAGATAACACACACACACATACCTCCTTTGAGATAGAATAGTTTGTGGTTGGATCAC
>LPNX010102297.1:0-20759 GCA_001517045.1 Pseudotsuga menziesii | reverse complement strand
TGAGCCTATTTAAATAGAAGAATATGGGGAATAAAAAAATATAAATCCAAACTGTCTTCCATTCCATAACTATCTCTCAACCATTTGATCCCTATCGACGTGATCCAACCACAGAATATTCTATCTCAAAGGACACCTCAACTAATATTCACATATAGCAATATTCCATATTCAATTGCATGTTCTAATGACATAACATATTCATCTACATTGATAAAACAAAATAATAAATTCCATTTAGTATCCACATATCTAGGGAGTCCATATATTCATATAATATCATTAGGACAAAGAGTTGACGAAGTCATTAAAATCCTAACCTTAAGTGATATTAAATATATTTATTTAAATTTGCAATTTAACTTATTTAAAAAATAATTATAAAATGTTTATATTAAATTTTTATCAACAAAAATTATAACTATAATTTTATAAAAATTTAAATTTAAAAATAAATATAATATTAATTAGTGGCATTTAATATAATTAAGCAACTCTTATATATATATATATATATATATATATATATATATATATATAGTTTGTGGTTGGATCAAGTTGATAGGGATCAAATGGTTGAGAGATAAGAATGAAAGATAATTTGTAAATACAACTATTTTTTATATTCTTTTTCTTTTTATCTCACATTCATCATCTCTGAGTTATCCATTCATTGCTACCAGTTTGTCAGCTAACTACGGACAATACACTTGTCTCCGTGCATTAGAAAGCATAGGCCCCAGTCCACCCCAAATCTCATCTAATAAATATAGATAAATGTTTATATTTTAAAATTAAAGATAAACATTTAAAATAATAAAAAATAGTATATAGTATATAAATAACTCATAACATGTGTATAGATATCATAAATGGTAGCATATGCATGGATGAAAAGCAATTATTGATAATCTTTTTCACTAAAAAAAACATAAAAATGCATAGACAAAAGTAAGTACAGGTTGAAAAAGAAACAAAAAAAAAAGCATAGGCATCAAAAGAAAAACAAAAAAACATTAAAAGGCATAGACAAACGTAATTACAGCTACCTATGGAAAACAAAACTTGCTGAGAATAGTTATCGTAACGTCTATCCATATTAGTCTACCACACATACTAGTTAATTGACAATCTCAAGAAAACCCTACTCGACTCATGTTAGGTTTGGTTTTTTCCGCTTTGCATGTTCGCAGCTTTATGTTCAGATCTGTGTAAACTCTAATGGAGGTTCTTCCGGAGGATCTTGTTCGAGAGTGCTTGTTGAGAGTGCCCTACAACTTACACAATAACCTGAAAGCTGTGTGCAGAAGCTGGGAGACTATCGTGAGTAGCCCTACGTTCTACGCGGACAGAAAGAAACTTGGGACGAGCGAGCACCTCATATGCTTGGTTGAGAGAGACCAGAGGATCGATGGCAATATTACTAACAGTGGCGCCCTTGCAATAAGGGTATATGACCCTGCGAAGGGCACCTGGCAAAGGCTATCTCCCATCGATGATTCCCGCCATCGAAGATGGTATGAGTGCGTTGTTGTGAATCAGAAGCTGGTTGTCTTTGGCGAGTTCGACTCGCGTCTCATCACGACTGTACACATTTATGACTTCGGGTCTGCCAAATGGAGCCGCGGAGCCGACATGCCTACACCTCTATACTTAATTGGCTGCTCCGTCTCTTCTTCCACCGGACTTATCTATGTCGCTGGACGGAGCATTGAGAATTTCTACTATCTGATAGAAGCTTATGACGTGGAAGAGGACAAGTGGGAAATTCTTCCACCTATGATCCGAGCGGACAACGAGGGATGCCACTGTGTTTCCATTGAAGGTAAATGCATGGTGATAACCGAAGGTGACTTCCACAGCAGAACACAAGTTTTTTTTGATCGGAACCCGATCACGTGGAGAAGGTGGGAAGATATGCCCGGAGATCCATGGAGGATTAATTGTGCGGTGGCTTATTCTGCTCAAGGGGAGTTATACGCGTTCACTACTGAACAACAGGTGCTCAAGTATGATTGTGAAAAAAGCGTTTGGATTGTTGTGGCGTCTCTTCCGCAATATATTTGGCACTTTATCTGTGCTACACAGTGGCGCGACTGTATTTTTGTCTCAGGAAAGACTGGTCTCTGGAAAGGCTTTTCTTATCTGTTTAACCCGTCAACTGGGCAGCTGATCGAAGTTAACTGTGACGGTGAGGAAGTCTATGAGGGCATTGTCATTTCTGCTGCAAGCGTGGAGATTTGAATATTCAAATAAAGCAGGGATGTTTCTCTGTAGTTATTTGGAGTTATTTATTTTGTAATTTAGAGATTGCGCTCAACTTTTTGAGGGATTTTTAATAATGATATTATGTCATAACTCATAAGTGTTAATATTTTAGAGATTTTGGTAGGTGGGCTTTTTTGGGATCCATAAGGCAAGAGACCTGTGCAAGGTTGACATAAATGCTTGGCAATGAATATGAATACTATGTCATGAGAGAGAACCGTTCCAAAAGTCTGTTTTATAGTGAATAAAATCCATTCTAGTGTGTTAATCTGGTTGGGTGGGCTGCTTGGCTCGGCTTATAGGCTTTGCTCCGGGGATACTCGACTGAGCCGCTTGGCTGGGATACTTGGCTACTCCACTTGTTGGCTACGCGACTCGGTTAATTGGCTTGGCTTGGCTTTGTTGCGCTACGAAGGGATTGGTTATTTGGCTTGGATACCCTTAAAAAAAGCCTCGCTATTTTTATATAATATCATCCTTAGGCGGTCCAAAGCGTCAATATTGAATTAGTCTTTATGTTTTTTTAATTTATGAATGAAGATGAGACAAGTGTATTGTCTAAATTGATTTTATGACAGTAATTCCAAATTTTGAATAAACATATATATAAAATAACATATAACTTATAAATAAATAATTAGTAATGGATGCAAGGATAACTCATAGCTAATGAATGAAATAACCAACCACTCAAGATAGATAAGTAAGAATGTGAGAGATAAAAAAAGAATATAAAATCATCTGATGGTTATAAATTGATAACTCTTAGTTGATGCATCAATGTATGGATGAACTATAATTTGGTGTGGACTAGTAGTTGACAAATAGATGGTGTGTAATTAAGTGGATAGACGTTCTTATTTGGGGTGGACTAAGACCTATGTTTTTTCATCTATGGATGAGGATGAGACAAGTGAACCGTGGAGATTGATTCTATGACAATTGTTCAAATTTGAAAATAAAGAATTATAAAAAAAGAAATATAAAAAATAAGTGGTACCTAGCTTGATGAATGGATAACTCGTATCAATGCATGGATAACTCATAGTTGATGAATAGATAGCAACAGTTCATGGCAAATAAGTAGAAGAATGCGAGATAAAAAGAAAAAGAATATAAAAAAGAAACATACGAGGATTAAAAAAATATTTTCACTCTCTTCCATTCCATAACTATATCTCAACCATTTGATCCCTATCGACCTGATCCAACCACAAACTATGTGGGTGTGCTAGTCAATATAACCATGATTAGAGTTGAAGTTAAGCTAATAGTTTTAAAATCATTGGAGTTAAGCTAAATCAAAAGTTAATATATTAAAAAGTGCACTTCAAGTAAGAGTCAATGTTGGAGTTAAAGTTAAGTTAATAGTTATATCATCAATATAATTAAGCTTATAAATTGTATATAATAATGGAATATTTGAACTTGAAGTTTAATTTTTCCAACTAATTATAAATTTTGGAGGAGGGCTATAATATATACTTGTCTCATTCTCTTCCATTAATGAAAATACATAGATATTATTCCACTCAAAATTTTATGATATATAAACCTATAGACATAACTATAAACATAATAAAAAATAGTGCAAAAAATGAAATACCACAACCATGTCATATTTATGTAGGTTATGCTTTTATAGAGGTTTATTATGAATTCTCTATAAAACTTAATAAAAAAATGCATTATATACTTTTTTTTTTATTTAATAATAATACTCAAATATAATTACAAAAGCATTTTTCTAAATTAATTCTTTGCTAAATTCATCTATAATTTTAACATAATAATAGTATAAAATAAAAATAGAATGGATTGTTTGTAATGTTGGTCATTTTAATTTAATTTATTAAATTTATTATCAAAATTCAATAATGCATTACCTAAGCATATAGAAAAGACAAACAAAACATAATATTTTTTTTAATAATTAGAAGTAAATAAATTTTAAATCATGAAATTTATAGTATTTAGTGAATACATCTATTCATCATATTAATTATATAAATATAAAGGCAAGTTATTCATATTAACTGTATGGTATACGATTAATATTTATATAATATAAGGTATTCATGTTATTTTAAGTTAGATTTATTAATAAATTATTTTGCAAAAATTAATTTAATCTTACTATCAAAATCATTAAAAAAAATTTTAAATACAATAATACTAATTTTAATTAAAACTAAAACAATTATAAAATGACAAATATTACATGGTTATATGAAATCTATTAAAAAGATGCGGATATGCATATCTGACCAGAGATTAAATAATAATCCTCTTTTAATGATAATTATTGGCCACCTATTAATTAATGAATCATAGCTGTACGCTGGTAAATAAGTTGTGGGTGCAATGAATTCATTCTTCTATCAATAACCTACCACTAGGGTCTACGCTATTGCTATCCTTATTTTCAATTCGTCAATTCGAGCAGTGGGTGTTTTGTGCAATCGCTATTAACGACAGCCGCTCCTTCAGCGCCTTCAGCGCGAGTCTGAATACCCGCATTCTTCTGTCAGGAGTTGTGTGTTTTTAATGCAATTTCTATTAACGACAGTTTCTCCTCCAACCTGAATCTAAATAGCAGCAATCTTCTTTTTTGTGGATTATTGGATGTGATAGGTATAACTCCCGATTCCATAATATTCCAATGCCAATACATATATTTATACAATTTTTATGATGGTTGTGTTTCACCTTCCGTCCAGCTTTTTCGGCTTCCTACTATTCAGATTTATTTATTTATTTACAATATATAATCCCTACAGATTATATTCTAACAATCCCCCTCTTAATCCGAAGGGGTGTTCGTAAGTCCGAGTATGTTTCTGAATCTTTCAAATTTTTCTTGTCCAAGCGCTTTGGTGAAGATGTCTGCAATTTGATCATTTGTGGAACAATGTCGAAGATGGACTGTCTTGGCCTCTACATGATGTAGAATCAAATGATACTTTGTGTTGATGTGTTTGGTTCGATCATGGAATCCAGGATTCTTAGCCAACTTGATTGTAGAAGTATTGTCGACCAATAATGGAGTGGAGTTTTCTTGTTTTTCTTGCAAATCTTCAAGTATCTTCCTGAGCCATACTATTTCTTTCGTTGCTTCAGCTGCAGCCACATATTCTGCTTCTGTTGTTGAATCTGTCAGAACTGACTATTTGCGTGATCTCCATGAGATAGCTGTTGATCCAATACTCATAGTGTATCCAGAGGTTGATACTCCTGTCTCCTTATCACCATCAAAATCTGAGTCTGAGTACCCAATAAGTTTGAATTCATCCACTTTAGAGTACTTGAGTCCAACGTATTGAGTACCCTTCAAGTATCTTAGAACTCTTTTTGCAGCTGACCAGTGTCCTTCACAAGGTTTATGCAAGAACCTTGAAAGTATGCCAACAACATAAGAAATATTTAGTCTAGTTGTTGTAAGGTAGATAAGGCTTCCTACAAGTTGTCGATACTTGGTCGCATCCTCAAATTCTTTTCCTTCGCTTGATGTGAGATTCATTTTCTTTTCCATTGGAGTAGATATAGGGTTGCATTCTGTCATGCAAAATTTGTTTAGTAGTTCTCCAACATATTTTTTCTAAGATAGGAAAATAAACTTAGGATGTTGAGTGACTTCAATTCCTAAGTAATAGTGGAGATGTCCCATATTTGTCATTTCAAAGATCTTTTTCAAATCTTTCTTTATGGATGCTATATAGTTCTCATTGTTTCCTATCATCAAAAGATCATCTACGTACACCACAAGATACACAACAGATCTTCCAACTTTCTTTATAAACAGTGTTGCATCATCAAGATCAAAATGTTCGAAATTTAACTTCAAAAGATGCTTGGTTAACTTTTCATACCATGCGCGAGGCGCTTGTTTTAGGCCATACAAGGATTTGACAAGCTTGCATACCTTTTGTTCTTTTTCTTTCACAACAAAGCCTTCTGGCTGAGACATGAAGACATTCTCTTTCAAGTCTCCATTCAAGAAAGCAGTCTTCACATCCATTTGATGAACTTTCCACCTTTTCTGAGCAGCTAAAGAGAGTAAGGTACGGATGGTAGCCCATTTTGCTGTAGGAGAAAATGTTTCTTCATAGTCAATTCCATCTTTCTGCGCATAGCCTTTTTCTCCAAGCCTCGCTTTGTGCTTGTCAAGTGAGCCATCTGATCTGTATTTGTTCTTGTACACCCACTTGCAGCCAATTGGTTTGGTTCCAACTGGAGGGTCAACCAGCTTCCAAGTTCCATTTTTCATGAGTGCATCATACTCATTCTGCATAGCTTCTTTCCACTCAACTCGAGTAGAAGCTTCTTCAAAGGAAGTTGGTTCAAAGTTAGCAGATAAATTAAATTCACAATCAAATGATACATCCATGTCATCACCTGAATTATCTGCTTCTCCTCCATGTCTTTTCGAACTTCTCATTCCCGTCTTTCCAACTTCATCTGGATGGACACTTTCAAGTGTCTTTGTGGCCCATTTAGGAATCTTTCGTGATGGTCCTGGTTGATTAGCAGGTGGTGCTTCATCATTGATTGAGAGTCTTTCAATTCTCTCAATCACATCATCCAGTTGAACCTCTTGTTCAGGTGAAGTAGCAGGAACTTCTTCATGCGGGGGAGTTGGTGCTTCATATGGAAATTCCAAAGGTTGATCCAGAATAGGAATCCCCCCTTCAAGGTTTGGAATTTCATATTCATTTTTAGAATATGTCTTTGGATGAGGATAACTTTCCAAATGATCAAGCTGTCTCTCAATGGACTGGTCATTTTTATTAGTTTCAAGAAAAATGACATCTCTGGAAATAACAAACTTCTTGTTTACCTCATCATATAGACGATATGCCTTGGAGTATTCTTCGTACCCCAGGAAAATGCATTTTCTGCTTCGAGCACCAAGCTTGTTTCTTTGCTCCTTTGGAATCAAGGCATAGCAGGTGGAACCAAAAACTCTGAGGTGCCTAACTGAAGGGAGATGACCAAACCACATTTCATGTGGAGTAATATTATCAAGAGCATTTGAGGGACTTCTATTTCTCAAATACGCTGCACATTTTACTGCATCACCCCAAAACATTAGTTTTACATTCTTGAAAAACATCATTGAGTGAACGATATTCATTATGGTTCTATTCATTCTTTCTGCTACACCATTTTGTTGAGGATTATAGGGAACTGTAGTCTGATGTGCAATTCTATGTTGGCGAAGATAATCTTCAAAAGCATTTGAAGTGTATTCTTTCCCATTATCAGTACGAAGTGTACCAATTTTTTATTGTGCTTGTTTTTCTATCAATGCATGAAAGTCTTTGAATGTTTGAAATGCTTCTGATTTTGTCTTTAAATAATAAATCCAGCACATTCTTGAGTAGTCATCAACAAATGTCATAAAATACTTATTCCCATTTGCTGAAGGAGTTGGCATTGGGCCACATAAATCATAATGCACTAGTTCTAATTTCCTACTTGCTCTGAAATTAGATTCATGGAATGGTAGCTTACTATGTTTCCCTAATATACATGCATCACATTTGTTATTCTCTTTGGGAATGATGGGAAAACCAAATACACCATTTTTTCTCAACAAACGAAGACTGTTATAATTTAGATGACCAAATCTTGCATGACACAATGAACTAGATGACAAATTACCTTCTCCATGCTGAGAGAGGTAGGCATAGTTCTGAACTCTTGCAGATGAACCCTTTAGCTTCAGCAGTTTCCCATCTTCATATCCAGTCATGATGACTTGGTTGTCAGAGGACTTTCTTATTTCTATGATTCCATCAAACATGTGGATGGAATGGCCTCGCTGTCGAATCTCCACCAAAGACAGCAGGCTTCTCTGCAACTCTGGAAGATAAAGAACATTCTTCAACAAGAAATCAGGGAATCCAGGCATCTTCAATCGAATGGTGCCCATTCCCTTTGGTTTAAGACTTGACTTATCTGCAAAGTAAACTATGCCATCTATTGTTTCATTAAGTTCTTCAAAACAGTCTTTTCTAAATGTCATGTGTGATGTTGCACCAGTATCAAGCAACCAACAATCTTTGTAAGATGAAAGTGAAGTCATTTCATTAATTCCAAGATTACAATGTGCAACAATACAATGAGCAGAATCAGAAGATTTACTAGCATCTTGGTTTTTATTGTCATCTTTCTTCTGGTTATGCTTGTCTTTGATGGAGTCCCATGAAGCCCAACACTGATCTGATATGTGCCTAGTCTTTCCACAATGCTTGCACTGCAAATCTGATCTTTTGCTGGAGTTGTTTCTGCCCCCTCTGCCTTTGAAATTTCTTCTTCCTTGTCTTCTCTTGCTACAATCTCCCTTGGAAGGGTCTTTGGACCGATCTTTGGTGTGGTTCTTTTCTTTTTGAGCAAAGCAAAGTGATTCTACCGATGCTATAGATTGCATCTTTTGCAACAGCTAGTGTAATTTACAATAATGAACTTAATATGACAAAGAGAATGAGATAATAGAAAAAAACAAAAAACCTTGCAGGTCTACAGCCTCTGCCAAGGTGATTTACAATCTTAATATGCTGTCAATAAGTTCATAAGCAAATTTTTAGCACTAGAAGAGCTGCTCAGCAATACGCCAAAGGAAATACCAATGTTTGTGAACTGTCACAAAATATAGGGTTTTGAACAGCACCAGTCAACTATCTCAATGATATGAAAGAAGCAGGTCAAGTCTCTGCTACTATTTACAAAACAGTCTTTGTAAAATTACAGCTGCACTAGCTAGAAACAATGTCTTAATAAGCTCTATTCACTATGCAGGTATATGTCGCTGCCATAGTATTTACATCAAACTAAAACAATTTTGCAAGAGTACAGTTTATATGGTGAGTGCGCAGATTTCACAATGACCATATACAATTATGCAGCACTCTTTTTACAACTTCATATTCAAAAATAGAGGTACAACTCACCATACAGTACTGAAGAGGAGAGGTCGCAGAAGCTCTGGTCTTCAAGAAATAGGTCTACACGAACCCAAAGAGAAAGGTTGCAACTATCTTCTTACTGGAGATAAACTTTCCACAGTGCATCAGCCACACTACACTTTGAGTGGACACAACAACATTCTCGGGCTCATACAGCAGCCATATCATACATATGAGCAATATTTGCAAAATTTAGGTTTTATGCACTTCCAAGTTCAGGAATCATCGTTCATGAGCTCCAATACAGCAATATATATCATTCACCAGAGTATCCATGTTCTTACAACTCAAACACAATAGTTATTATACCAAAATAATTTCCAGCCCATAATCAATAGTTACAGGCCTCTCTTATCCAACGCAATCGAAGGATTCACGTGGACATCAATCACGATTGAGTAATCTCGAATAATGAAACATGTATTCACATACAATTGATCTAGGAGTGCAACTAACAAATGGGAATCACGGCTTTGAATTCTTATTATTTCGTATACACATCACTCCACGCATATACTCAACGCAGATTGCAGTATAGAAAATACTCCACGCATATACTCAACGCATATACTTCGATGGTCTCATATATCACAACGCATTCATCAATGCAGTCTTCGATGGTCACAGCAGGTGTAGCAGGTCGCAGCTCTGTTCATACTCCTTCACGCAAATGAAAAGGAATGAGCCTTCAAATTCCAATTACTGAGTCTTCAATTCCACGCAGCATATATACAGCAGCCTTCAATACACAGATTCGGGCTAAGGGCTTCACGCAGAACAATATTCATACAACACCCTCTCATGAAATCGCAGCAACCAATCCACAAGGAATTTGTTGGAATTAGATCAATCCACAAGGCGTGGTCAAGCATGCAGTAGCTCATTGATAGTTGGTGCGTGGAGATTATCAAGAATCAAGAGTATTATTTCCAACGCAGCAAGAATATTAATTCAGGCGTGGAGATTATAATGAATCAAAACGTAGTCACGATTCACGGTGATGATGCACTGATAATCTTTACGGTCACAAAAAATTAGGGTTTCTGTATTCCTTCACAAAAAATGCAATAGTGCAGCAAAACACAACAAGATGGTGAACAAGATGGAAAAATGCCATGGCTGAGCATGCAAGAGTTATGGCTGGGACTATCACAGGGATTATCACTTCACGCAGAGGATGGATGGGGCTGAGCGGAGCGTTAGAGAAGCCAGCACATGCACCAATGCATGCAATCTGCAGACTGAGGAAAGGGCAGATGAATGAGTAGACTGGCAACAGGCAGGAGTTATGGCAGCGCTCTGATACCACTGATAGGTATAACTCCTGATTCTATATTATTCCAATGCCAATGCATATATTTATACAATTTTTATGACGGTTGTGTTTCACCTTCCGCCCAGCCTTTTCGGCTTCCTACTATTCATATTTATTTATTTATTTACAATATATAATCCCTACGAATTATATTCTAATAGGATGAAGGTCCATAAAGGTTTTGCAACCAGAACCTGAAATTGAAATTAGGAACTTCGTAATTACTGAGAACAAATAAATTCAAATCTATTTTAAAATATAAATCCTAGCCACAAATATTTGTTGGTAAACAAAATTTGTAAATTTTGATATCTTTATAAATTTTTTTTATTAAAATACAAACATAAAGTTAACCAAGCTCTAAATAAAAATAAACTCAACGGCTTAGTGAGTATCATCATCCATTATCTCTATATAAACAGGGTCAGCCATAGAAGATGTAATTATTACTGGCTAAGGCACATCTCCATAACATTCTTTCTTCCGCTCACCTCACTGTTGGTTCTATCATTTGAACCATGATCGATATCAGACGCAGATAATTTGCTCACTGCTAGTTGTATCATTTGAAGATTGAGCCATGATTATTATGAAACAGAGATAAGGACCGCCTGCATGCCTAGTCTTACAATAAGGTTCATTTCCTCCACATATCTTTTTTAGATAAAGGGACAATGGGTTTTCCTTGGATTATTTTTAGGTTTCTAATTATATATTAATCATTTTAGTAATAAATGTATTATTTTTAGATGGATGCAAACTGAAAATTCTATATCCATGGGATTCTTAAAAGTATATATATATATATATATAAGTTTTCAAAAATATTTATTAACTATTTTAGAAAGTTATATAATCTTTATAAATATGTAAACACAAAAATTCGAAAATAGAAAGGAAATGGATAATTATAATTTAATAAATAAATATTATTAAATAATTTAATGTTATTAACTTAACACTTTAATAAGAAAAAAGACACTTTAATGAAACACAAGAAATATTGGATTTACCATTATAGTGAATATATCAATACTTAAAATATTAAGATTAAAAAAGAGATCTATGCTAGTTTATTGTATTACTATATAAGCAGGTTAAAGGCCAAGTGGGTTTTAGAATGCAGCATTGAACAACGGACCACCTCTTACGCTTAGGATCATTATGGAGGAATGTCGAAATGATAAATCCAATAGCTTTTGTTGCTTTGTGGACTTTAGAAATGATTTTGATACGGTACCTACAAATAACCTATGGAATAGATTAGAAGAGCTTAGCGTTCCCTTCGAGTTGAGAGTTGCCGCAATAAGGTTATACGAGAATGTCATTGCCAAGTTTAAGAGCAAAGAGCAGTGGTCGAAAGATATTAAGTGTAATATTGGAGTTAAACAAGGTTTCCCCCTCTCCCCTACCCTATTTGGAATTTACATCGATAAGCTTCTAAAGGTTGTTTAGAGGAAGCAGGTTGTGCTGGCACGATCTTAGCTGGAATAGTCATCCTCCTTCTTCTCTATGCTGACGATATTGTTCTTCTGGTAAGGTGTCCATCTAATATTGATAAACAACTAAGACTTCTTAAGAATTTTTCCTCTACAATGGGTATGAATGTTAACACTGACAAAATAAAAGTTATGATTATCAAATCCAAGAAGGATAGTTATGCTAATTTTGTGTATGACAATAACAACTTGGAGGAAGTGTCTTCTTACAAATACCTAAGAATTGATATTCATCACAAGCTCAATTGGAACTATAGAATTGAGAAAATGACTAATGGAGGGTGGAAAGCTTATTTTAGTCTCGAAAATAATTGTAAAGCAACAAACCTTGTGATGTGGGATAAAAAGAAGCTCCTCTTTGAAACTTTAGTCACTCATGTTGTCTTGTATGGGTGTGAGGTTTGGGGTTGCAACATCTCTAGAAAATCCTAGAGAAAGATTGAGCAAATCCATAAGCGTTTTATAATGTATAACATCAAAATTAAACGCAATACACCCTACCCTATTCTCCTTATAGAAGTGGGTATTTCCCCTATCGAGAGCCTAACTATGACTAGGATATTATTGTACAAGCACAAAATCAATAACATGGGAGACCATAGACTTCCTAAGCTAGCTTTAAATTCCATCCAAAACCACCTAAGGCTTAAGCAAGGTTGGTATAAAGATACTCGAGCCTGGTTAAACCATTGGGAGATCAACGAAAATGTTGCATTGCAAAATATTAATAACATTAAAAATATTGTTACTTCTAAGTTTAAAGAGAAAATGTGGTGTGAGTTTAAGCTTTAGAGGCTAAGAGAAAATTAAGATATTATAAGGAGGTCATCAACCCTACTCTAGAAGATCAAAAGTATCTCTTTGTTTTAATTAGTTCAAAGAAAAAATTAATATAGCCAAGATAAGGACGAACTCTCATGAGCTCCATAGTGAAACAGGTCATTGGGAAGTTCCTAAAACACCATCGGTGGAAAGTATCTGCCATCTCCATGAGAATATGAACATTGAGGATGAAAATCACTTCCTGTTAGAGTTCCCTACATAAACCGACATTAGATCTCGATTTCATAATATTTTGTAATATCCCTCCTATATGCCCCTAAGAGTTTTGCGATTTTACATATTATTGTATGAGGGCTTCTGAGTGAGGAGCTCAAGTGCTAAGGCCCCACCCGAAGAAAACTTAAAAGTTAGGTGAAAGTTTAATAACACAAAAGGATGATGAACACAATTGCGACAAGAACTAGGGCTAAGGGATCGGAAAAAGGGTTTGACAAAAGACATTATGATATAAATCATATCATAAGGACAAAAAAAAATTAGAAGACAAGTATTATTAATCGAAGATCTATCTATAAGGAAAAAACGATAGATATAAGGCCTATGATATAAAGTATATCATAAAGATGAAGGAAAAATGACAAATTAAGTCTTCATAAAAGACAAAGTATTTTAAATTGAAATATACATCTATAATAAAAACATATGATGTAATTAAGCAAACGAGGAGTATTATGATATAAATTATATGATGAGGACAAAGGAAAATATAGTATTAAATCCCTTTTTATAAATGAAGACATGGATTTTTATTTTAGGTTTAAGTCAAGATTTCAGCCTTATATATTTATAACCTTCAGCTAAAGGTTCGAATTCCAATGAAATCCTCCATAAGTTTTGTCTTTAACCCTGGCATAATTAGAGGGGAGGTTCAGCTTGAATGAGGGAAATAAAATATTCCCTGAACCTTGACAGTCATGACCATTTAGTGGCTGAAACAGTCGCTTGAATTCATGCCCTAATCTTGTCATGAATTAAGGGGAGGTTCGGAAAGGGAGTAATGGCCAATAACCTTGATAGTTGTAGCAGCTGAATGGTCGTTTGAACCCGGGCCTTATTTAATATTTGACTGGGTAGGAGAAAGGGGGAGGCATTGGATAGGACCCATGATTATGATGCTCGAGGTCTTGCCTGCTGTCTACTAGGAGCGCTTAGCTCACAGAGGAGAACTGACTCTACTTCTCCTCCAAGAAGGTGCTGACCTTACAGAGCTGGGACTCATCCGGAAGGGAACTCCTTCTTACACTTCTGCCATATTCCCGTCACGGTATGCTTTTGGTTAGAATGGCGGATCTAGGATTATATCCTGAACATAGGTAAGCATGTCGTTTCCCTTGACTCCATTTTTTTTATATGATAGAGTTTTTGGTTGTTGCTAGAGGCGTCTTCAATAAGGGGAGAACATCCTCTCCTGAGCGTTTATTTTATAGATATAATTGGGGACATATAGATGAACCTACCTCCTCCTGCGCTGAATCACAAAACCAATCTGCATAATCATAGATCAGAAGACTAGGGTCTAATGGTTTGTACTTTTCCTACATTTTAGTTTTCCTTGCTTGCAGATATCCATCTATTGATGGGAGTTGGACCACTGTGGTTCTGTATGGAGCTGTTTTTGTTTTATTTATTTTCTTACTATAGTAGATCTGGAGATACATGGGGACATGCTGTTATTTTTCTTATTAATAAAATACTGTAGATTTATGCTAAGTGCTACTTATCTACGATGTCAAGAACTAGGAAAAATCCCAATTTGCATGTGATGATGTACCACGACATGTTCTTCTTCACCAATCGCCCTCTCTAGTTTTCTCACCTTGGTAATTATGAAATATTAGGTGAACTGGTAAGAAGTATCAGTTATAAAATAGGAAGACCCTTCTAGTTTACTGTGTTGAGTCCTCTATCCAGATCTGGAAAACGTTGCTGGTGGATTTTTTTTCCTCGTGAGACTTCTCTATAGGTCTCGCAAATGCTGCTAGAGGGCCATTGTGGAGACTCCTCTATAAATCTGGAATATTATGTTGCCAATAGATTTGTTGAATGTGTTTTTCCAGATCTTGAAAGAAACAATATTGTAGCTACGTTTACTAGCTGTTTGTTTGACCTACCATCTAGTTATTTGAAGTTCAAGTATCCATTTACTTTTCCTTCTGCCTACATTGGAGGCGTTCCTTTTTATGTTGATTTCCTTCCGTAATGTCGGAACCTAAGTTATATGTTATACATGTAAATATATAAAAATGTCTTCCTGATTGCTTATTAAGGTCGAAATTCAGCGAGTGCCCAAGGGGGCTGTTAAATCCTTTTATGAGCTGTAGTCCAAAAATAAAAAGGGGTTGTTTAGTTACAAGAGCCTCTCTCTAAAGAGGTTTATGGTAAGGTAAACCAACCATGGATGAGCCGTGACTTTGTAAGTACTCTATTTTTTTTATAAAGAAATAAAAGAATAACTAATTTGGTCGACGTAGCCTCATGAACGAGGTGAACCACGTGAATATGGTTTTCTCATTGTAGTTTTATGTGGTGCATGTTTATTTTCTTTTTCATAATGATGATGTTATTCAAAGGATTATTGGTGGAATAAGTTAATAATCATGTTTTGCAGACACTTAATTCGCAAGCACATCAGTTAATGCATTAAGGCACAAGTGGTATTTTACATATTTGTTGCAATACTGGCCTTCCTAGCCTTTTAACTTGTCAAAATTATAGTGAGCAAAGGATGCTTCTCTCCAAGCTCTTTGAGCATAGACATACTTGATTTTAAAACAAACTAATTAATTCATTCATTTAGATTTGATAGAGCAAAGTTTGGTCTCAGGGGGCGTTAACCATCATCATCATCATCATCATCATATTATTATTATTATTATTATTATTATTATTGTCCTATATAAACCTATAAGCTCTCATTACTTATTGCAATGAGCATAACAAAAAATGGTGGAACTAATATGTTGCACATATGACAGTATTTGATTGATCATTATATACACAACAACATATTGTCACAAAATGGCATTTGTGTACTCTATGTAGTTATGTGATTGTCACATTGTTATATGATAACAATGTTAGATGTCATAGATTTTCTCGCAACCATTCATTGGAGTATAAGCTTCTGCAGTGTAATGAAAAATAATGGAAAAATCTAAATTGTCTTGTATGAGACTTAAGGAAATAAGTTGTATTCTATCTTTTTGGAACTCTGTCAAAGACTTAAAGTCTTTTGGATCAATAGAATTCTCTTTAGCTATGAAATGCCATAAATCTTGTAACCTTGACAAACTTCTTACTTCCATAGACTATAAATCATAATTATCTCCATCAAATGTTTGTCGTAGTCCCACTGGTGCTAACAGAATTCATACCTCTTCAAGTTCTTCTGGTAGTGCTTCTGGTATCTCCATCATCTTCAAGATTCAATCTTCTTTGATACCATGTTAAATATTAGCAAAGGAACGAAGAAGAGAAGATGGAACACCAATGGCCATATTGATTCCCTTGTCATTATTAGAGTCAAGTAATTATAGGACTACATAAAAGCAAAACCATGGGTAAATACCATGGATGAGAGAATGCTATGGGTCACTAATTAAGATAAGGTGACCAAATCAACAACTCCACTAACTAACTAATTAATGCACTATTGACCATAGTGGACCATTGAGATTACAATTCTTAACATAGAAGAGGAAAAATATTTCACATCTGAGTGACTATGTAAATAGGGATTTTTCCTAAAAAGGGTGGTTGGTTTCTCTTATAATAAATTTATACCACCATGGAAATAAGTCATTGGTCAATTCAAGTGTGTATTCCTAGTTACATGTTTAAGTAAGATTATACTATGGGATGAAGTGTGTAGCCTAAATATTTGTGTCCATAGTGTCATGAGCATGGCATACAAGTATCATCATTCAAAATCACTTCGTGATTATAACAAAATGGAATACCCCCATGTAATTAACTATGCAATTATTAACGAGACATGTTCCATTCAAAACAAATAAATAAAGTCTTCCCATTTTCAATTTGTTAAATGAGTTGTGTGGACTACCTACATAGTATAAAAAACCTTGAAATAATAGTGATGCCAATAGTTGATGTTTCCTCCTCCTCTACCACCACCATGAATAAAAACATTATTATTTCCAATTCTCTATAGAATCTATGATGACCTTACATTAGATTGCTTTATATTTCCATTTTGAAAGTTGGCCATCCACTTGCTATATTGTTGGGGAATTTTAACAAAAATATACCATCTCAAATTACTATTACTGTAGATGGGGATTTCAATTGAAAATATCAAGGTATATTCAAAATTTTCACTTTTCCTTATTATGATGCCTACAATTTTATTTTTGATATTAAAAATTTAAAGAATATCTACTTCAATTAGATGTTTTTAGGCTTTTCCTTGTTTTATGATCCTATGAAATTCTTATGAATGGATTCCTCCTTGAACCGTGTGGAGAGTTGTAACATACCCCAAATATTTGAATAGCTTCTTGAGGTGGGAAGTATAAAATTCATCCTTTTAAAAGCATTTAATCACTCCAAATAAATTAAACTCGTTGTTTACTTAACCATAACCATTCTTTTAGGATTACGACATACTGAATACAATCACTTTAATGCTAACCCACATAAACAAATCTTATTGAATAATATAACAAGACACAATTGTTACATGAGTTGCAAGATGATCCTTTGAATGAGATAACGATTACAAAATACCCCTTTCCTTTAACTATGGTTAACACCCTCCATATCTAGATACCATATTTTGTTCCCGATTTCCTAGGCGTAACCATCGAATATGAGGTAAGAGTCTCCTGAGTGGACCAAAAAACAAGGTTAGTTTGCTTTATATGATAAAAGAAACTAACTTTGTAAGTATGCACATATACAACTGATTTACTCTACACTTGTCTTTTGAGCATTATCCCAATTCCTTTCACCCTAGTAACACAGTTTCTGTATCCACCACTTGAAGCCATGTCACTCAACATACATATTAGTACAATATATCATATTATAAATCCAAGAACATAAGTTTCATAATATACTTGAAAACAAGATAAATTAATTCCATAAACAAAGTTAACCATTATAGATACTTCTCTAATTTGAATTAAGCTTGGGTGACTAAAAGCATGTCTATGACTTTCCTCCCAACCATATGATTCATTTGACGTATGTTTTTCCTGTCTAAATCCACCCCAGAGCTAGGCGACGAATCCACTAAGGTAAGGTTATAAGACCTAGGCCCATCCAAATTTTACAGTGAATGGAATATTTAAAGTTCCATGCCTCGATCCATATACACAAAAAGTAATGTTTACCATTAACTAGTAAGGTATATACAATTTAGTATCAACCTTACAACTATAAATATATTCCAACGTAGCTAGGGATCGTGGGAATTCCATATGCATAACAAGGTTAAATAACAAAGTATGATCCAAAATGCATACCAGGTAAGATTTCCTACTAGATCACGGAACAATACGATTATAAAAGCACATAATAGGAAAAGTTTCATAGTCTAGATTACATAAAATATGCAAGAAACCAAAATATAGTTTCCATACCTTATTAACACACACGCAACCAATCCCAATTAAATTGTAGTTACAATTTTAACATTCAAGTTTATTCAGATCGTAATAATTTACTCACCCCGTGGACTTTCCAAATCAGTTAAGAATTCAACTCGATGTAATCAACATTATGATCGCATGCATTTCAAACTCCTCAAATGAATTAAAAATGATGATCCTTCAGGTCTTCAACACATACATCTTTCTTGTTTCTAAAACGCAGTCAATGGAAAACATTTCCTAGATTTTAAATGCATACAACATTTTAGATGTATGTCTATAATCAACAATAAACAATAATGAAACCAACCCAAGATTCATATCTAGATTGATTTTCATATCAATTTATCAATATTCATTAGATGTATCTACTATCTGCAATTTGAAGGATTTAAAAGAAAACAAATAATAAATCCCGAAGACAACTGATAGATAGTACACATCAATAAAACTATAACATTGGAAGCCAAATCGTGTTAAGATATGGAATTGATATATATATATATATATATATATATATATATATATATATATATATATTTCTGAAAGAAAAAAAGATGATTTTTATTAATCAAAAGTTGCATACTAGATATAGTATGTGTTCTGTTTCTGCTATATGCAAAATTACAACATGTTCTTACATCTATTCTGATGTCAAAGTTCCTCCCTTCTGGGATCTGAAAAGACCAGTATAGTCCTAAAAGACTGATTGTCTAGCTGGCTGGAAAACATACCCATGTAGGCCTACTTTCTGAACAAAACTGTTCCATTCTTCGAACTGTACATAGACTGATCGACTGAGATTTTGTTTCCATCCTGTGCGTGAAGTCTGTTTGCTTCACTGTCAAAAACTATATACTTCAAATTTTAAGAGGTTTTAAAGTGGTGGATTTATTTAAGGCCTATGTAGATATTCCATGGCCTTTGAATCCTTTGTTTCCAAAATTTTCCATTCACCCCAATGCAATGTCAGAACTTTCTTTGAGAGCTTGTCCACCTCCTTATTTTGCTCCTTGTAAACATGAGTGAAAGAGATTGTTTCAAATAATGAGAGAGATTGGGTTTTCTCTTCATATAATGCATCTAGAGAAGTAATTCTACATTTCTGAGTCTTATTCATCCAGTTTATAACCACCATTGAGTCACCAAAAACTTGTAACTGTCTGGAATTTCTTTTGATTGCAAAACAAAGGAGAAGTTTCAACGTCATTAGTTATGCATAGTTGTTGGTTCCAGTTCCCAGTCCCGAGGATATTTGAAAGTAATGACTTTGATTTATAAATAAGCAAGCACCTCCTCCACATATCAAGTTTTGGGAGGCGCCATCGAAGAAAGCCAAAGGAGTGTTTATGTTCACTAATTCAGAGACAACAATTCCTAGGGGGGAATGTTCCTTGCTTGGGGAAAGTATGAGATTATATCCAAGCCCCTTCTTTCTACCTCTTCAGGTGAGTTGGATTTTTCTTGGAAAATGACTTTGTTCCTAGCCAAACATAGACCCCAAATGTGGATGAGTGGGAGGGATTTTTGCTGGGTTGTTTGAGGGGATGTTGACCAATCCTTCCAGACTTCTTCAATTGTGCTGCCTTTCCAACTGTAGTTTGAGGATGTGATAGATTTGGAATGCTCCCACACCTGTTTGGAGAAAGCATAGTGCAAGAAGAGGTGATTTGAATTTTCCTTGGCATCCTTGCATAGGCTGCACCAATCTGGGCTTGCTATCTATATTTTCTGAAGATTCTCCCATGTTGGGATTTTGTTTGCAAGGACACACCATGTGAAGATTTTTTCCTTTAGAGGGATTTTGTCCATTAGAGGAAATTTCAACTCAAAATGGGCCTTTTAACTTTTATTCAAATTCCATGTCATCATGTGTTAGCCAATCAAATTGATTTAAATTTGAAATACCGTATAGGTCTTAAACACTTTTTTAATATAAATTTGGGGATATGTATCATTAAAAAAACTACTTTTTTTGTTTGTATTTTTGACATATCTCCCTATGTTTTTACTCAAATTTCGACCGGGAGAGTTCTTTGGATGTGGAATTAAATTCTGCATCCAACAAGTACCCACTCGGCATACTTTTGACAGACCCCGCTACCCCAAAAACAAGAAATACCTGAAAAAATGGAATGATGACAAATTCTGCGTCCAATGAGTACCCACTCGGCATACTTTTGACGGACCCCGCTACCCCAAAAACAAGAAATACCTGAAAAAATGGAATGATGACATCATCATTCCATTTTTT